>CM076582.1:456010231-456334026 GCA_034641835.2 Pinus albicaulis | reverse complement strand
AAAAAAAAGATCTAGCTTCAGATCTGCATACCCAGCAGTTGTATAGTGAAACCCCAAGAGGGTGATTTTCTTATATTGACAGATCTGAGAAATCCTTTCTGGGTTATCTTGGGCTACCATCATAGGGCCCAGATCTAGAATCTTGGCATCATCAGAGCTCCATATTTCCAGATATCTGCATTTCCCTTTTCAGCCTGTAGTCATATGTTCATTATCTGCTGAAGGGACAACATAGTATTTTCCTCCATCAACTCACTAGTTACGTAGTGCCTACTTTGTCATGTTTTCAGGGTCATTCTAGGCCATCTCTTTGGCTATATTACCTCATATTTTTTACACTATTGTAACTAAATATTCTCCTATGAATAAAATGGCTCAGTTATTATGTTTATATCTATCTTGATAATGATCTTTATGTACATTTTCTACGTTACAAATATTGTGTTTGTCTATCAATGCTTATTCAATTTTGGGATATTACAGCTGGAGGGACCCTTCTCCACCCACCATATGTGCATGTACCAAGGTTACTTGGGAGCCGGAGCAAAACCGGAACCGGGGAGAGACATTTTCAAAAGCTCTTGGTTAGGGAGATTATATATATATATATAGAGAGAGAGAGAGAGAGAGAGAGATGCATATATGTCAACAAAATCATGTAAAAAGATGAATTAGATATAAAAATCATAAAAACATGGATTGAGCCATATAACATCAATCATATAGAAGTTATAAACTTCAACAACCACGTCCACAAGTTAGTCACATACCACATATATAGAAGTTATAAACTTCAACAACCACGTCCACAAGTTAGTCACATACCACATATCGAGTCTATATATATATATATATATATATATATATATAGAGAGAGAGAGAGAGAGAGAGAGAGATGCATATATGTCAACAAAATCATGTAAAAAGATGAATTAGATATAAAAATCATAAAAACATGGATTGAGCCATATAACATCAATCATATAGAAGTTATAAACTTCAACAACCACGTCCACAAGTTAGTCACATACCACATATCGAGTCTCGTGATTCATAAATCTTAACGTTTCAAGATTTAAAAATTCAATATATAACATTTATTATCGTTGATCACTAAAGTTGTAGCTTATACGTGTAACCATTACCATTTCCAAGTAACCAAACGATAACAAAGAATATGTAACATGAAATGAAATGTTTCAACATTCAACTTTCACAAAACATCATTTAATATATTCAAAATTCATTACCAATGAGTTATTATTTCCAACTTCAAACTTAAATTGTCATATATTGTTTAAAAATAATATAATAATAAATATGAAATAGTCGACAGTTATAAAAACAACTAGAAACTAGAAAAGTAAAGTAAATTCATTATCTACTACTAATGTGTGGCCCTCTTGCCATGAGAAATGTATAATTTCTAAGAAGGTCATCGTGTTCTACTAGGATTATCCACTAAAATAGTGGGATGACTAGAACCAGAAGGCACATGAACTCCATGTGAGGACGTAGATGCAGATGGAGGTGGCGGTAGCAAAGGAAAATATTGTGGAACTTTAGCACCACTACTGGATGATGGGGGTGGCATGGTTGTTATTGCTTCTTCATCATCTTTCAAAAATTCTGTTTCCAATTATTCTAGATGTAGAGCACCATCCTCCAAATTATATTCCTCTGGGTTGTTGTCCCAAGTTGTATATGATGTATCATCTTGAGCCCGATCACAATAATGACTCAACAACCTCAAGTTGTAGTTCACATAAACCAAGCTTTCTACTCAATTTTCATTGATTATATTTATTCTCACATTATGGATGAAGTTATAGGTTCTCCAACACCTCTCTACATAAGAAGTATTTACAACTTGTGAAAACACTTTTTTCCAATTTTGGCAAAAGTCCTTGGCCACCATATGTGTCCCACCATGTGATATATCAAATCTATCCCTATCTTCCATTGCATGGAAAGAACCAAACACTCCATTTCTATTGAAGTATCTACCTAATTCAAAACACAATCTATTACACTCCTCCCTATTAGGGACCAGCTTGTATAATGTTTTCATATACCCATTTTGTACCTATGGATTTGTATGGGGTTTGGCCCTAACCCCACCCTAAGATGTAGGTTTTCCAAACAATGATGGAGAGTAGTATTTTGGTGTAAGGATATATGCCAAGATGTGTATTGGAAAATTAAGTTTATCCCACTGTCCACACACAAATTTTTGAATAATATCATACAAGTTGGGATACTTTCCTAAACAATATATTTTATTTTCCTCGACATGTTATACATCTGCTCATACACCTCCTAAATCACTGGTACATTTGTATCTGCAAAACAAATCATGTTATAAATGGGCTAGGTGAATTTCAAAACTTCCTTCACACGTGCCCAAAACATACCATCAAGAGCGACGTCCTCCACCTCTTCAAAACCTTTATTTTCAACTGCGGTTGGAGCCCTATCCTTTAATACCTGCCAGTATTGACTTGATACCATGCTAGAAAATGAATTTCTTACCTTCAAAAGGCACCTAAAGGTGAGGTAATATCTAGAAAATATAGTCTTTTCAATCTTCAACAACTCCAAACTTGAGTGACTGTGGAAAATCCCATGTCTATTGCTATGATTGGTAATCATTTTTTGTCATTCTTTTGTCTCTCTTGTAGAAATCACCAATCCATTTGTATTGAGGGTGTTTGTTCTTAATAATAAGATGCATCAAAAGTTTCATTGTGTGAATCAAACACTCAGGCCAAAATATGTTCGAGTATCTATCCTCAATAATTTCTCTCGATTCCTTACAATTAGGAGCACTCCCATTGATTACTTGGATGACATTGTATGGCCCAATTCTTTCAATTGTTTGAAGTAATGGTTCTGTAATGTTGATGGCAGTCTTGAACTTTTCTATGTAATCATATGCTGAAAGGAAGACTGCACCACTAGTAGAAAAAACAAGAGCAATTATTAATGACTTGCCTTTTACATTTGTCTAGCCATTAGATACAATGGATACCCCATGGTCATTAGAAGAACTTGCCATTGTACCCAAAGCATGTGTTATTTTTTCTTTTTCATGATCAAGCCTCATGCTTCTAGCCTTGTCATACCCAAGGCTCTTATATCCTTTGCAGGCATCATTAATGGCAGAAACCATTTCATGCCAATAAGGTGTGAAGAACATTGAATGGTATCCCACATGCATAGAGAAACCAGTAAATTTTTGAATCCACATCATTATTGCACCCTTCTCAAAGAAATAAGATATGGTTCTACACCTTAAATTGATGTTTATTCTTATGCCTCAATATTCATTTCCATGGGAGGATGTTGATGAAATTATTAGTTTATGTGATTGTGGGCTAGCGGTGTCATGTTAAAATTCACCCTTTGATATTTTATATTTTTATTGGGCTTCCTCCTCTTCCCTTATGTATTTGGATCTTTGATGTTGTGACACACTTCCACAATTTTTGATTCCTATATGTTTATTTCCATCCTATGGAATTTTCCCACGTATGCTTTCTGGCATGGGTGTATGAACCCGTGCAAGTATTTTTTCAAAGGAGGCATGTAAATTTACTGGTTCCATCCCCTTTCCCTCCCTCTAACCTAGAAAAATATTTCCCCAATGGGGTTTGTTTTGATTTTATTTTTGTGCCTTCATCGTCTCCACTCTCCTCCTCCTCCTCCTCCTCCTCACCAAGGTACTCTTCCTCTCCAGGGTTTTCAAATCCACCACCGCCCACTTCTTTATCATCTTCATCAACCCTCCTCCTTTTACTCCCCAACACCATAATAACAAAAAATGGAACCAACATTAAGAGAATGTCAAGCCATGTAGTCATGATGTTTGAATTTTTGATTCTTTGAAATTTGGTGGAGTTATAGTTTCTTTCCTACGATAAAATGGAGGAATGGGAATGGGAAACTTGAAAGAGAGAAGAGAACATTTTCATTTAAAAATGAACATATAAAAAACACAAATGCCATATTAGAGTCTATATTCTACCTTTTTGGCCTTCAATCCCAAGCTCTAATCTCCCTTGAAAGCTCCTCAATCTCTCAAGCAACCCTCTCAATCTTCCTTCTCAATTCAATCCCCAATTCAAAAATCCCTCTCTTGCTCTCTCAATATGAAAACGGTAAATTTTGCAAGGTGAGGAGGGCCTTTTATTTATTTTGGCCCCTCCCCTCCCTCCAAAACCCCTCCACGGTCACACCTTTTTTTCCCACGTAGAGTGAATTTTTTTATGCAGGAGTGGTCGAGAGAGATCACTCCCTGACCGCTCCCACCTAAAAAAAATTCACTCCGAGAGTGAACACGAGCAGTCACGGAGCAAACACTCCTCAATCGCTCCCAAAAAATAAGGGAGCAATTTTTTTTAAGGGAGAAAATTTTAGGAGGATGGTGTTGTTGTCGCTCTTGAGTGGAGCACATTCTGGGAGACAGTTCAGGGGCGGGTGGGGGGGTGCTCCCTCGCAACCCTGGCATAGACTGCCCATGTGGCATGACTTATTTCATCCCGTTGGTTTCCTCTCGACACTTTTCAACTACCTCCAACTTTAATCTTCCTTGGTGGTCTCATCAGGCTTACTCAAAAAGTGGTCCAGTCCCTAACCAATAATGCTACGACAACGCACGATCCTGTCCATGTGCCACCTTACATCATCTTGCCATGATTTACTCGATGTCTTCCTTTATGCCTCATTTTCATGCTTCCGGGCTAGGCATCCTGGCCTATGTTGTTGTAGACCAAAATTCCAGCCAATAACAATAATTTTGAGGCACGTCATCATGTCGTGTCATCCTTTTTCCTTTTTCTTGGATCTCCCCTACTCATGCCCTTAGAAACATTCTAGGTAAAAATTTCAGGCTCCCACCTATGGAACACATCTTTTATTGAGTCGCACCCTTCCACGACTCCAGCTCCTGATTGGGACATGTGGTGGCACTACCAAATCACCCCACTCCCTTCAACCTACACCTCATGTGACTACTCTGAGGTGAACCTAACACGATTACCTGTTAGGTGGTTCCATCCCCAACCAATAGCATACTGATCAGTATTGCATGGCTTCCAGTATGTCCTAGTTATCATGATTTTATTCCATTTTCTTCTCGTAACCATTCTTTAAATGTATTCCTTATAGCCATGTCAACACTCTTGTGACCAATCACATCAGGGGAAAATCGGTGACACCAATGGAATATATCCATGGCTAGGGCTTAATCTACAAAACGATAAGGCTGCCTGATCTTTTCCTATACATTCAGGGCTTGATCCCTCTACGCCACAACAAGTTTTTCCTTCTCATTCTCTACCATGGCTAGAATAAGGGACTTCAGCACTACCTCATGCGATGTCTCAGATGGGGATCATCGTAATCTCCCCAAAAACAAGCTCTACTACTGCAAAAAATTCCTTAAGATCATCTTCTTGATGATGTCTTTGTCTCAAAGGTCCAACAAACCTCTAGATCAATGACAAGGCTTCCTGTCGATGCCAATGGTTTATTAAGGCATTCCACGGTGCTATCCCTCCTCAGCTTGGGTGAATCAAACTCCAAGGAGTTCCTATCCCTCATGTATTCCCTTTTATTGGACAGGGAATCCCACACATGGAGCTGAAGGTGCTCCTGCAACCCTGACCTACCATGGGCTTGGTGTGAGCTCCTAAGAGGTCTCCACCTCCTCTACCACATGTCACCAGTACGAGAACCCATGTTGATCCTATAATCTGCTCCATGGCGCTATGCAGAGCCTTCCAAGACCTCACTGGCGATACTAGGATGCCAATGAAATATATCCATATTTCTTCTAGCCTTGTCATACCCAAGGCTCTTATATCCTTTGGGGCATCATTAATGGCGGAAACCATTTCATGCCAATAAGGTGTGAAGAACATTGAATGGTATCGCACATGCATAGAGAAACCAGTAAATTTTTGAATCCACATCATTATTGCACCCTTCTCAAAGAAATATGATATGGTTCTACACCTTAAATGGATGTTTATTCTTATGCCTTCATATCCATTTCCATGGGAGGATGTTGATGGAATTCTTATTTTATGTGATTGTCGGCTAGCAGTGTCATGTTAAAAGTCACCCTTTGATATTTTAGATTTGTATTGGGCTTCCTCCTCTTACCTTATGTATTCGGCTCTTTGATGTTGTGACACACTTCCACAAGTTTTGACTCCTATTTTTATTTCCATCCTCTGGAATTTTCCCACAGATCCTTTCTGGCATGTGTGTATGAACCCGTGCAAGTATTTTTTCAATGGAGGCATGTAAATTTACTGGTTTCATCCCCTTTCCCTCCCTCTATCCTAGAAACATATTTTCCCAATGGGGTTTGTTTTGATTTGGTTTTTGTACCTTCATCATCTCCACTCTCCCCCTCCTCCTCCTCCTCACCAAGGTACTCTTCCTCTCCAGGGTTTTCAAATCCACCACTACCCACCTCTTTATCATCTTCATCAACCCTCCTCCTTTTACTCCCCAACACCATAATAACAAAAAATGGAACCAACATCAAGAGAATGTCAAGCCATGTAGTCATGATGTTTGAATTTTTTATTCTTTGAACTTTGGTGGAGTTATAGTTTCTTTCCTTCAATAAAATGGAGGAATGGGAATGGGAAACTTGAAAGAGAGAAGAGAACATTTTAATTTGACAATGAAAATATATTAAAAAAAAAAAATGCTAGATTAGAGTCTAGATTCTACCTTTTTTGCCTTCAATCCCAAGCTCTAATCTCCCTTGCAAGCTCCTCAAGCTCTCAAGAAACCCTCTCAATCTTCCTCCTCAACTCAATCCCCAATTCCAAAAGCCCTCTCTTGCTCTCTCAATATGAAAATGGTAAATTTTGCAAGGTGAGGAGGGCCTTTTATTTATTTTGGCCCCTCCCCTCCCTCCAAAACCCCTCCGCGGTCACACCTTTTTCGCCCACATAGAGCGAATTTTCTTAGGCAAGAGTGGTTGAGAGAGATCGCTCCCCGACCGCTCCCACCTAAAAAAATTCACTCCGAGAGTGAACGTGAGTAGTCACGGAGCAAACGCTCCTCGACCGCTCCCAAAAAATTAGGGAGCAATTTTTTTTAAGGGAGAAAATTTCAGGAGCATGGTCTTGATGTTACTCCCGAGCGGAGCACATTCTGGGAGACAGTTCAAGGGAGGGGGGGGGGTGTGTGCTCCCTCGCAACCCTGGAACGGACTACCCATGTGGCATGACTTATGTCATCCTGCTGGTTACCTCTTGGCACTTTCAACTACCTCCAACTTTAATCTTCCTTGGTGGTCTCAACGGGTTGACACAAAAAGTGGTCCAGTCCCTAACCACTAATGCTATGACAACGAACGAGCCTGTCCATGTGCCACCTTACATCATCTTGCCATGATTTACTCGATGTCTTCCTTTCTGACTCCTTTTCATGTTTCCAGGCTCGGCATCCCGGCCTATGTGGTTGTAGGCCAACCTTCCAGCCAATAACAATCATTTTGAGGCATGTCACTGAGTCATGCCATCTTGTTTCCTTTTGCTTGGATCTCCCCTACTCATGCCCTTGGGAACATTCTAGGTAAAAATTCCAGGCTCCCACCTATGGATCACATGTTTTAGTGGGTCTCACCCTTACACGACTCCAGCTCCTGATTGGGACACGTGGTGGTACTGCCAAGTCACCCCATTCCCTTCCATGTGCACCTCATGTGACTGCTCTAAGGTGAACCTAACGGGATTACCTATTAGGTGGTTCCATCCCCAACGAATAGCACAATGATCGGGATTGCATGGTTGTTGTTATCACAAAATTTCAGTTGATTGGCTACTAATCAGACAACTTCATGTAACTATTTCAAACCAATTTGTAACTTAATATTAGCCTCTTCATTCTGAGAGGGATCTCTCAAATGGTTTAATGATATTTGATAATGATGAAACTAGATGGCTAACTCTACTTGGAGAATAACTTGATTGTGATGTGTGTAGGTTGAAAAGAGTACAAGTCTGCAATCATTGGGCTTATGGAGTCAAAAAATCAGTAGTTCAGTAGTAAGTCCTCGTGACAAGGAAGCTGAGGCGGGTAAAAGTTTTTAGCAGAGGTAAATCACACGTGGAACATGAAATAACACAACCATTTCATCAATAAAGGAAGTCAGAGCATACACCTATGAATTATGAGTATTAAAGATGAAAATCACTGAAAATGGTACATATAGAAAATAGAGATCAGATAAACACTAAAAAATCCATGAGAATCTCAGGTTGGTCAAGAAAAAGTCCTATGTATAAATGATATCAGTCAAATTACATAAAGTTGCAGTATTGCAAAAAATCTCCAACCCTTTACATTTTCGAATATCTGCCCTTTAATAGACCTTGTTACATGAGAGACGATCTGTCTCTTGGCTAGATTCATCAAAATTTTCCTAATGATGCCTTTCATAACAAGAAAACATGTGCTTTAATGAGAAAATGACAGTTATTCTATTAAACAGTCCTTTTCCTAATAGGACTCAAACTGCTAATTATTACATCAACTACCTTATCTCCTAAAACAGTTATACATCTGAAAACTAATGATTCACATGTTTGAATGAGCTATTACAAAACTCATCAGTACTACATCTTAATTACCCTCCTCAAAAGCTGGAAACAAACCCTATTTTTCAGGAAAACAGGTCCTTATCTTCAACGAATGATTTAGTTGATGGATTGTCTTCATTTCATGGTCTTCAAGTCATGGATGAATGTTGGAAAAGTCCCTTGACCATTTGAAAGTATCCACATGTCCAAAACTACCCATAAACCTATTTAGAAACCTTCAAAATAGCTCGCTACAAAAGTATGAAAGTTTCGTAACGTACAAAAAATGACCTTTGCAATCAAATTTTCTTATTCTTTCCTTTTGAACTGTGTTCATCATGCCCTGACACATCCTTCATATCATTTTATCTCCTTGGAAGCTACCAAAAATGGTTTTAAAATAAATAAAAAATCTACAGGTGATTACGTAGCGTTTTTCTGGCTTCAAGCCTAGGAAACACTACAAAACTGTGGAAAATTGTGTAAATTCCATATTTTTGCTTAATTTCAAAAATGTACCTTCCAGCTGTATAAATTTGTTTTCCAACATGCCATTGACCTTTCAAAATATAAACCATCTCAAACTAAGATTCTTGAGGTGTTTCTTCTTCATTCATGATGAGTTGAGCTTTTGGCTCCTCAACTACTGTCATTTTAAGACCTTTCTTCTCCAGCGCCTCATGGATCAATTCTAGTTGTTCTTGGAGGTCTTTAACCTGGTTCTTCAACTTTCTGTTACTAGATTTCAAGTGCAAGTTCACACTTCTGACATGTTTCACCTCTTTCCTCAATGGCATAGTCCATTTGATTAATTGTTGTGTGTTATCTAGGGTCTTTGATACACTGTCAACCTACTCTTCCCAAACCTCTTTCATCTTCTCAAACTAAATCTTTTGAATATATGTTTCCTTGCTTCCTTTTTCATGACTGCAATTTCATTATTAGCTAACTTCAGCTATTCTTCAAGGAGTTCAAACTCTATTTTTTCAATGACTTTCTTTTTTCCTTTCTTTTGCTTGCTAACTTGACCTTCTTCTGCAGGAGATGAAACGTCAATAATGTTTTTTGGTTGTTGGACAGTGTCAGTGGCTGGATGAAATTATTTATTACTTTCCAAGAGTTTTTTAGCATGTCTTGTCATGGGCTTCCTAGCCTGGAACATAAAACTTGCATCCTCACCTTCAAATTTTAACTTCTTTGTTGATTTTTCTTTCTTGAGTTTTTTTCCACCTTCATATATATCCTCAGTCTAGACTATAAGAGTCTCTTCAATGTCAATGGAATGTAGTATGTCTTCTAAATTTCCTTTAGCCACTATTTAGCTCCTTGTAATCATTTTGCTGCCTTTTTTACTCACAGTTTGCTCTTGTTTTGTATGTTTTCTCATTATTGACTTTTGTTTTCCAGGTGGAACAGTGGGTGTATCAAACTCTGCAACTGCTTTGTTTCCATCATCACTGGCTCACTCTGCTCTGCCCCTACTGGTTCACTTTTTTTTCCACTAAAGGTGATGGTATACTTCTAGGTTTAGGAGTTCTTTTAGGGGTAATGGTATCCATTTCAAAACCACTAACAAACAGAAAAGAAGACTAGTCTTTGCCTAGTCTTTGTAACTCATCTAAAACCAACAATTTTATTAAGCTGTGATGAAAAAGTGAGGTTTCACTTCCCTCAGATTTAGCTTGAACTTTATCTGCCATTTTTGCTAAGCTTCTGTGTAAATAGAAAGGTATATCAAGAGATATCTTACCAACAAAGTGTAGGAAAAGCTTGAAGTGGTAAGAATAGACTTTATGATATCTCCCTTCACAAGTGAAATATTTCTAGATCATAAGCAGTAGCTTTGAGAAGTTATCCTTCATGTAGCTCCTTGGAATGGCATTTGTAAATTCAAATTCACTATTTTATGGCTTGATAAACTCTTTACATTCCTCCATGTTTAATTTGAACCCTTTGAACCATTTTTCTTGTCCTCTTGGAATCCCTGTTGCTGTTGCAATGATCTCTAGTGTTATAGTGAGATTCAACATTCCCACTTTTGTAGATGTTCCATTGAATTTTAGGGAAAATTATTTAGAAACCTTTACATGGCATCCTTGTAATATTTCACAAAACTGTAAACGTCATGTTCTTCTGAAAATCTCTACAGTTGTTGGGACTTCATTTATCAAGTTCATATCTGATGGCTCATATCTAAGACAGTGGCCACCTTTATTTGTCTTCCTTTTTGCATCCATGGTTCTTTAATGTCTTCTCTACCTCGCTTGATCAATCATATCTGCAAACCTTTGAAAATACGAGCCACGGCTTGGGCTCAATGAAATAGCTCTCCAAAGCTCAATAACACGCAAAGAATGAATGGAGAATGACGAATGACTCAATTTGGAAATATTTTGAAGTTCGATGACCACTCATAACATAATGATGACTCATACATGCTTAAAATGGTGATGATGACTTCAGCCCTGACTATGTACCTTGATCTTTACCCTAACTAACTCGAATGGCATCTAACTTATCCTTTTCAAATCATTTTCTAACACCTAACAAATAATTTGACATGACAGACAGGAAACCTTACTTTCGTAGCATACCTAGTGTATTTCTGGGCATTTTCACTACGAAAGTATTAGTAGTTTCGTTGCGAAAATTGCAATTTCTCTATGTATTTCGCTACAAAAGTGTGGTTTCTTGGCTAAAATGACTCTTTTGGTGTTATAACCTTGGGAAATGAAAAATGTCAGAAAATCATGATTGATGTGACATAAGAGGATTTGAATGAGGGTGGGTTTAGATCTTAGGATAGGCTAAATAAGAAAAAATAAAAATTTTATTTGACCAAGTAATGAAAAATGAATCCTATAACCCTACCTTTGACACATGAACCTCTAGGAATTTTTCAAATGATGCTTCATTTTTTCTGAGTGATAATAGTGGCTCCACTTGGGATGGTGTGCCCCTATGGTACACCAAAGAACATGTAGTTATAGTGTTGCTATCCATATTCTTGAAAACAAAAAACTCTGAAATTTGGCAAGCTTTTTTTAAAACTCTAATGGCATTCACCTCGGGCTCAAGCTTGATGATCAGCTTGTCTTTATTAGCATAAAAAACATATAAAATTTGATATATACAATGGAATGAATGATCAGCAGAATTTAAGAGGAATAGTGCTTCAAAAACCTGTCATTGACAGGCCCTACAGCACAAGGTTGTCCATCCATCTCCTGCAGAATGTAAGTGTTGTTCCCATGAAATGTAGCTACTCTGAATGGACCTTTCCAGATTTTCTAAAATTTACCATGTTTCCCCTTTTCTTCAATCCTAGCCTCCCTTTTCAAAACCACATCTTGGATTTAAAAATTTTCCTCCTTGTAAAATGTCTTCTTGATTCTGTTTTAATATTGTTGATTACCGTTATAGACTTCCTCCCTTTTCTCCTGCAAAGCTATCAACTGATTAATCCTCCTCTGAATTGCATTTGGTTCCTCATCCAATCCTTGCAGCAACTTCATGACAGGCACTCCTAAGGATGTAGGAAAGATGGCTTCAGCTCCATATACCAACTCATAAGGTGAAGTTCCAATTGATCTCTTTGTGCACACTCTATCAACCCACAGAGCATACTTCAGCTTCAAATGCCATGACTTCTTAGTTTCCTGAAACGCCTTCTTAATAATCCTCACAATTCTCTTGTTAGAAGATTCAGCAAGACCATTACCTTGTGGATAATATGCAGTAGAATTCCCAAGTGAAATGTGATATTGATAACAAAAATTGGTCAGCTTCTTAGATTTGAATACTTGTGCATTATCAGTGATGATCTTCATAGGGTAGCTGAACCTAAACAATACATTATTTTCCAAAATGAAATGATAACTGAATCATTTTCTTGCCTAGTTGGGATTGCTTCATTCCACTTGGTGAAATAATCAGTCGTTGTTAGAATCTAGTGATGCTAACCTGAAGATGATGGATGAATCTCACCAATAAAATCTAGCCCCCGCTGCTAAAATGGCGCCTCAACATATATAGGCATCAATGGTAAAGTAACAAGCTTCTTCTTACCATCATAAATCTAGCATTCATGCCAAGCATCAATCTTTTTGTAGACATATTTAAACATAGTAGGCCAATAATACCCTGCTCTGAGAATATTATTTGTTGTAGCCTTCCATTAATGATGACCTCCACATCTCCTTTGTGAAACTCCTCAATCACTTTTTCAGCCTCCTCTTCCAACAAAAAATTCAAGAGAATACCACCGGTATCTTTCCAATACATATTTTTATCAATGATGCAATGCCTCAAAGACTTTAGCTTCACAAATCTTGCCTTGGACTTTGTCAACTTGGCAGGTGCTCTATGATGATGTAAGACAAAAACAATTTATTTGTACCAATTTGAAATGATGTACTTTTCCTCAATGGCAATCAACTCTTCATCTTCATCTGACAATTCTAAAATTTCTGCAATTAAGTTCATTTCAAGACAGTCAAAGTTTGATTGTGCCATCAACTTTGCTAGGCCTTGACCTTTGACCAATTTTGTGGGTTTGATCTCTATATCATATTCCAGCAAGTTAGTAATCCATTTCCCTCTCTTACCATCCATATCATCTTGAGTTAGAGTGTCTTTCACAACAGCATTAGGAACAAAAGCTATAACATGAGAATGCAGAATGTAAATTCTAAAATCTTTGATGGCCTTGACCAAGGCATAAAATTGCTTCTCTAAGATGTTGTACTTCAAATCTGAGTTATCTAATGTCCTACTAAAAAATGAAATGGGCTGCTCAATACCTTGTTCTCCTTTCTGCAACAAAACTCCAGCAATTGTATTTTCTGATGCAAATGTAAAAACCAGAAATTATTTTGAAAAATCCGAGCTGATCAACACTAGTGCTTGAGTGAGTGCCTTCTTAATCTCCTCAAATGAGTGCTTTTCTTCTACTGTCCACTTGATTTTAGCTCCTTTCTTCAACATCTTTGTTATGTCTTTTACAATCTCAGCAAAATTAGGAATAAACCTCCTCACAAAATTTATCTTTCCAAGGAAAGACTGAATTTCCTTTCTACTTCTAGGAAAATCCACTTTATAAATTGAATTAACCCTGTTTGGATCAATATTGATCCCATATTTAGAAATAATATGCCCAAGTAACTTCCCTAAAGTTAGAGAAAAAATGCTTTTAGTGGGATTGAGAGAAATTCCAAACCTTCTACACTTCAACAGAATATTTTCTAGGGGCTTCAAGTGATCTTCTTCTCTCCTTGAGAAGACCGTTATGTCATCCAGAAAGACAACCACCATCTTTCCCTTCTCCTCAGCAAAAGCAATGTCCATTTCTCTTTGAAAGGTAGCTCCTGCATTCATCAAACTAAAGGGAATTTTGGCATACATGAATGTGCCCCATGGTGTTTTAAAAGCTATTTTCTCCTGATCTTCTGGATGCACAAGTATCTTATTGTACCCTTAAAAACCATCAAGCATAGACGTCCTTTGTGAACCAACAATGTTATGCAAAATTTGGTCCATATTTGGGAGAGGATAGTTGTCATTCAGAGAGGCTTTGTTCAAGTTTCTGAAGTCAATGCAGATTATGATTTCTCCACTCTTTTTTCTAACTAGAACCAAGTTTTCAAGCCACTTTGAGAATCTGATTGGAACAATGATTTTGGCATCAAATATTTTCTTGATTTCCTTATCAATCAAAGGCATGAGAAGTGGATTAATCTTCCTCAACTTCTTCTTGAAAGGCTTTTCATTTTCTTTAATGGGAATGGTATGCTGAATGATAGTAGGATCATACTTCTTCAAATCAGAATAAATCCAAGAAAAAACATCTATGAACCTTTTCATCATCTCAATATATTTATGTTTCATGTCAAATAAAATAAACTTTGAAATCTTAATCATTTTTGGCATTGATACTGTACCAAGGTTACAATTCTCTACCTCCTTGTCATCAGCTTCTATCCTAGGAGACTTGAACACATCATTCTAATCAAAGAGCTTCTCAAGTGGTATGAGACCTTTGGGTATAGAGTTATTCTTTAGTTGTAACACTTCATAATTTTCCTTTGATTCAACAAGCATGTTTTTTTTATCTACTTGTGTACTTTCAAACTCCTCTTTCAATTCTATAAATTTTTTGACATACTGGCCATCCTAAAAAACTTTCCAATAGATAACATTATTAGGGAAAGCAGGTCTATGGCAAAATTAAACCTCATATATTTCAGTGGAATGTGTAGGGATGATAAGTAGACTTGCAGAGACAGCTAGAGAGTCAGCTACTGAGTTTTGGTCCCTAGTCTTCATAATAAATGAATAATCTTCGAAATTCTCCAACATCTCCATGACCAAATTTCTGTATGCCCTCATTCTCACATCCTTAGTTTGATACACACCCTCAACTTGCTTAATAACTAATTCAGAATCTCCACAAACAGAAATATTTTGGGCACCCATTCTTTTCAAAATTTCTAAGCCCAAAATTAAAGATTCATACTCAGCAATGTTATTTGTGTAATTGAAATTCAATTTGTAAGAAAAAAACTTACTTTCATCTTCTAGAATTGTGATCCAAATTCCTGCTCCTGCCCCCTCTCTTCTTGCTGATCCGTAAAAGTGTAACAACCACCAACCTTCCACCTTCTCCTCACCGATTTGCTGATTTCTATCTGATGAATTACAGTTTGTTGATTTTATGATTTCTTTTCATCCTTTGCTTCATCAGTCAATTCATTGAAAAGAATAATAGTTCCAAGTTCAGTATCAACATCATATATTGGAAAGGTCTGAGGTTTACCTTTACTACTTACCATGTAAGCCATCCTTGTTTCTCTATATAGTATCCTTTTCTCACCAAAAATAGGAATGGTGGCATAAGTTAGGTCCATTTGCATTGTACCTTTGATCTTTGCTGCCCATGACCTTGATAACGACATGCCAAACTTAGGTCGAATGTCTACTACCACAATGTCTGTTACCACTATTTTGGCAGGGAATTGTGTCAGACTAACAACAGCATCTTTTATTAAACCTGTTATCCCCCTATAAATTTTTGACAAGCAAACAGGGGGCTAAAATTTTTTTGAGCCTTCAAGGAATGCATTTCCTTTGAAAACACATCATCCTTGAAAGTCTCATGTACCTTTTCCTTTGATAAATTCCCTCTACTGATTCCCATTATAAAGCCTCTCTGATTGCAAAAAATTGTGCTCCAAAAGGCCTACATTTATCCCTTGTATCCCTGCAAAGTGCCCCATTTCAACCCTTTTTCCCTTTGTTGAAGTCCCCCTTTTCACCCCAAAATCCCCTTTACAATCCTACACATACCCCTTGTTTGGTGTGAAAACCCTTGTTTCCTCTATAGTTGCCTTTTCCTACCCGCAAATTGCATTAAAATGGGCCAAAAATCCATTTTCCACCTTATGAGGTCTCAGCCCCCTTCGGCTAGCCCCAGAACCGTATTTCCCCACATGTGATCTGGGCACTAGAACGACCCGCCAGCCCGAAAAGCGCTTATCTCAAATATGTATCAAGCGCATTTTGAACAGTTGATCTGTATAGATTGGACGGTCGTCACGATCCCCACAACTTCCATCACTCAACCCTTTCACCGCCCATTCATCGCATCTCCACCGTTCATTTACCCGCAGATCCGACGGTCCGGAATCCACCTGCCTCGGTGGTCCCCACGCCACGGTCACTGTTCAAAATCCGGCGGTTTCTATCGCACCGCCTTTGAGGGATGGGCGGTATTTTTCGTTTGGCCAGCAATTCCACTCATCGCATGACGCATGGCACCGGCACTGTTTGAAAACCGCCTTCCCATCACGCGTTATCGTTCAGTATTTGACATGGCGCGATATGCATATACACCGTCCGATCTGCGATCGTCCATCCAACGGTCCTCGCGCCGCAAAGATGCGCAGGGGATAACCCAAGGCAACCGTACCCCTGGCCCACCATCCATCGCCCTCTGATGCATTTTCAGTCGTTGATCTCCTCCCGAGATCGGATGGTCTAGATTCAATCGTCCTCCGACGTGTTTTCCATCGTCAATATCCACCGGAGATCGAACGGCCCAGATTAAATGCATACCCGCCAATTAACCCCGTACTGCCACGTCACCCTTTCCACATGTTTCATCGTATTTATAACCCGTCCCTGTATATATATATTCGTTCAAGGGTCACATTTTAATGTTTTATGTTAAAATTTTCCACCTCGCCGGTCTCCAGAGCATATCCCGCTGATCCACCGTGTTCTTCCACGAAATCCTCTGCATTCATCATGCCACATCGCCATTCTTTGCAATCACCCATGCCACCCTCCCCATGCATGTTTTTCTTAACGTTTCTCATGTTTTGCAGGGTTACAGGCGGCGAAAAACTGCCATGATTCATATTCACTATTGTGGTGGTATAGTGCGCAGAAGAAGCTGAATTTAGAGCTTGATATTACAGGGAAATGTCCGGAAAGGTGTCTGCAACACAAATTTCATCGAAGGACAGAATTTAAGCTCTGCAAAACCTCTATGGCGCCATTAAGGCACAGATTTCGCAGTCAGAGGAAATCGTGAAAGCGGAAAAGAGTATCAGTGGGAAAGTAGAGCGTTTAAGGCCTGTAATTGCAAATTATAAGCCTTAATCCAATTATCCAAAGGCAAGGTACCAGATCGAAGACCCTGAGGATCAATCAGAAGGTCCCATGCACAGAAAATAATACTATCAGGGTTTCACATCAGCAGAACGTTCTTCCATAAAAGGACACATTATCCATATTGCTTTTATTCTATGCCGTGTTCTAGGGAGATTTTTCAGCCCTGACAACAGTCCTATGCTACCAGCACATTAGTTATGCAGTATGGCAGACCCTAGCATCATTATTCTGCCTTTTTGTGCAATTCACTAGAATGCTACAGCGAGTACATCAAAGACATACTTGGAAGTAAATTACAGCCTGACGAAGACCATTCTTCTCATCCAAAGAGTACCAGAGATAAATGCCCAGAATTTAAACTGAATGGAGCCTCGGCCCTCCTGCTACTTCATAGTTTTAATGTTGCATTTAAGTTTACATATACTCATGTTATTCTTTTCTCCTGTAAGAATCCTGAAGAACATATTGTAAAGGTTGTTGTTGGTTGTTGTTGTTGTTCGGCTGCTACCGTTGTAGTTAGAGGGATTCAGTTTTGACTGTTAGAACATTTTGGGAGAAAGTAGCAGAGTAGTTTGTATTGTAGTAGGCTGGGAGGAGAATTTTGGATTGTAACAGCCATTGAGCTCGGTGTATGTGACTGGTTTTGCATCAATTAATCAAGCACATTTCACAGGATCCTGGTCTATTACTATTGGTGATGTTTTTCTAACACTATTTATTACATTTTCATATCGTTTCATTTTCTGCTGGCTTGCATCAGAAATATGGCATAGGATTTACCCTTGTTAGGTACCCTATGTCTCTGCTCTCCTTGCCTTCAATGTTTTCTGCTAAATGTGTTATCTAAGGGTTGATTTTAGTTAATTTAACCAATGTAGTGGATGTCATTGCCTGCTAGCTGATGTATGAATTAATGAAATCTATATTTAGTTGTTCTTGTTGGGTTTAAGCTGGAAGATTTTGGAACACTGGGGATTAGAGTTAGCCCTGTCCACTAGGATCCTTGTGCGACCAGCTGGCCTTTCTAAGATCTCTTGCTGGTGTCAAAGCATTGAAGGTTCAAAGTCCTTCTCTGATCTATACACCCTGGCTCTGTAAAACTTATCTATGTTTTCCCTTGGAGCATGCTAAAGCTGACCTGGAGTTAAATGACCTCTGGTCCGACCTATAAGCTGCCCCTTTGTCCCTCCTTTGAGATTTTCCTATGAGTATGTCCAAGCAGGTCTGGAGTTAAATGACCTATGGCCTGATCTATAGACAGAAATTGGGTTGATTTCCTTCTTTCACTTTCAATTTTTAATGTTCCATCCCACCATCTATCTAAAAAAGATCCTTTAGCGTAGATGACTTTCCCTCTGAAAGCCTGACTAGTTGTTGCAAGTAATTCCCTTTCATGACTCCATAGCCCAATGGATGGCAATTTCTTGACCTATCCTCTTTGTTGAAGCATCCTGCTGTTTTGTTCCTTTCCTCCCATTACTTTCTCAGTCTATGATCTCATGACCAACCCAGCAACCAACCAACCAAATCATTTTAAACCCCCCCCCCCCCCCTTGTGCTTCATACCTAGCCTAACATCTCATTTGAGATTTCAAAGATATATCATTCTTTGTATTTATGGAGAGATCCCTCTCCAGATCTAGGAGGGCTAGATCCTAGGATCCCAAAGTGGTTCTGATGTTGTCTCATCTTTTGGTCTTGCCAATCTGGCCAAAACATGTGAACCCTAACAAAACCAATGCACTAAACTCTTTTTGAATCAAAGGAAAAAAAAATATGTATATGGTCTAGTAATTTCCAATCCCATCCTTTACATGATTACTTTGGGCATAAGATTATGAGAGGCTCCTAAATCCAACATGGCATTATGCAATGTCATGTCATGAATACTAAGGTTGACATAAAAAGGAGGCACCTCTTCATTCTTTTCATCCTCTAATCTTGGACCCATGTATATGGTTGGATGATCTTCTTGAACATTTAAGATATCAGTAGCTCCTAGTTGGGAATTCAACATTTTTACAATATTAATTCTATATTCATTCACCTTAAGAATTTCTCCAAAAGGTACTGGGATTTTGATCTTAGATATCTCACTCTCCAAACTAAAAATAGAAGCAGATTTTTCAGTCTCTTTAGCAGGAGGAAGAGGTGGTGTATCTTTCCTAACCTCAGTAGCCTTGGGGGCATCTTTCTTGGGATGTGTTTTGTTTGCATTAATTAGAACATTTTTGTTTCTGAGGTTGTATTGTTTTTTCATCTCAAAGATTGCATGTTGATACCCTTTAAGATAATCAAATGGTTCATCACCCTTTTTTATTTCATGATCTGACTCATCATGTTCCTCCTTAGTCAAAAACATCCTTGACATGTTTTCATCTAAGAAATGAATTGAGTCTTCTTGTATTTCAGGCTGCTCTTCTTCATCAACTAAGTTTTTCTGAAAAGGAGGCCTTACTTGAGGGTCAGGTGGCTGATTTTTATTTTCCCTTGGTCTCTGTTGGTTTTGAGGTCTTATGAACTGAGGATTTCTAAACTAAGCTTCATGTTGTGTAGGAGGAGCAGATGCATTCCCAAGGGAAATCCTATCCATCATTTTTCCCATTGTCTTCATCATGGAATCAAATTTGTCATCTGAGGTGGAAGGCTTATCTTCTTCTTTCAACTTAGTATTTCCCATCTTGGAATTCTTTGCTGCTATCATAGTGACCTCCACCTTCACTACATCATTTTGGATTTCAGCGAGTGAAGGGGATTCTCTTTCTCTTAGCAGGATATAAAAGTCATAATCAAAAGCTTAAGCATATCTCAACTGATTTGCACCTAGTGGAGGCTTTAGATGGGCAGGGATGGAGTCATAAAATTTGTTAAATCTTTTTGAACAGTTCCATCAATACCTCTCTTCAAACTATTATACTCAGTGAGTTCTTGTACAGGGTTGGTTATATTTCCCCACTTCCTCAAGAAGCTATCTTCAAATTCATTCCAATTATGTAGGCTCCCTGGAGTAAGGGCTTTGAACCACTTCCTAACTTCACCAATAAAGATCTGAGCAAACAATATCATCTTGAAATCCTCATGGTCAACCTCCTCCCTGTCTATAAAGTCATTGAACTGATCTACATGATCTGCAGCTGTAATATCTTCATCACTTCCCTAAGTTTTTATTATAGCAGAATATTTGCTAGGAAGGGCATTTAGGACAGTTGGATGAACAAGAGGATCATACCTAGCAGGTGCAACAATAGGTGGAGGTGGCACATTTCCAACCATGATGACTAGGACTATGGTAGTTTTATGGATAGAAACAGTAGAGGAAGAGGAACTGTTAGGAGGAGGGTTGTTTGGTCTTTGTTGTGCAGTCATAATGGAACTCAAAACAGGAAGAGGAACACCAGTTTTACTTTTGAACAAAATTTCTAAAGGGTCTAGTTCCTTCAACCTATCCAAATATTATTTCTCTAATAGTAACTTTGAAGTGACTACTTCCCAAAACTCTTCTTTATATTTTTGAGTTACTAAGGCTGAGGTATCAATACCTCTTCTATGTTGGTCTAAGACAATTTTAGTCAATTCTTTTTCACTTTCAAACCTAAACAAGACTTCCTAAATTTTATCATCAAATCTTTTATCTTCAGAACTTTTTAAAACTTTAGAGGACAAGGATTTTGTATGTAATGGAGAACCTGATATTGCATAAATGCCTTGATTGCCTCTGGAGATGGTGCTTGGATTTTCCACAATGATAGGTGGATCTGGATCAAGATTACTCCTTGTGTATCTCCTTCTCGAAGCCACCTTTGATCATATGAATTTTGAATGGAGTCACCAATTCATATGCAACCTCGAACAGCGTTCTGAGCTCCTGCTGCCTTCATAAGTTCAGCTTCAAAATTTCAGGAAAGTATAATTTTCAGGATCCCGTAGACGCACCAAAAATTTATCACAAAATTGCACTTGATTGGCTACAAATCAGACAACTTCATGTAACTATTTCAAACCAACTTGTAATTGAAGCTTAGCCTCTTCAGTCTAAGATGGCTCTCTCAAAGGGTTTAATGCTATTTGATAATGATGAAACTAGATGGCTAACTCTACTTGGAAAATAACTTCATTATGATGTGTGTAGGTTGAAAAGAGTACAAGTTTGAAATCATTTGGCTTATGGAGTCAAAAAATTAGTAGTTCAGTGGTAATTTTTCTTGACATGGAAGCTGAGACAGGTAAAAAAATTTAGCAGAGGTAAATCACACATGGAACATGAAATAACACAGCCATTTCATCAATAAAGGAAGTTAGAGCATACACCTATGAATTCTGAGTATTAAAGATGAAAAGCACTGCAAATGGTACACATATAAAATATAGATCAGATAAACACTAAAAATTCCATGAGAATCTCAGGCTGGTCAAGAAACATTCCCTTGTATTACTGATATCAGTCAAATTACATAAAGTTGCAGTATTGCAAAAAATCTCCAACCCTTTACAATTTCGAATATATGCCCTTTAATAGACCTTGCTACATGAGAGGTGATCTACCTATTGGCTAGAGTCATTGAAATTTTCCTAATGACACCTTTCATAATAATAAAACATGTGCTTTAATGAGAAAATGATAGCTATTCTATTAAACAGTCATTTTCCTAATAGGACTCAAACTGCTAATTATTACATCAACTACCTCATCTCTTAAAATAGTTATACATCTGACAACTAATGACTCACATGTTTGAATTAACTATTACATAACTCATCACTACTTGACATCTTCATTACCCACCTCAAAAGCTAGAAACAAACCCTATTTTTCAGGAAGAAAGGTCCTTATCTTCAACGAATGATTTAGTTGATGGATTGTCTTCGTTCCATGGTCTTCAAGTCATGAATGAATGTTGGCAAAGTCCCTTGACCCTTTGAAAGTATCCACCTGTCCAAAACTTCCAATAAACTTGTTCAGAAACCTTCAAAATTGTTCACTACGAAAGTATGACAGTTTCGTAGCGTACTTTCGTAGCATACAAAAAATGACCTTTGCAATCAAATTTTCTAATTATTTCCTTTTGCATTGTGTTCATCATGCCCTGAAACATCCTCCATATTATTTCCTCTCCTTGGAAGCTAATCTAAATTGTTTTAAAAGCAAAAATAAAGCTACAGGTGGTTTCGTAGCATTTTCCTGGCTTCAAGCCTAGGAAACGCTACGAAACTGTGGAAAACTATGTAAATTCCCGATTTTTGCTTAGTTTCAAAAATGTACCTTCCAGCTGTATAAATTTGGTTTTCAAAATTCCATTGACCTTTCAAAATATAAACCAACTCAAACTAAGAGTCTTGAGGTGTTTCTTCTTCATTCATGATAAGTTGAGCTATTGGCTCCTCAACTACTCTCATTTTAAGACCATTCTTCTCCAACTCCCCATGGATCAATTCTAGTTGTTCTTGGAGGTCTTTAGCCTGGTTCTTCAACTTTTTGTTACTATATTTCAAGTGCAGGTTCACTCTTCTGACATGTTTCACCTCTTTCCCCAATGGCATAATCCATTTGATTAATTGTTCTATGTTATCTAGGGTCTTTGATACACTGTCAACCTTCTTTTCCTAAACCTCTTTCATCTTCTCAAACTGAATCTTTTGAACATTATGTTTCCTTGCTTAATTTTTCATGACTGCTATTTCATGATTAGCTATCTTCAACTGTTCTTCAAGGAGTTCAAACTCTATTTTTTCAATGACTTTCTCCTTTCCTTTCTTTTGCTTGCTAACTTGACCTTCTTCTGCAGGAGATGAAAGGTCAATAATGTTTTGTGGTTGCTAGACAATGTCAGTCGCTGGATGAACTTCTTTACTACTTTCCAAGATTTTTTTAGGATGTCTTATCATGGGCTTCCTAGCCTAGAACATAAAACTTGCATCCTCACCTTCAAATTATAACTTCTTTGCTGATTTTTCTTTCTTGAGTTTCTGTCCACCTTCATCTATATCCTCAAATTCGACTATAGGAGTCTCTTCAATGTTAATGGCATGTAGTATGTCTTCTAAATTTCCTTTAGCCACTGTTTGGCTCCTTGTAATCCTTTTGCTGCCTTGTTTACTCATATTTTACTCTTGTTTTGCAGGTTTTCTCATTATTGACTTTTGTTTTGCAGGTGGAACAGTGGGTGCATCAAATCTCTACAACTGCTCTATTTCCATCGTCACTGGCTCACTATGCTTTGCCCCTATTGGTTTACTTTGTTCTGCCACTAAAGGTGATGGTATACCTCTAGGTTTAGGAGCTATTTTAGGGGTAATGGTATCCATTTCAAAACCACTAACAAACAGAAAAGAAGACAGTCTCTGCCTAGTCTTTGTAACTCATCTAAAACCAACAATTTTATTAAGACATGATGAAAAAGTGAGGTATCACTTCCCTCATATTTAGCTTGAACTTCATCTTCATTTTTTCTAATATTTTGTGTAAATAGAAAGGTAGATCAAGAGATATCTTACCAACAAAGTGTACGAAAAGCTTGAAGTGGTAAGAATGGACTTTATGATATCTCCCTTGACAAGTGAAATATTTCTGGATGATAAGCAGTAGCTTTGAGAAATTATCCTTCATGCAGCTCCTTGGAATGGAATTTGTAGGGTCAACTTCACTATTTTATGGCTTGATAAACTCTTTACACTCTTCCATGTTGAATTTTAACCCTTTGAACCATTTTTCTTGTCCTCTTGGAATCCCTGTTGCTACTGCAATGATCTTTGGTGTTATAGTGAGTGTTGGAATAGGGTCTCCTAAAGCTACGAATTTTGTCCATTTTTGTATATTTTTTGTGATAATTAGTCTAACGCAGGGGTTTTGGCGCGATTCAAAGCCCCTAATGCATTGTAATGGGTCAAGGGTAGACCAAGAGTCCGTAAACCACGGTTTTCGAACCATTGTATGCTTAGGCTAAATCGGTATAAATAGATGAACCTTTTTTAAGTAATAGGTAGAAAAGAATTGAGATTGATGTTAAGAACGAATTGTTAGATCTATTGTTGGGTTTCTGGAAAGGACTCCTGCTGGCTGTGTACGCGGAGCTCCTCGGTTCTGCTATGTAAGAAGATTTTGGTATTAATATATATGCAAAGTACTGTTGATATCTGATGTGATATGGATCTGTTCTCTTATGATTTATGTGAACTTGGGATGTATGATTATGTTGCGAAAGTATTTGTTTGATAGCTGTGAAAGTATATTTGTTTCTATTATATGAATCTATTGTCTGTTAATTGTTGCAATTATAGTTGTTATACTGATATATTGGTAGTACACACGTGGATGTGAAAGTAATTATTAGATCTGAGCTCTATGATATAAGCCTGTAACTGGATCTATTAAATGCGAAGCTGATAAGCTAGGAACGCAACTCTACTTGACTTACATACTCTCTTTCAGGGTGCGGAAACCTGGTTCCAGCACCCTCCCATACTGCTTCGGGTGAGACTTTGACCTGTGCAAGTAGGTCACTGCTGAACGAGCCAGTAGTATAGGGGTTTTTTGGCAAACCTTAAACTTTCAAACCTAGTTCAAGACCCCTTGAGCCAACAGATGGTTTCTTTGCTGGGACCGAGAGAATTTTGAGACAGAGATCGGGTAATTCCAAGAACACATTGGAGACCTAAGAAGAAAGAGATCGATGAGTGATTCGAAAAGAAAACTCAGGAATTCACAGTAAGAGAGAATCGCAGTGCCAAGTTAACCACAGAGAAGTGGAAAAATAAGTACACTTTCGTAGAAATCTAAGAAAATTTATTTGTGACATTTGCGATCAAGCTTCAGGAGTGGCTCATGAGGCTTGTAGATTTCTAGAAGTGTTGGAAGGATGAACGGGTCATGTAGTGGACCCCATAGCTGATTCAGCAGTTAGAGAAGACTATTAACACCGTCACTCGCACCATAGCTCATTGGGTGGACAATGTGATAGGAGGGTTTGTGACAGAATTTGAAATTGATCAATTTGTGTCCTACTCTGAGGCAGAACAAAGATTCTTAAAGGGTTTCTGGGGTAAGTTTCTAAAAACTCTGCCATTACAGATTAAGATCTTGTTGTGAAAAAGGATAATTTTGTGTAGTCATACAGAGTGATTGAGCTCCTATAAAAGTGAGGGCACAACGCACAGTGGTAAATACTACAGAACTAATCAAGAAGGAGATCGATCTATCTACAGCCTAGTAAGGAATTCTGTTGTGCATAGATCTCCGTCTATGCCACCATCAAACCCTCATAGGGCTAAGAACTCACCTCCACCACCACCGGAAGGCAATATGGCCTCGCACATGAAGCTACCCACCTTCAAGGGCGTAGGGGATGAATATATGGATCAGCTATGGTTCATTGCAGGATCAGTATGGACTGCGCAGAACATAGCCAGTAATGTTGTAAAAAGGGCGCAACTATCCCTGGCCTTTGAAGGAAGGGCCTTGGACTGGTATATGGGATACATTGACCAGCATGCAAATGCAACCATCAAAGAGATTAAGAATTCCTTGAAGCAGCAGTTCAAGAAGCCTAAGTCCTACTCTCATATAGTGAACGATTTGAAAGATTTCAAGCAAGGATCGATCGAGTCTGTATGGGAGGCTAACCAACGATTAAAGAAAGTAATTAGAGAAGAATGATTTCAGTATGATGACAGATAGCATATGGAATGGTTCATTGCTATGTTACTACCCCATCTACGCATACTAATGGGTCATCAAGCCATTAAGTCGCAGAAGAAGGCCTTGGAGATTTCCATGAAGCTGGAGATTGTGCCAAGGGATGATACCCAGTTAGGAGTAAAACAAATACAAGGCTAGCTAGAGGAAATCCACATGGAGATCCAGCATCTGTGAAAGTAGCGAGGAAAAAAGGCCAGCCTTGAAAGATGGTGCATACGATGCAGGGTGAATGGCCACAACAAAGATAACTTTCCTTTGTTAGCAGACTACGTGTAATGTCCCAAATATGGAACAGCTAGCAAGGCATGACTGGAAAACGCATTTTCCAATAATGGCCGCTACAGGAATTGAAACCAGGACCTGGATCCCTTAGATAAATGCATATAAGACTAAAATCCAAGAGATGGCTCCAAATAAATCCTTCTAAGGTGGTTAAATAGATCTACCACACTTAGATGTCCTCAGAAAATTCTCGATGAGGGACTGCAACAATTCTTGAGCAAGAAATGGAAAGACAACATTATTCTTATAGCTGTAAACACATGAAGAGAGATATAGCCAATAAATATATGATATAGAAGCAAATGTATACAATTTTTGGAGGAATCAATCACTCCAGCTAGGCAATGGAAGCCTCAATAGAGCATATACAAGAAAATACAAGAGCACTGCTACATATGAAAAGCCCTGGCTAAAATAACGCAGTTTATAGGAGATATTGTTGCATAAAAAATGAGAATAGGATGATATGACAATATCAGCTCAACGAAATGAGGGGGAGCAAGCTCTCAACCCCTGAAAACACTAGTACAGCAAAAATACACAATCCTTGGGAGGATTGGCTACAATATACATGAAATTGGAAAATCTACAGAAATGTCGGAGTTGTTGGGCAGCGGCTACAACTCAATACTAGAAATACATGGAGATGGATGAAGATGATTCTCAATCTGAAACAACCCTCCTCCAATGGATCTCTCAATGCAAGACTGATCCTGGCACTGAAGATATTTCCCTCCAAGAAGCTGGTGCAACCTCTCACTGCAAATGTGCACTGAAATAACGAAGTCTTGAGGATGGACTGCGCTGTCTATGATGGGAGATGTTGGCCTTGATGCCAAGGTGTGAAAATTAGCTCTGAAATCCCTTCCACTAACCTCCCGGAGGAATAGGAACTCCCTCCTTTGAAATATGAGCCAAAAAGAAGTGTTGTGGAACCCTCCACTGCAACACCCAACAACACTACGTTATACTTTAGCAAAAATAACGCAGTGAATGAATAGTGACTTTTTCCTTGAGCCAACATGTGGAGAAGATGAAGTGCAATCCTTCAAGATGCCTCTCAAGAAGGAGAGGAAACCCTCAACAGGAATCCCTCGTGCTAAGCAGCACTGCAACTCAGTTGAACAGCCGGAGTATGCAATTTAATCTTCAGACTAAAATCAATATGCTCAAAGGTATCTCACTATGGCTGCCTCCTCCTCCTTTTATGCAAGTGAATGCCTCTTTGCCCTGGACCCCACACATTAGGGTTTCTTCCACAAATAATCTTTCTCCCTCCAAAACTGCACTGTCTTCTCAGGCAAGCTACACCTCTTAGCCAGCGTTGTTGACTTGGTCAAATTTGACCTTGTCCTCATGCAAATTGCCTCTTTTCACACTGGAAGGTGCAAAATAAGCTGCTCCAATGATAATTTTCACATTATTAAGGATATTATTCCTAATCATGGGCCTTTTACCCATTTTATTCACCTCCTAGATGAAATAAGCAAAAATTAATGTTCCAATTTTCTTCATGAAAGTTTTGGAACATTACACTACGTGCACGTAGTGTGACCCGGCCTGTTGTGTCCTAGGGAAGCTACAAGGACAAGCGCGCCGGTGTTGTAGTGTGATGATTGTCACGTTGTTGGGCTACACGATACCAACCACTGCCCCCGCCTTGCCACATATGAATAAAGAAACAATGGTGCAGGTTTTTCAGATCTATAGGCCATGATGAACATAACTATTGGACATATGATCTGATGGTAGATCAAGGAAATATATATAGGGTACAGTCAAATCCATCCTCACCAAGATCCCCCTCGGGCATAGGTGGCTCCCCAGCTAGGGGCAGAGGAGGAGTCTGAGGTGGAAGCGCAGGTAGGGGGAGAGGACAACTAATTTTCTATAACTGTGGAGAAATAGGGCACTTTGCAAGGGATTGCACGAACCTTGCGAGACAATCCTGCAGATACTGTAGACAGCTGGATCATTTGATCGAAGATTGCCCAATTCTGATAGCCAAGATGTAGGAGAAGCAGAAGACACCTACACATAATGTACAAAGGGTCAAAGCGGAGCCTCGAGATGAAGGACCAAGTATCAATGTGATAACACGCAGCGACATGGCCACCGAAGGAGCTGTGGAGAAAGTTGAGGTGGAGCCTCTTACCCAAAAAGCAGCCATTAGACAAGAAGGTTTGGACTTACAGAATGGAAAAAAAACCTTTGTCGCTGCTCACCAAGACTTCACTAAGGCTGCAGCATCTACTCCTAAAGCCCCCACAAACCTCAAAGCATATGATGAGGTCAAACCATTCCTGCAGGCATGTATGAAGCTGATGCGCAACCAAAAGGCCGTAGAAAACCTCCAATATTTAATAGATAGCTGCACAGAAAGAACAACCCCAGCTATGGAAATTAAGGATGTACACAAATTGTATAAGCATAAGAGATGCACTGGTAGGGAGATGCGGTTAACCGCGCAGATTGGTGATTATGAGATGGATCAGGTTATTCTGGACCTGGGCTTAGATGCAAACATACTACCTAAGCAAACTTGGCAGCGAATGGGAGAATTTAGAATGGTCCATTATCCAGCTGCACATGGATAATAAGCAGAATATCATACCATTAGGAAGATTATCAAATATCGAGGTAGACATCACAGGGGTCAAGGTTCGGGTTGACTTTGAGGTCATTCAGATTGCAGAAGATGCAGACCCCTATCCTATGCTCCTAGGATTGGACTAGGCCATAGATATGGGCGGTATTATCAATTTAAAAAAGAGGAGCATGGTGTTTGAAAGTGAAGGAACATGGGTGATAGTACCTCTAGATCCTGCAGAAGGAGAAAGGTATACAAAGCTAGTGCATGAGGAAGAAGAGGTGGATCACATCTATAAGTTAACTGCGAGGGATGAAGATTGGATCAATCCTATGGCTGATGCTCAGCTTTGATGGGAAAGAGATGGTGAATGCTTCTCCAACTCTGACGAGGAAATGGAAAATTGGAAAAATCGGTTGCATGATGTATCTGCGTTGCGCTGCCTACGAATCACCAGGGACTTTCGTTGCATATCCTCTGAGGTAAGATAACTACCCTACTTTGATGGTTCCGGTAGTATAAAATATTTTTTGCGGAAATTTGAAGATGAGGTTCCAAGAGACCGAAAGCTATGGGCCCTTAACCTAGCTCTGCGTGCAACGCTTGCAAGATGGTGGGACACGCATAAGGGGGCATTCCAGGAGTGGGAGGAATGTTGGGATATGATGGTCCTACGATTTGAGCCTCCAACCGATGTGCGTGTCAAGATGTTTCTTGGCCAAGGGGATCCACGCGAACATTTGTTCGCCTGGATGGAGAAATGGTGTGATCATACTACAGAATAATGGGTTCACTTGTTTATTCATGCCTTGGAACCAATTCCCATTGCATGGTACCTAGATGCGGAGCTACATCAACGCACCCGCCAGTGGGAAACCTGAAAGGAAAAATTTTTGGGGACATTCAGGTTAACAGGAGGATCGGAGGCGCTTGATGAAGCACTGTAGGATATTGATACCTTTTTATTTGGTGAATCCAGCCCCTACGCAGCATGCGAAATACCCACATGGGAAACGCAGATGCAAGATATTGGAAACTTCCACAATATCACCATAGAAGAGTGCGATGAAGATCTGCACAATGTCTCTATCCTAGAATCAGAGGGGGAACGCGCAGTTGAAGAACCTCCGTTACAGACTGTGGATGTTACGAAACCTCTGAAGCTGCGAGAAGTTAACATTGGTACGGAAGAGCAACCCAAGTTGGCTAAAATTGGGGACTACTGGGATGATGAGACAATAGGGAAGATTGCAGAACTACTCACGGAGTATCAATACTTATTTCTGACAAAGTTTTCAGAGCTTAAGGGGATCATGGGGGACTTAGGATTATGTGCATCACTCTGAAACCAGATGCGCGCCCGGTAAAGAAGCGCCCTTATCGACTGAACCCTGAGTATAAGCAGAAGGTTAGGGAGGAAATCTATTAAATGCTCGTTGCAGGTATCATCGAATCGGTGGAACAGTCGGACTAGGTGAGTCCTATGGTGGTTCAGGAAAAGAAGACGAAGGGGGAAATCTGCATCTGCGTATATTTGCACGAGTTGAATGATGCATGCGTACATGATCTATTTCCTACACCATTCTCTGATGAGATCCTAGATATCATAGGAGTCCAGGAGGTGTATTCGTTCACCGATGGGTTCTCTGGGTACCATTAGATCAGAATCACTCCCAAAGATCACAGCAAAACCACATTTTCCACTGAATGGGGATCCTTTTAGTATACGGTCATGTCGTTTGGGCTTAAAAATGCTCATGCCATCTACTCACGGGTAGTAGTTTCCGTATTCAAAGAATTCATTCATAAATTTATTGAGGTATAATTTGATGATTGGACTGTCTTTGGCTTAGTAAAGACGCATGTTTTTAACCTGCGCATGATGTTGGCTGCCTATTGGAAGCACTAGATTTCTCTGAATATCAAGAAATGTATCTTCTATGTGCCCTTCGGAATCTTGCTCGGGCATATAGTTTTCCGACAAGGGCTAATGGTGGACACTGTGAAAGTTGTCGTGATCATCAATATAGCAGTCCCCACGACTGAGAAGTAGCTATGTTTGATCCTCGAACATACGAGCTATTACAAAAAGTTCATTTATATATACGCGTTGATCACAGCCCCTCTGGAAAAACTGCTTAAGAAGTATGTTTTATTATTTTGGGATGACGAGTGTTATTGTTGTGGACTAGTCACAAGGGTGTACGAAATCACACAAGCTTAGAGAGTGTGGTCTACTCTCTAAACTATTGGTAACATGCAAAAAGTGGGGGAGCTAAAAAGCATAAAACTTAATGGAAATAGTATGTTGAAGTATGCTTTGGTTAAATTAAAACTAAAAACACAAATATACAGAAGCTATATAGAGATTTCCAAACGATAATAATGCAAATTATGGCTCGATGGCCTCTTCTTATTAAATGTTCGAAATGGAGAAGAAATTTTACCCACTTGCCAAAGGGCCCCTAGGCAATGGCTCTAGGTCCCGATGCAAGGATGTTGCGTTCCAAGCTCTGCCTCTTATGCAGTCTCACTCTCTCTCTCTACTGTGGTGGACTAAGATGTTGGGTGGCCAACTATCGAGCCCTCTTTAGATCCAGCTCTGGGTCACACACAATGTTGTTGTTGCTTGGGCAACTTTGGCCAGCATAACTCTGTGATCACCCTTTCTTCATCTCTTGGTGGGCTTATATAGGTGTGCTTAAAATCCTCCTTCCCTCCCTTGGTACATTATGGATGGTGACCCAAGGGAGAGGTGTGATTCCAGTGTGTGCTCATAATGTCTAAGGAAGCACTGGTGGTTGTCCTTAGGTAGCTTTCACATAAGGAGTAACTGTCCTTTGCTTGGTGTGGTCCTGGAAAGTGACTTTTTTCCATTTCCAGGAATGCACACTTAACTGGCAAAAAGGAGCGAAAAAGGTGCTCTTCTCGAAGGATAAAGCGCCCATTTGAGCATTTATGACTAGTTCAAATCTTATTTTCTCAAAACCTTAGAGATTTTAAATACTTCTTGATTCCATAATGTATTCATGTCCTGTAAATCCTTGGGCTCGACATTAATTGATGTCGTCTTTTGCTGTACGATTTTCCAGTGTTAATAGTTGCCCCCTAATGTGTGAGGTCTAGGAAGAACTGTAAATACATTATAGTTTTTTTTTTTTTTTGTATCGTACATAGAGAGAGAGAGAGAGAGAGAGAGAGGTCTGCGTGTATTTTGGAATTGACAACACCTTGCACCGTTTCTGAGGTAACCATGACCTAAGGGTCCCCCTACAAGCAGAAAAAATATACAACATATTTACAAAATTTCAACGAGGCGGGCATGTCCCATGCTCGTGATGCTATGGCTAGTTAAACAAAACTGACAGATACATGTGATGTCTATGCCACTATTGTGGTAGTGATGCTGGTGTTTGTTGATGACGACTGCTGACACCCTCAAGGGTGTTTTTTCTTTGACGATAGGTGGAATGTAGTACCCATATACGCAATCTTGGTATGGTATATCATTGCGTAATGTACGCATATGTACTGGTTGGGACCTTCCCGTGTAAGAATTGTTGTCAGAGACATTTATGGAGGCATGGGTCTTCGACAGATCTGATCAAAGTGCAATGGTTGTAAGGTATGATACCATCGTGACATGAAAGCTTTTGTTGTGGTCGAATGTCAGGAGGATCAATGACATCTGTGGAAAATGATGTCTCCCACAATGCCACTCGAGGATACCTCTTTGCATGGGGAGGGGTTATCCAAGGTACCGCTTCCTTTTTGGAAAAGAGGTGTTGAGGTCGACAAAAAGGAAGCCTTCACCGAACCATGAGTCTCCGACCTGAGCGGTCGGGGACTGAGATATGATGGGTTTAACATAGGCATTTTGGTGAGAGGTGACTCAAAACGGATGATGGGGATTCAGTGGCCTGAGGTAGAAGTATATTTGAGTATCTTGGTTGTATTCATAGTTATTTCTGAAGGGAAAAATCCCTGGAGTCGGTAGGACATCCAGGGCGGGTATGAACTGGCTATGAATGTCATGATGGTGCGTGCATGGGGGTGAAATAATTTCACCAAGGGGAATGAGGGACTGCTGCCATGGGAGAAAAGGTGAAATATGAGGGTGAAGTGGTGAAGGGCATCATTTTTGGTCTTTGTACACTTACCAAAAGAACAAAATAATGGGGTTTGGTTTGTAAGAAACACAGAGATGGGTACCCCAAAACACGAAAGACGGTCGCTCACTGAAGGTGTGAGGACGATGTTTTGCTGGGGGTAAGGGGTCCAATTGGTTGGTCTCATGTGTGGGGTTGAAGAATTAGAGGATGTCACAGATGGGATTATGCTGATGGAGGTATGTAATGTTCCCAAATTTTAGCCTCAAGCTAAAAGGAACATTATAGTTAGCATTATCTCTAGGTAGATGAATAAAATGGGTAGGGATGCCCATTAACCTCTTTAGAAGGAAGAATAACATTCCTCATGTGAAAAGAGGAAGAATAAGCAGCTAGATTGAGCACCTATAGGTGTGAACAGAATTGGATCATATTGATTCAGTCATATTTGACCAATTCCACATGCACTGTCTAGAAACATTGTATCTCCTTGATGGACAACGCAGTTTTAATGGAGGACAAATTGCATGAGCTTAGTGGCACATATGGATGGGACCCATTGTGGAAAGGTGCACTTGCTATATATGGAGAGGAGGGTAGCCATTTTTATTCATGTTTGGATTATTATTTGCTTTGGTTTGTTGAGACTTTGGTTCCTCTTACTGTTTAGCAGGGTTGCAGTGTTGTTTAGCACAAGGGTGTTCCTGGTCAGGAATCCCTACCTCATCCTCAGGGAAGGAGAGGTTCTTTGGGCTACATTTCCTCATTTCAGAATTTTTTCCAAGCTACCTACTTCATCTACGATGTATTTTTTTTTTAGATTTGGGTTTTGTTGCAGGGTGCAGCAAAGGAGGATATCTTTGAGTCATTTCTGGGCTTGTTTTTCAGTGGAGAGCTTGTCTATCCATTAGAGGATCAGCAAGAAGGACTCCCGAGCATATTTTCACATATTGGCACTTGGCCAAAGAATATTTTCACTTCTACAACACATTCCCTTGCAGGAACTACGTCATTTTTCAGAGAGTTGCTACAACAAGGTTTAATACCTTGATTTTGGGCTAGTTTCCTAGGGAAAGGCCCAACGCTTCTCCCAAAAAGCTAGGAAAAGGGATTCTCATCCCTATTGTACTTTATTCAGCTATATTCATGTAATGTTTTAGGAGACTGTGTTATTTTGCAGCTGAATATTCAGATCTACTCTTTTTTTGCTTAAGCTTCCAAGACACCCTTATCGGGTTATCTTTACATTGTATAAAAGAGGCTAGATCTCTGTTTTTCTCTGTGCTTTGGCTAAATAAACTCTAGATATGTTGTCTATAACATATTTCTATAGAAGCCCTCATATAATCACGTTGTTCTTGCTTCATAGTTTTCTGTGTGGATTAAGTCATGGGTTTTCAGTGTTTTTAAGCCATATAAGAACCGGGAGATCTGTTTAACTTGGCTAGAATGATTTGTTTCTGCTCCCATTCTATATGCGAGATTTATATTGCATGAAATTAGAGATCCAAGTCCCATTTCTCATATTTATAGCATTATTTTCTGGAAATAGCATTTTTATGGTCCATATCACTGCTTTTCCCCACTTGGAGATAACATATGGAGATATATTTTTTCTTATATGCTCCAAATATAATGGAAAGGTGTTTAATACACATTTAATAAGTAAATTGACATAGCTTACATTATTGTGTTCAAGTATTTCTGGATATCCAACTTTGGAACATCTTCAGGTGTTCCCATTGTTGTAGATTTTCCCTGTTTTGGGATATTACAGTGGTATCAGAGCATAATCTTGGCTCAGCCTATCCATCCAAGACATTATTCCATTAGGAGGATAATATTCTCAGAAAAAAATATAAGTTGTGCAAAATAAACAAAAGCATGACTCCATTATTTGGAGGAATGAAGGAAGAGAGGATCTCCTTGCTTCTTTTCCAAGCTATGAAGAATACCAAAGAAGATCTTAAGGAGATGAAAGGGGAGGAGTGTAGAATATTTCTGAGAGGGTTTGAAGCAATCCCTAGCTATTCACATGATGGGTGAGCGCATTCAGCGACACATGCAGATCCACAACACAGTCTATTGCCCACATTTACTGCAAGAAGGATGGAGGAAGAAGATGCACCAAGAGAGGAGACCTTGCGTGACTATCTTCAGGAGTATGAATCTCAATCATGGAGATTCAAGGAGAACTTGGACTTCCAAGGATTTTTCAATCTCAAGGAGGCAAGATCCAGCAGCCACAAAAGAAGCAAGAGAGGTATAATCTTCCTATCTCACTTTGATGGATCAGCAGAGTGCACAGCCAAAGCTTGGGTAGAAGAGCTAGATTCCTCTTTTCAGCTACACCAAGTTTCAGAGAAGGAGGCCATCAGAGTAGCAGCGTTGCACCTCAAAGGTATGGCCCATGATTGGTGGTTTAATGATTCTACTTCATTTTTTCATGCAAATGTAAAAACTTATGTTGGGTTCACTAAAGAATTGGTGAGAAGATTTGATAGAAAACATTGTGAACCATCATTTGTTAAAAGAAAAAACTCAAACACTTTGCATGAGTTGGAGAGACCTATTAAACCAACTCCACTCCATATTTTTAAAGGGGATAAAAACATGCATGATAGTTTTCCAAGGGTAAGATCCCCACTTCTCGAAGAGCCCTCTTCTATTTGTGAAGACATGGAGTTCTCTCCTTCAAGAGATGACCAAGATCAAGGGTCTCTCATTAAGGATGAGGCATTCTCATATATGGAAGAAGAGGAGAAGGATCGGCATCAAGGGATGATGAGCATTCACCCTTATCTATTTCGAGAGGTTTCTGCACATAAGGAGGGGACTGCACTACGCAGTGAAGAAAGGGACAACTCAGTTCACTCATATATATAGTCCACTTCATATTCTTATGTCTCACTACATGGAGGCATTCTACCAGGAGGCCACTAGATCTATAGTTGATGAGAGACATCTTCTATTTGGGTTCACCACTCTTGGATTTTGGAGAGGTGAAGATTTTGGAGGGATACTTTGGCATGGGGGATGTCAAAGTAGCAGGCAGCAGCATGAGGAGAGCTTCACATGCCAGATCACCAGCGTTGTCTCTTAGGAGGATTGATCCATATTGGAGATCTCAAATCTTAGTAGAGTACTCCAAGGATCTTGGTGCATGCATTATTCTTGATGACCTGGATAGATATGATGATTATATGGTGGATGATATGGTCATCTATTCTTATGGCAGATTTTTCTTAACTGGAGCTTCTAAGCTCAAGGAGAAGCTGCTTCATGCAGCACATGAGGACTTCCTTTCCGTGCATTATGATGCATATCTTTCTTTGGTAGAGGAGTTCACTTGGGAGGGAATCCAGCATGACATATTTCAACATATGGAGAGATGCATAGCCCAGATGGTGATAGAGAGGAGATCACAACCACTTCCCTACTCTTTGGAGGTGAGGGAGATTTTTCGGTTAAGCCATTCCAGGTCAAGGTCTCAAGTACATGATGGAGGATGTACAATTTCACTTTATGTTTTGTACTTATTTTCTTTATATGAGTAGCATGTTGTACCAAGATGGATTGTCCCTTCTTGCATATTATATGATGATGTACTTAGAGCCACTTGTGGCATTGAGATTGGCTATTTATTTGGTGGTTTGTGGAGGAAGCCACATGATTCTTGGTGTACACTATTGGCACCAAATTGTATATTCATGATTCCATCTTATGAGATGACTGTGGTAGCAAACAAATGGCTAGGAAATCACTTGTTGTACTTTTTTTTGAGGCAAGCATGGGATGCACTGCGCTAGTTCCATGTGAGGAACTATGATCCACTTTTCGGTTGTCACATGACAACTTGCTTTTATTGGTTTTTGCTTCCATGTATTGCTAATAATTTTATGTTCATGGGAAGCTTTGTTTGGAGAGTGGGGTATGAGTTGGAGATGCCCATTGGGAGTATTATTCTCCCTATTTTACATGTTGTATGTTTCAGGAGAAACCATGGGCACACCATGATGGCCACATCGCACCTCTTTCCTTCATATAGAAGGAGCCATTGGGAGGACTTGTGTTCTTGGAGCAGGCATTTCATGGTTGATTTATCTTGTGGGGTAGATTGGGCCATTTTTGAAGGCCATGAAATTTCAGCCCAATATCAGCAACCCCCTCATATTTACCATAAATGGAGAGAGAAACTACTTGGATGGAAAAATATAAACTCTCCATTCAGCCCCAACACATTGCATAAACCCGGGGTTGAGGATTTCTTTGATGAGCTACCAAGAATGGCTCATTTCATCTGGATGATAGCATGGGTGATAGAGTCACTTATGGGGAATGAGATTACCCATGTTTATCATCACTCCTACTTTGCGGAGGCCATGGGACAGCAAGAAGGTTTCCACTTACACCTTCCACCTTTTCATGATGAAATCCATTTTGTTATGCATCTTTGGGAGGAGACATTGGAGGGCATATTTGTTGCATATTATCTTAATCAGTGGTGGGGACTATTGATGAGGAGGCCACAAGAGGAGAAGGGGAGGAATCTTGCTCTCCCTATACAGTTTCTTGAGGACAAGCAACATTTTGAAGGGGAGGACTATAATGTTCCCAAATTTTAGCATCAAGCTAAAAGGAGCATTATAGTTAGCATTATCTCTAGGTAGATGAATAAAATGGGTAGGGAGGCCCATTAACCTATTTAGAAGGAAGAATAACATTCCTCATGTGAAAAGAGGAAGAATAAGCAACTGGATTAAGCACCTATAGGTGTGAATAGAATTGAATCATATTGATTCAGTCATATTTGACCAAGTCCACATGCACTGTCTAGATACATTGTATCTCCTTGATGGACAGCGCAGTTTTAATGGAGGACAGCTTGCATGAGCTTGGTGGCACATATGGATGGGACCCATTGTGGAAAGGTGCACTTGCTATATATGGAGAGGAGGGCAGCCATTGTTATTCATGTTTGGATTATTATTTTCTTTGGTCTGTTGAGACTTTGCTTCCTCTTACTGTTTAGAAGGCTTGTAGTGTTGTTTAACACAAGGGTGTTCCTGGTCAGGAATCCCTACCTCATCCTCAAGGAAGGAGAGGTTATTTGGGCTACATTTCCTCATTCCAACATTTTGGCCAAGCTACCTCCTACAGCTATAGGGCAGTTTCTGTTTAGAGTTGGTTTGTGTTGCAGGGTGCAGCAAAGGAGGATCTCTTTGAGTCATTTATGGGCTTGTTTTTCAGTGGAGAGCTTGTCTATCCATTGGAGGATCAACAAGAAGGACTCCCGGGCATATTTTCACATATTTTCACTTGGCCAAAGAATCTCTGCACTTCTACAGCGAAATCCCTCGCAGGAACTGCGTCATTTTTCAGAGAGATGCTATAGCAAGGTTTAATACCTTGATTTTGGGCTAGTTTCCTAGGGAAGGGGCCAACCCTTCTCCTGAAAAGCTAGGAAAAGGGATTATCATCCCTATTGTACTTAATTCAGCTATATTCATGTAATTTTTCAAGATACTGCTTTATTTTTACGTTGAATATTCAGATCTACTCTTTTTGTGCTTAAGCTTCCAAGACACCCTTGTCGGGTTATCTTTACATTGTATAAAAGAGGCTAGATCTATGTTTTTCTCTGTGATTTGGCTAAATAAACTCTATATCTGTTGTCTATAACATATTTCTACAGAAACCCTCTTATAATAACGTTGTGCTTGCTTCAGAGTTTTCTTTGTGGGTTAATTCATGGGTTTTCAGTGTTTTTAAGCCATATAAGAATCGGGAGATCTTTTTAACTTGGCTAGAATGATTTGTTTCTACTCCCATTCTATATGTGAGATGTATATTGCATGAAATAAGGGATCCAAGTCCCATTTTCACAGTTATATCATTATTTTCTGGAAATAGTGTTTTTATGGTCGAGATCACTACTTTTCCCACTTGGAGATAAAATATGGAGATATAGTTTTGCTGATATGCTCCTAATCTGATGGAAATGTGTTTAATACACATTTAATAATTAAATTTGCACAGCTTACATTATTGTGTTCAATTATTTCTGGATCTCCAACTTTGGAACATCTTAAGGTGTTCCCATTGTTATAGATTTTCCCTATTTTGGGATATTACAAGGTATGTCAGGCCAAATGTGGTGCACAGAGGTGCGCTTTCAATCTGCTTGTACAACCTGATCATTCAAGAAGGGGGGTTGAGTTTGAATGGTAAACTTGACCTTATGCATGATAAATGGTTGGGCATGAGGTGCTTCCTTGACTAAGATGGTATGGCCATGGCATCATTTGTGGGGTGATGTATGGTCTACTTTGGATGATGATCTCCATGGAGGGGAGGCTCTATCGACCAACGCAGGCATTTATCATATGCAGGGTGAGGTGATGATAAACATGGTCGGGTATGAGGACCCCATGGTTTATTTCTAATGGAGAAATGATGTCACGATATGCAGAGTTTTCTAGGACTCTATCATGTTGGGGGTAGAATGATACCTGCTCCGAGATTTTCAGCGGATGGTGTTGTAAACTAGCTGCGGGTTCTCCTGCAAAAAAAACTACCTCAAGTGAAACCATCTTATTTTCATCCAATATTATTGAAAAACATGACCTTTAGAAAGGAAGATGGGAGGGTGCATACCTGTCGGCGCTGAAATATATTTTTCAGGAGTGCGAATGTGTGGCATCGCCTCTGTTTGTTATGGAGTGTTGATCGTCGTGTTGCTTTCGGATTGGTGATCAGATACTCTAAGTTCCAATTTTTTCTTGGGATTTTTTACTTGGGTCCTAGTTTTGATTTTAGTTGGGGTTGCCCCCATACTGAGATCAGGGGGGGAATTTTCGGTTACTTCCCCCTATCCAGGATCTCCCTTTTGTTTTTTCCTTGGCTTCTTTTTGCAGCATTTAGAGGATTTTCATAATTCTCCTAGTTGCATGGTTGTTGATGAGCCTAGGAAGGGTTTCACTAGATTGACTGGCGCATTACGTTGTGCCATTGGTCCATTCTGTGCAGGGAATAGGGGCTATCTGTTTCCTTGTCCCTGGTTGGTGTATGAGTGTCGAGGTGACTTTCATGATAGCTAGGTTGTGATACGTTCTAAGTAGAATCGTATGAGTATCCAAGGTATTGATTACTGTTGCCTAGGTTTCCTTGGGCCAAAGACCCGATCAAGCCATCTGTAGAATCGATGCGCATGGTACTATTGCTGCCTAGGTGATCCTAGGTCAAAGACCCGATCAAGCCGTCTGTAGAATCTACCTACCTGGTAACTCCCTGACTAACATGGGTGTTAATGCTCCCTACGATATCTTAGGTCAAAGACCTGATCAAGCCATTTGCAAAATCTACCTACTTGGTAACTCTTAGTATCATAGGTGTTACTGCTGCCTAGGAGATCTTGGGTCAAAGACCCGATCAAGCCGTCTGCAAAATATACATGCATGGTCACTCCCCGAATACAGATTACTGCTGCCTAGCTGACCTTGGGTCAAAGACCCGTATCAAACCGTCTGCAGTAGACGACACGCCTGGTAACTCCCCGAATACATATTACTGCTGCCTAGGTGACCTTGGGTCAAAGACTTGATTAAAAAGTCTGCAGTAATCGACGTGCATGATAACTCAAGAGGATGAGGCAACCAGGTTCCCCTATCCCTGGTTGGTGTATGGTGGCTTGGGGGGAGGAGGGACAAATGGTTTCCTTTCTGGTTATTGTCGTTCCTCCTGTAGGCACAGGATGGTACGAGGTTCATTGTTGATATACTAGATGGAGGGATCCTCTTGATAGGATCGCTCGATCATGTGTAAGGAGTCCCTATATCATGGTATTTCTAGAAAATGGTGGGTATAGTGCCCATAGGTGTCACAGATATCTCATGTGTGATTGGTATGCAGCAGTTTTCTTGTACCTTTGGTGGCAAGTTCCTTTTTATGGGAATGTCGTGTCGAGGTGCCTGCTTTGTAGCCAAGGAGTGGTTTTAATTAATCCAAATCTGGACATATGTGGGTAGGGTGTCTTATGACATCACATATAGGGGGTCACCGCTTTCTTTCCTCTCTTGGCATTTTTCTTGGTCGTGGTTATTGGTTTCGCAATGGGAATTTCCCTTGCGGGGGTGGTTTCTACTGTTGCTTGGGTAGGCTAGGGCTCCTCGGGACTAGAGGGCTTTAACCCAAATGCAGTAACGTTGTTAGTTATTGTTCCTGAAGGGGAAACGAGGTACCAAACTGGGAATTCCAACGATATGTTGGGTAACACTAGTGTTGCCAAAACCTGCTGGGAGGTGAAGCCAGGAGGTGGGTAGAGGAAATGGGTTTGGGAGGCAGCGTAGACTAGGGAGACTATCATGGCCGATGCCTCGATGTCATTACTTCCTAATTCTATGTCCTGACTAACCTCGGTGCTTTATGTGGACATCATACATACCGAGGCCCCTGTGGCATCAAGCGATACCGCTGGGATAATGGGAGGATCTCCAAGGAATTTCACTAGGACGGACAATGGTTTGAATTGGACAAGGCCATATTCTTGATACCATGAAAGACCATCTACGGTTGTATCTACATAAGTTAGAATTATATCCATGTTGGTCAAGGGACGCTTTTCATTGTGCGTCAGCTGGTCTATTGTGATGATTCGATTCTCGTGGGGGAACATCATGATGCGGAAGACAAAGGATGCTATGGCAAACATGGCATACATGTAACTCCACCTAATAGTATATTGTAATCTAAGTGAGCATCCAAGACTTCAATGTCGATGTGGACCGTCTTGCCAGCTAAGCAAACCGGTACATTTTGGAAGAGACCGACGGGGATCAAGGGACGACTATCGTATGCTCTGAGTGTGATGACGGAAGGTTTCATTTTTGGGGCTCCCAACTTCTGCCATACATTCTTTGGAATGATGCATGTGCATCCACCCTCGTCAATGACACATCAGTGAATAGTGATATTCTGTACCAATACTGGTATCTGGAAGGAAATTATGGAGGGAAGCCTAGGGGTGGCTTTGTCTGAGTCAAAAGCCATCATGCGCGTGTCGGCAGGGTCGACAGTGCCTAATGCGGAAAGTAGGGCTTTCCGTTGTTTTGGGCACGACTGCAGTACTTTCAATGTAGACATAGCAGTAGGTGATTGAGCTAAATCATCTATGATGCTATAATTGTGGGCCGCTTTGGAGTAGTTACCTGCTCGCCTATTAGGCCCTTTTAGCATTTTTGGCAATGGTTCCAAAGGAATCTTTGGAATGGTTAAAGGTGCAGTCAGTGTGCTTGTACTAGCTCCTAATCCAATTTTGGAAATACATTTCTTCGCCAACCATGTAAATTTCATGGTTGTTTTTCCCGGAATCGTCGGGGTTTTGCTGCTGAGTGCTAGTCGTTCCTTGATGGGGGAAGGGTTCTTGCATCACCGTAGTTGTCTGGGAAGAATCTCCCTGCCCTCAGTTACTCTAAAGTGTTTTAAGATTAGGGAGTTCGGGACAATGGTGATTATAGTGCCCATACTCACCACATATTGAACAAGAATGTTTTGTTCGTAGATATAGTGTACCTAGAGGGGATAATATAGGGTACAGAAGGAGGTACCCAAGGAAATAATATGATGTAATAATATAAGAATGATAAATAAATGGGCCATAGTTAATAAATAAAATGGTTAACCCATATTATGTAAGGGACCACATGTAGCTAGGGAATAAAGTGATAAGCCCATTGTATTGGATGTATGGTTATGAGAGACACATGGTAACTACCCATGGTATTGCATATATGAAACCTATATAGAGGCTAGAGATTCTCCATTGAAAGAAGTCAAGGATTATTGTATTGGCAAGCATATGGCTTGTGGAGTGATCTCCTTCCTTAAGGAGTGAATTTATGGTGTTGCCCTACCTTAAGGGTTTTGATATTAATGAAGATCTGAAGTTTTATCTTCTATGGTGTTATTTCTTCGGCATGTTTTCCATTTATATACATTTTCTTATCAGATCTACTTCAAGTGGTATCAGAGCACTTTCTTGGGCAGAGTTTGGAGATCTGTTTTTTCATTTTTTTGCAGGAAATTTTTGGGCGGCGAGTTTGTAGAGCAGATCTGGAAAATTTGGAAAAAAAAAATTCAGAAATAAATATCAGATCTGGATTCCTTACAGAAAAATACCCAATTTATAAAAAAAATCAGTCAAATCAGAGTCCGAATGAGGGTGATATCGCTAATTTAAATTCAGTTGTGTTGCAGAAATGTTTCTGACGGCAATTTATGTACGGCAGATCTCCTAACATTTTTAGTAGATTCTGGTGTACAATATCAGACAAACAATTACATATCTGAGCTCCCCTTGAAAAATCACCCGATTTCAAAAAAAAATCGGTCAAATTGGAGTCCGGATGAAGGAGTTATCACTGATTTAAAATCAGTCATTTTTTTAGAAATTTTGTGACGGTGGGACAGTTGCAGTGCAAATCTATGTTTCCACAGTTCCTAGATCGGGATTTTAGTCATATGGTTAGATGAAGAATGGCCATTCCATTTTCAAAAATAGGTTATATTAAGGATTCTGAGTTATATTGACCGAGTAATTTCCATTTTAATTTTTTGCCAAAGTAGGTGATTTTCTTCAAAACCCTTACTTTATTTTATGGATTCTCGCAAGATGAAGTTTACAGGAAAAGATGATGGCCCTACTATTGAAGATTTTTTACAACATCTCAAGGCTCAATATTGAATTTTTTGGATATGCTCCATAGGGCTTCATCTAAAAGATGAGGCAAATAAATGGTGGACCTCACTTGACAGTGCAGTGAGGAAACTTCCCGAGAAAAAACTTGAAAAAGTCATTTTGGACAAGTGGTCTAAAGCCGAAAAGAAGGATAGAAAGAGCCATCAAGACTTATTTTCTACTAATATTTCCATATTACGGGTTCATGGAAGTATTCAGAAAGAGAACATTGTTGTGTCTATCATTCCTAGTTGCAAGCATAATTGTATCAATGTGAATTTGGCTAAAAAATTGCAAGTTCCATAAAAGCATATTGAAAACACACAGGTTGATAATGAAGATGTTCAAATTTATAAAGATTTGAAGATTTCTATGGATAATTATGTGTTGCATTCTAATTTTTATGCTTCAGATATGGCTGTTGTGGATGTTGTTTTGGGACATCCTTGGATGGAATCCGTTGGTACTGTCAATTTTAATGTGCAAAAGAAATTCATGAAGCTCTGGTATAAAAAGAAGAAAATTACATTGCACGATATTTGCATTAGGAACCATGCAGAGATCGAGGAGGAAGAAGAAAAATATCTAACGACATAGACACATCAGATGATGAGCCTTTGATGGTAGACAGCCAAACATAGACATCAAAGCAAGTACCAACAAAAGAACCAGACACCACTCCATCACCAATAATGGAGGAATTAAGGAAAGATATTACATCAGTTAAAGCTTCAACATATCACCACCCGCATCACCCAGCAAGACAACAACCAGCAAGGTGGCAACGAATTAGCAACAAGGACAACAACCCCTGGACGACACATCGAGAGGTGCGACGATCCACTAACAACACATCAACAATGAAGAACCACCAGAACCCGCTTCCATCTCAAGCGAGTGAGGCACCGACTAGATCAAGTGTTCACTTTTCCCTTGGATGGATAGATGCACATGAATGGTACCAGTGGAATACTCTTTTGAGTAGATCTTATTATTTGTGTTCTTCTCATGTTTCGGGGACGAAACATGTTTAAGGGGGGTGTAATGTAGTGTACCTAGAGGGGATAATATAGGGTACAGAGGGAGGTACCCAAGGGAATAATATGATGTAATAATATAAGAATGATAAATAAATAGGCCATAGTTAATAAATAAAGTGGTTAACCCACATTATGTAAGGGACCACATGTAGCTAGGGAATAAAGTGATAAGCCCATTGTATTGGATGTATGGTATTGAGAGACACATGGTAACTACCCATGGTATTGCATATATGAAACCTATATAGAGGCTAGAGACTCTCCATTGAGAGAATTCAAGGATCATTGTATTGGCAAGCATATGGCTTGTGGAGTGATCTCCTTCCTTAAGGAGTGAATGTATGGTGTTGCCCTACCTTAAGGGTTTTGATATTAATGAAGATCTGAAGTTTTATCTTCTATGGTGTTATTTCTTGGGCATGTTTTCCATTTCTATACATTTTCTAGACCAGAACCAGAACCCATGTTGATCCTATAATCCGCTCCATGGCGCTATGCAGAGCCTTCCAAGACCTCACTGGCGATACTAGGATGCCAATGAAATATATCCAGATTGCTTCTAGCCTTGTCATACCTAAGGCTCTTATATCCTTTGGGGCATTATTAATGGCGGAAACCATTTCATGCCAATAAGGTGTGAAGAACATTGAATGGTATCGCACATGCATAGAGAAACCAGTAAATTTTTGAATCCACATCATTATTGCACCCTTCTCAAAGAAATCTGATATGGTTCTACACCTTAAATGGATGTTTATTCTTATGCCTTCATATCCATTTCCATGGGAGGATGTTGATGGAATTCTTATTTTATGTGATTGTGGGCTAGCAGTGTCATGTTAAAAGTCACCCTTTGATATTTTAGATTTGTATTGGGCTTCCTCCTCTTCCCTTATGTATTCGGCTCTTTGATGTTGTGACACACTTCCACAATTTTTGACTCCTATTTTTATTTCCATCCTCTGGAATTTTCCCACAGATGCTTTCTGGCATGTGTGTATGAACCCGTGCAAGTATTTTTTCAATGGAGGCATGTAAATTTACTGGTTTCATCCCCTTTCCCTCCCTCTATCCTAGAAACATGTTTTCCCAATGGGGTTTGTTTTGATTTGGTTTTTGTACCTTCATCATCTCCACTCTCCTCCTCCTCCTCCTCCTCACCAAGGTACTCTTCCTCTCCAGGGTTTTCAAATCCACCACTACCCACTTCTTGGGCCTTTTGCCTTGCCTTTGGGCATTGCTTGGCTCATGGTTCTGATTCTGGTTGGAGGTACCTCTAGCCCGGGATCGCAGTGGACACTGTTGGTTGCTGCCCCACTATCCAGGGTTCCCTTGGGGCTTGCTTTTTGCATTTTTTTTAACCACGTTAGGAGGTTATTTCTCTTGATCATACTGGTGTGGTTGATTTTGGGATGGTTGGACAAATTTCACCTGTGCATTGTTTTGCGTAGGTGGGTTGTGTACTTGGGACTGAGCATATTGTTGTCCCATGTTTACACCTGGTCGTTGGGGGGGGATTTCTTCTGTCATTCTGTCTTCCTATGTACTGGGTCCCCTCAGCTGGAGGATAAGGTCCTCCTTGGTGATACGCTAGCGCCCTATTAGCCAAATTTTGCTGCTGCATATGATGACTTTGAAATCCGGATTGAGAAATGTTCTGGGTAGACCCATGTGTGTAACCGGGATTCTGACTGCTGCTGCCTAGGTACCCTTGGGTCATTGACCCAATAAGTACGTCTGCAGATTTAGAAACGCCTGGAAATTCTTGATAAGATTTCAGGCACGATGCGTTGGGCAAGATATTGTATATGTATCCTAACTGCATGTAGATCAGTTCAAGTTGTTGGGCTTTACTGATTGCGTCCTCTTCAGATGTGGGGTTACGTTGCAGCACATCATTTGAAATATTCGCTGTCATAGTTTTCAAGAATAAATCTAAAAGGACTCGGTCGTCGAGTTTTTCTTCGCATAAACTGCGACGCCGCCTCCATTCATGGAGATGCTCTAAAATATGGGTAGAGGGGGATTGTTTGAAATGAGTCAGTAACTCCATTCCCGAATCGTGGTGAATGGGTAACTGAAAGTATGTGAGGAATGCAGTATCGAGGGCGCTAAAGGTTCCATGTGAAGCAAGAGGTTGCTCCACGTACCATTTTGCGGCCACTCCCATAAGAATGCGTGGAAATATCCTCAACCGAATAGTATCGTCTATGATGCTATTCGATGAGAACTACAGGTGAAAGGTCATTATATGATTCCTGGGTCTTCTGCTTACTTTCCTTCAAAATTTGGTATGTCCGAAGGGAGCTTCGTGGGCATGGGAGGCCAATTGGGGTCGTGTGTGATGGGGTCATTGGTGAGCTTGGTCAAATCTCGTAGATTCAACACAGCTAAGAAGGGTGACTGGGAGGTTGACACCATGGAAACGTGTGAAGACATGAAGTTCTAGTTAGAACAAGGGTTAGTCTGTGACGTACCCTGTTGTGAATTCAGCTAGCTTCCCATATGGGATGTGCTCCTCTTCCCCCCAGGGGATGAGGGGGCAGTGGTGTGCGGTTTGGTGTTGGGAGACCGATTAGGGTTCTAAACTAAGGTTGCTCCAAGAAAGGAGGAACCAACTACTGTGGCAATGTTCCGTGTTTGACACCTAAACGGAAAAATACCTGGAACCCCTCTCGGTAATGGGGGGAGGTCCAAAAGACGCTTGGACCGATGAGGTTCTGTTGGAACCGTTTGAGTGTCGACCAGGTTAGGTTTTGGAAAAATTTTGAGGGGATCGAGTCTATGATCACAACAAATTTATGGCCACATACATAAAACAAAGTGAAAATGAAATGAATTTTCCCTTTAACTTATTCTATGTGATCAATCAAGCAAAAAATGGTTTTGTTTGTTTGGGCGTGATACTCAAAATCCTAGAAGACCTATTACATCCTCACACACTCAAAAGTAACTGTGCCTTGAGAGGATTTCTTGCGAGTGCTAGCACAACGTCCCGTAAGAGCTAGCGACACCCCCAGTCAGCTGAAGAGAATCAACCAAGGTAAGTGCAGAGGGTCTGGTGCTTGCTTGCACCGTCACCTATAGGGTAAAGGATGCCCTAATTTTGGCCACTAAGAACCACCATCGCACGTGAGAGTTTGAGTCTTGGGCTTCTTGGTAGTCAGCTAACAATACCGAGTATTAGCCGGGTCAAGTAGGCCCAACTGATACTGCACGCACTGCGCCTAAACCTAACCCCCTTTGAATCGGGTCTCTGCTGCGCTCGGGTTTTCTTTTCTATGGGATGATAGGTGGATTTTAAAGCTCCCTAAGTACACAAATTATATGTTTCAATGTGAAGTGTGATCAAGGTGGCTTATTGGATGCTTACCCCCTTGATCCTAACTTAATCTACAAATTATCTTGTGGCCCCTGTGGGGAGAATTTAGTGAGTTGGTTTAAGTTACTTTTAGGTGGCTTTATTTTCTTAGTGGGTGAATGTGTGTGAGCGTATGGTGAAAAATATCATAATTTTAACATATGGATATTGGTGATCCTTTACAAAAATTCCCCTAGTTAAACTATGTGACGTTGTTCCTTGCTAAAATGAAAAGAATTTGCGGATAATGGGTCGCTTCCAAATCTTCCTAGTTATTCTATGTGAGTGAGTAAAGGGAGATGGCGAATCAAAAATGTAGAGCATTCATATGCTTGTCTAGGGTCACCAAATGGTGCAAAGACAGCAGAGATTTCTTGTTCTAATTGGCGATTCAATCCTAGTCCCACAATTTCCTAAATGCAAAAAATGGATTTAAACTAAACAATTTCTATACTAGCTTATGCATATGTGGTCTTGAGCCACTTACTTGGACTAGTTAAACTAAGTGTGCATACCAGAATGTGCAAAAAACATAAATTGTTTGGAAATAAATGGTTAATTCACCCCCTACTTAAACTATGTGAACGCTTTTTGCAAAAACCAACTTAAATGAAAACTAACTAAATGCCTACAAAAAGCAACAAAAAGTGAGTTCTCAGAAGCTGTGGGGTATCAACACAGGTGTTGGCAGATACATTAGGGGCTTCCCAACACACTTACAAGCAGAAAAAATACATAAAATAGGGAGAATAAATCTCTCTTCAATTTGGGCGTAAGAGCCCTTGACAGGTGCGCCTTCTTGAGCGCAGATTAGTCCTAAACGCGCACAATGTGCCTCTATGTGGAAAAACTGCGCACAGAAATCTTGCAAGTAAAAGGTTAGGAGCTGCCTTCTTCAGTCTGTCACTTCAGTGAGTCTAGGGACTATAAGATGGGTCAGAGGACTGTCAACTCCACTCCAGCATAGACAAAGGGTCTCCTGCAAATGATGGCACAACCACATAAACTTGGAACATGTCAGTGGAGTTGCCAACCTTGCTGTTGTGGATTAGTCGCACCGGTGTATGAAATTGCACAAGCTTAGAGAGTGTGGCCTACTCTCTAAACTATTGGTAACAGGCAAAAAGTGGGGGAGCTCAAAAGCATAAAACTTAATGGAAATAGTATGTTGAAGTATGCTCTGGTTGAAATAAAACTAAAAACACAAATATAAATAAGCTATATAGAGAGTTCCAAACGATAATAATGCAAACAATGGCTCGATGGCCTCTTCTTATTAAACATTCGAAATGGAGAGGAAATTTTACCCACTTGCCAAAGGGCCTCTAGGAAATGGCTCTAGGTCCTGATGCAAGGATGTTGCCTTCCAAGGTCTGCCTCTGATGCAGTCTCACTCTCTCTCTCTGTTGTGGTGGACTAAGATGTTGGGTGGCCAACTATCAAGTCCTCTTTAGCTCCAGCTCTGGGTCACACACAATGTTGGTGTTGCTTGGGAAAATTTGGCCAGCATAACACTGTGATCACCCTTTCTTCATATCTTGGTTCGTTTATATAGGTGAGCTTCAAATCCTCCTTCCCTCCCTTGGTACATGATGGATGGTGACCCAAGGGAGAGGTGTGATTCCATTGTGTGCTCAAATATTATTTTGTGTGCTCACATAATGTCTAAGGAGGCATTGGTGGCTGTCCTTAGGTGGCTTTCACATAAGGAGTAACTGTCATTTTCTTGGTGTGGTCCTGGAAAGTGACTTTTTTCCATTTCCAGGAATGCATGCTTATCGAGAAAAAAGGAGCGCAGAAGGTGCTCTTCGAAAAGGATAAAGTGCACATTTGAGCATTTATGACTAGTTCAAATCTTATTTTCTCAAAACCTTAGATATTTTAAATACTTCTTGATTCCATAATGTATTCCTGTCCTGTAAATCCTTGGGCTCGACATTAATTGATGTCATCTTCTGCTATACGATTTTCCAGTGTTAACAGTTTCCCCCTAATGTGTGGGGTATAGGAAGAACAGTATAGCTGAAATACATTATAGTTTCTTTTCTATATTGTACACAGAGAGAGAGAGAGAGAGAGAGAGAGGTCTACGTGTGTTTTGGAATTGACAACACCTTGCACCATTTCCAAGGTAACCATGACCTAAGGGACCCCCTGCAAGCAGACAAAATATACAACATATTTATAAAATTTCAACGAGGCGAGCATGTCCCATGCTCGTGATGTTATGGCTAGCTAAACAAAATTGACAGCAACATATGTTGTCTGTGCCACTACTGTGGTAGTGATGCTAGTGCTTTTTGACGACTACTGCTAATGCCCTCAGGGGCATTTTTTCTTTGACGATAGGTGGAATGTGGTACCCATATGCGTAATCTTGGTATGTCATATCATTGCGCAATGTACACATATGTACTAGCTGGGACCTTCCCGTGTAAGCATTGTTGTTACAGACATTTATGGAGGCACGTGTCTTCGACAGATCTGATGAAAGTGCAATGGTTGTAAGGTACGATACCATCGTGACATGAAAGCTTTTGTTGTGGTCGAAAGTCAGAAGGATATATGACATCTTTGGACAATGATGTCTCCCACAGTGCCAACCGAGGATACCTCTTTGCATGGGGAGGGGTTATCCAAGGTACCGCTTCCTTTTTGGAAAAGAGGTGTTGAGGTTGACAAAAAGGAAGCCTTCACCAAACCATGAGTCTCCAACCTGAGGGGTCGGGGACTGAGATATGATGGGTTTAACATAGGAATTTTGGTGAGAGGTGACTGAAAATGGATGATGGGGATTCAGTGGCTCGAGGTCGAAGTATATTTGAGAAATTTGGCAGCAGTCATAGTTATTTCTGAAGGGAAAAATCCTTGGAGTTGGTAGGACCTCCAGGGTGGGTATGAACCAGCCATGAATGTCGTGATGGTGCGTGCGTGGGGGTGAAATACTTCGACCAAGGCGAATGAGGGACTGCTTCCATGGGAGAAAAGGTGAAATATGAAGGCAAAGTGGCGAAGGGCATTGTTTTCGGTCTTTGTACACTTACCAAAATAATAGAATAATGGGGTTTGGTTTGTACGAAACACATAGACGAGTACCCCAAAACACGAAAGAGGGTCGCTCACTGAAGGTGTGAGGATGGTGTTTTGCTGGGGGTATGGGTCCCATTGGTTGGTCTCATGTGTGGGGTTGATGAAGCAGAGGATGTCGCAGATGGGATTATGCTGATGGAGGTATGGCGGGCCAAATGCGGTGCGCAAAGGTGCGCTTTCAATCTACTTGTAAAACCTAATCGTCCGGGAAGGGGGGTTGAGTTTGAATGGTAAACTTGACCTTATGCATGATAAATGGTTGGGCATGAGGTGCTTCTCAGACTAAGATGGTATGGCCATGGCGTCACTTGTGGGGTGATGTATGGTCTACTTTGGATGACAATCGCCATGGAGGGCAGGCTCTACCGACCAACGCAAGCGTTTATCATATGTAGGGTGAGGTGATGATAAACGTGGTCCGGTATGAGGACCCTATGGTTTATTTCTAATAGGGAAATGATGTCAGGGTATGCAAATTTTTCTGGGACTCTATCATGCTAGGGGTAGAATGATACCTGCTCCGAGATTTTTAGCGGATGGTGTTGTAAACAGGCTGCGGGTTCTTCCTGCAAAAACAACTACCTCAAGTGAAAGCATCTTCTTTTCATCCAATATTATTGAAAAACATGAGCTTTAGAAAGGAAGATGGTAGGGTGCATAACTGCTGGCACTAAAAAAATATTTTTTCAGGAGTGCGAATGTATGGCATCATCTCTGTTTGTTATGGAGTGCTGATCACCGTGTTACTTTCAGACTGGTGATAAAATACTCTAGGCTCCAATTTTTTCTTGGGAATTGTTACTTGGGTCCTAGTTTTGATTTCAGTTGGGGTTGCCCCCAAACTGAGATCAGGGGGGGCGTTGCTAGTTACTGCCCCCTGTCCAGGATCTCCCTTTTGTTTGTTCCTAAGCTTCTTTTTGCAGCATTTGGAGGATTGTCATAATTCTCCTGGTTATATGGTTGTTGATGAGCCTAGGAAGGGTTGCACTAGATTAACTAGCACATTACGTTGTTCCATTGGTACATTATGTGCGAGGAATGGGGGATATCGGTTCCCTTGTCCCTGGTTGTTATATGAGTGCTAGGGTGACTTTCATGATAGCTAGGTTGTGATACGTTCTAAGTAGAATCGTATGAGTATCCAGGGTATTGATTACTACTGCCTAGGTGTCCTTGGGCCAAAGACCCAATCAAGCCATCTAAAAAATCGATGCGCATGGTACTACTGCTGCCTAGGTGATCCTAGGTCAAAGACCCGATCAAGCTATCTGCAGAATCTACCTACCTGGTAACTCCCTGACTACCCTGGGTGTTACTGCTGCCTAGGATATCTTGGGTTAAAGACCTGATCAAGCCGTCTGCAAAATATACCTACTTGGTAACTCTCTAAGTATCATGGGTGTAACTTCTGCCTAGGAGATCTTGGGTCAAAGACTCGATCAAGACGTATGCACAATCTACCTGAATGATCACTCCCCGAATACAAATTACTACTGCCTAGGTGTCCTTGGGTCAAATACCCGTATCAAAAATTCTACAGTAGACGACGCGCCTAGTAACTCCCCGAATACAGATTACTACTACCTAGGTGACCTTGGGTAAAAGACTTGATTAAACCGTTTGCAGTAACCGACACGTGTGATAACTCAGAAGGATGAGGCAACTAGGTTCCCCTGTCCCTGGTTGGTGTATGGTGGCTTGGGGGGAGGAGGGACAAATGGTTGCCTTTCTGGTGACTGTCATTCCTCCTGTAGGCACAGGATGGTACGAGGTTCGTCGTTGATAGACTGGATGGAGGGATCATCTTGATAGGATCGCTTAATCGCGTGTAAGGCGTCCCTATATCGTGGTATTTCTTGACAATGGTGGGTATAGTTCCCATAGGTGTCACAGATATCACATGCATGATTACTACACAGTGGTTTTCTTGTACCTTTGGTGGAAAGTTCTTTTTTATGGGAATGTCATCTTGAGGTGCCTGCTTCGTAGCCGAGGAGTGGTTTTAATTCGTCCAACTTCGGACATATGTGGTTAGGGTGTCCTGTGACATCACATATAGCGCAGGCTGATGACTCCCTTTGCATGGTGGGGGTCACTGCTTTCTTTCCTCTCTTGGCATTTTTCTTGGTCGTGGTTACTGGTTTCGCAATGGGAATTTCCCTTGCGGGGGTGGTTTCAACCCTTGCTTGGGTAGGCTGGGGCTCCTCGGGACTGGGGGGCTTTAACCCAAATGCAATAATGTTGGTAGCTATTGTTCCTGAAGGGGGAACAAGGTACCAAACTAGGAATTCCAACGATATGTTGGGTAACACCAATGTTGCCAAAACCTACTGGGAGGCGAAGCCAGGAGGTGGGTAGAGGAAATGGGTTTGGGAGGTAGCGTAGTCTAGGGAGGTTGTCGTGGCCGATGCCTCAGTGTCATTACTGCTTGAGTCTGTGTCCTGAATAACCTCGGTGCTTGATGTGTACATCATGCATACCGGGGCCCCTGTGGAATCAAGCGATACCTCAGGGATAATTGGAGGATCTCCTAGGAATGACCCTAGGACGGACGACGGCTTAAACTGGCCAGGGCCATATTCTTGATACCATGAAAGACCATCTGCGGCTGTATCTACATAGGGTAGAATTATATCTGTGTTGGACGCTTTTCACTGTGTGTCAGCTGGTCTACTATGATGATTCGATCCTCGTGGGGGAACATCATGATGCGGAAGATGGAGGATGCTATGGTAGACATGGCATGCATGTAACTCCGCCCAAGGAGTATATTGTAATCAGAGTGAGCATCCAAGACTTCGATGTCTATGTGTACCATCTTGCCGGCTATGCAGACTGGTACATTTTGGAAGAGATTGATAGGGGTCGAGGGATGACCGTCGTATGCTCTGAGTGTGATGATGGAAGGTTTGAGTTCGGGGGCTCCTAACTTCTGCCATACATTCTCTGACATGATGCATTTGGATCCACCCTTGTCAATGACACATCGGTGAATAGTGATATTCTGTACCGATACTGGTATTTGGAAGGCGACCATGGAGAGAAACCTAGGGGAGGCTTTGTCTAAGTCAAAAGCCATCATGCATGTGTCGGCAGGGTCAACAGTGCCTAATGCGGAAAGTAGGGTTTTCCATTGTTTTGGGCACGACTGTAGTACTTTCAATGTGGACATAGCAGAAAGTGATTGAGCTAAATCAGCTACGATGCTATAATTGTGGGCCGCTTTGCAGTAGTTACTTGCTTGCTTATTAGGCCCTTTTACCATTTTTGGAAATGGTTCCAAAGGAATTTTTGGAATGGTTAAAGGTGCAGTCGCCATGCTTGTACTAGCCCCTAGCGTACTGGTGGCTGGTGGGGTGTCGTAGCTGCGATTCCGAGTTTGGAAAAACATTTCTTCCCCAGCCATGTAAATTTCATGGTTGTTTTTCTCGGAATCATTGAGGTTTTGTTGCTGAGTGCTGACCATTCCTTGATGGGGGAAGGGTTCTTGCATCACCACAGTTTTCTGGGAAGATCCTCCTTGTCCTTGGTTACTATGAAGCTTTTTAAGCTCAGGGAGTTCAAGATAGTGGTAAGTATTGTGTCCATACTCACCACATATTGAACAATAATGGTTTGTTCGTAGAGTTGGCCTTTTGCCTTGCCTTTGGGCATTGCTTCGCTCCTGGTTCTGATTCCGGTCGGAGTTACCTCTAGCTCGGGATTGTGGTGGGTGCTGTTGGTCTCTGCCCCCCTGTCCAGGGTTCCCTTGGGGCTTTTTTTTTCCTTTTTCTTAACCACGTTAGTAGGGTAGTTCTCCTGATCATACTGGTGTGGTTTATTTTGGGACGTTTGCACAAAGTTCACCTGTACGTTGTTTTGCGTAGGTGGGTTGTGTACTTGGGACTGAGCATATTATTGTCCCATGTTTGCACCTGGCCATTGGGGGGGAGTTCTTCCATCAGTATTTATTCCTGCATACTGGGTCCCCTCAGCTGGAGAATAAGGTCCTCCTTGGTGATACGTTGGCGCCCTATTAGCTAAATTTTTTTGCTGCATATGATGACTTTAAAATCCGGATTGAGACATGTTCTGGGTAGACCCATGTGTGTAACCAGGATTCTGACTGCTACTGCCTAGGTACCCTTGGGTCATTGACCCAATAATTCCATATGTAGAGTTAGACACGCCTGGAAATTCTTGATAAGATTACAGGCACGGGGCGTTGGGTTGGATATTGTATATGTATCCTAACTGCGTGTAGATCAGTTCAATTTGTTGGGCTTTACTGATTGTGTCCTCTTCGAATGTGGGGTTATGTTGTGCCACATCCTTTGAAATCTTTGTCGTCATATTTTTCAAGAATAAATCTAAAAGGACTCAGTTGTCAAGTTTTTCTTTGCATAAACTACGACGCTACCTCCATTCATAGAGATGCTCTGAAATATGGGTAGAGGGGGATTGTCTGAAATGAGTCAGTAACTCCATTCCCGAATTGTGGTGAATGGGAAACTGAAATTATGTGAGGAACACGGTAGCAAGGGTACTAAATTTTCCATGTGAAGCAGGAGGTTGCTCCATGTACCATTTCGTGGCCACTCCCGTAAGAGTGCGTTGAAATAGCCTGAACCAAATAGTATCGTCTATGATGCTATTCGATGAGCACAACAGGTGAAAGTCATTATATTATTTCCTGGGTCTTCCGCTTGCTTTCCTTCAAACTTTGGTATGTCCAAAAGGAGCTTCGTGGGCATGGGAGGCCAATTGGGGTCGTGTGCAATGGGGTCATTGGTGAGCTTGGTCAAATCTGGTAGATTCAACGCCGCTAAGAAGGGTGACTCGGAGGTTGATGCCATGGCAACGTGTGAAGACACTACGTTATGGTTAGAACAAGGCTTAGTCTGTGATGTACCCTATTGTGAATTCAGCTGGCTTCCCATATGGGATGCGCTCCTCTGCCCCCTAAGGGAGGAGGGGGGAGTGGTGTGCGGTGTGGTGTTGGGAGACCAAGTAGGGTTTTGAACTAAGGTTGCTCCAAGAAATGAGGAACCAACTACTGTGGCAATGTTCCATCTTTGACGCCTAAACGACGAAAGACCTGGAACCCCTCCCGGTAATAGGGGCAGGTCCAAAAGGCACCTAGACCAATGAGGTTCCATTGGAACCATTTGAGTGTCGACCATGTTAGGTTTTGGAAAAAAATTTAGGGGATCGAGTCTGTGATCATGACAAATTTATGGCCACATACATAAAATAAAGTGAAAATGAAATGAATTTTCCCTTTAACTTAATCTATGTGATCAATTAAGAAAAAAATGGTTTTGTTTGTTTGCGTGTGATACTCAAAATCCTAGAAGACCTATTACGTCCTCACACACTCAAAATTAACTGGGCCTTGAGAGGATTTCTTGCAAGTTCTGGCACAACGTCCCATAAGGGATAGCGACGCCCCCAGTCAATCGAAGAGAATCAAACAAGGTAAGGGTAGAGGGTCTGGTGCTTGCCTGCACCATCACCTATAGGGTAAAGGATGCCCTAGTTTTGGCCACTAAGAACCACCATCCCATGTGAGAATTCGATTCTTGGGCTTCTTGGTAGTCAGCTAACAGTACCGAGTATCATCCAGGTCAGGTAGCCCCAACTGATACCGCACGCACTGTGCCTAAGCCTAACCCCCTCTGAATCGGGTCTCTACTGCGCTCAGGTTTTCTTTGCCGTGGGTGGATAGGTGGATTTTAAAGCTCCCTAAATACACAACTTCTATGTTTCAATGTGAAGTGTGATCAAGGTAGCTTATTGGATGCCTACCCCCTTGATCCTAACTTAATCTATAAATTCTCTTGTGGCCCCTGTGGGGAGAATTTAGTGAGTTGGTTTAAGTTATTTTTAGGTAGATTTATTTTCTTAGTGGGTGAATGTGTGTGAGTGTATGGTGAACAATATCATAATTTGAACATATGGATATCGGTGATCCTTTACAAAAAGTACCCTAGTTAAACTATGTGACATTGTTCCTTTCTCAAATGGAAAGCATTTGCGGATAATGGGCCACTTTCAAATCTTCCTAGTTAGTCTATGTGAGTGACTAAAGGGAGATGGCGAATCACAAATGTAGAGCGTTCATATGCTTGTCTAGGGTCACCAAATGGTGCAAAGACAACAAAGATTACTTGCTCTAATTGGTGATTCAATCCTAGTCCCGCAATTTCCTAAATGAAAAAATTGAATTTAAACTAAACAATTTCTATACTAGCTTATGCATATGTGGTATTGAGCCACTTACTTGGACTAGTTAAACTAAGTGTGCATACCAGAATGTGAAAAAAACATAAATTGTTCAGAAATAAATGGTTAATTCTCCCCCTACTTAAACTATGTGAACACTTTTTGCAAAAACCAACTTAAATGAAAACTAACTAAATGCCTACAGAAAGCAGCAAAAAGTGAGTTCTCAGAAGCTATGGGGTATCAACACAGGTGTTGCCAGATACATTAGGGGCTGCCCAACACACTTACAAGCAGAAAAAATGAAGAAAATAGGGAGAAAAAATCTCTCTGCAATTTGCGCACAAAAGCCCTTGACAGGTGTGCCTTCCTGCGCGCAGATCAGTCCTAAATGCGCGCAATGAGCCTCTGTGTGGGAAAATTGCGCATAGAAATCCTACAAGTAAAATATTAGGAGCTGCCTTCTTCATTCTGTCACTTCAGTGAGTCTAGGGACTGCAAGATGGGTCAGAGGACTATCAACTCCACTCCAGCATAGACAAAGGGTCTCTTGCAAAAGATGGCACAACCACATAAACTTGGAACACATCAGTGGAGTCGCCAATCCTGTTGTTGTGGATTAATCGCATGGGTGTACGAAATCACACAAGCTTAGAGAGTGTGGTCTATAAAAGCTTGGCCATTTCCATTGCAAGCTAGTCTTGAAGTGCCCAAGTCTTGAATCTCCAAGTTCTCAAATTCCCAAGAGCCTTAATGCTGCAAGAGCCCTCATTCTTCCCTTAAGGCCAAACTCAAGCAAGGAGACTATCGTCGAGAGACTCTAAGAGAGGCTTGTCCCATCCCTGGCAGGCTTTGCAAGACGTGTTCTACTAGAGACCCCTCCGAAGGAGACCTCAGCGTCAGAACATTGGTTGTACTCTCTTTCGATTGTTTATTAATGAATGACTACTGGTTATGGTTCCACTCTGTCTTTCGTTTATGATAATGATGAGTTATATCCTTTCTGACTGATATATAGTTGCGTATTCTGGATTTTATGCTTGTATTCGTATTGTTTCTTGCATGTGCAGGTGTCCATTCACGGAGATCGTGGGGATCGTGATCTGCTGAGGCTAAGGAACGGGAACACTGTCTCTTCTATGAATCATAGCGTTGGACTCCAGGTAGGCCCCCAACGTTGGTATGTTTATTCGCAATTAGGAACTTGCGTTGTAGCATTTGATGATTGTTGCTAGACCAGTTATGGGCTAGTAGGGATCGCCTCTGTCCGCAGAGGGGATTTACCTCTTCAACACAATTGATCATATGTTGTCGCCTTGACTTGCTCTACAGACCCTGCTCTCTTCTCCTTAATCTTGCACACTTGTGACTTACTACTACTTATAACACAAGCTCTGCACGCAATCAATATCATATTCCCTAGCACTCTTGTTCCTCCTATTTCTTAGGACATAATTTATGGGCTCTCCACAATCAAATCTCTTCTCACAAACTCGTGAGTTGTATTGTCACACAAACCTTTGTGCATAAAACAATTGTCCTTTCCTCGTGTGATTCGATCCATGCTAAATAGTAAATTAGGCTAGTTCAAATTTAGAACTCAAGTTGTTGATTGACGAGTTAACTGAGAGTGACACTCTTTCACCCTCTAATCAACACTGGAGTTCTTAACTCGTTCATCCTTCAATCAAGGGTGAAGCCCGGACATGTTCTAACTGAACTCATAACTTCCACCCAATCGTGTAGTTAAACTAATGAAAACTATTGTTATAACTGAAGCTCCAACTCCGCGCATGCTATCTTGATGATTATTCTAGTAAACTGGAAATAACTCATCCTAACTTAAGTCTAACTCATGAGGAAAATTTGAGGTCTTCCCTGGCTAAGGAACAAGCCATAAGACATTGCTCGCTACATTTTCGATAGTAAATCATTTATTTAAGTTATTTAATTGAAAAAATCCTCAGAGGACCTTACCTATAGAACTCTCTTCTTGAGTTCTTGTGTTTGGATGGTGATATTTTGTCTCATGTTGGATTTCTTTCTCAAGCTCGGCTATGGGTTCATTTGTAGTGTGATCATTATTAAAGTGTTAATTTTTTTCGTTTGGCTGCATTAGGCTTTGTTGAAGTGTTCACTATAAATCCTAAAAATCATTATGATGTTCTTAAGCATTTGTGTTTGGACAGTGAACTTTTCAATCTTGTGTTGAATTTCTTTTTAAGTTTTTCAAGCTCAAGGGATAGGTTCATCTCCAATGTGATCATTATTAAATTGTTGTTAAGTTTTTTGTTTGGCTGGATTAGAGTTTTTTGAAGTGTTCACGATAGATCTAAAAACCCTTTGAGATCTCAATAGCCAGAGTCATTTATTAATCAGTTGAATGTTATTAAATTGGACCTATTTCCAAATAGAAAATGATAAATAAGCCTTAATCCCACAGGTAACCATAGAAGTAGAACCAAAAAATCCAAAATTTGGGAAAGAGATTGTTAATATTTAAAAACAATTAAATTGCACAATTTTAAAAGAAGAAAAGAACATAATAAAGAGGAAAAAATATAAAAAGGCATACATCCTACCAATACAAATATAGATTTTCCAACAATGTAATTAAATGTCAGTGCGTGCTACATCATTTCTATGGTAGCAAACCAGAATAAATGTAAAATAACCAAACAATAAACCATCGAAGGGAACATCAACATGCATCGACAAATCAATTTATGAAATGAAGTTTTCAACAACCGACTAAATTTCATAACCCTACATAAACAATAGAGGAGACTAAAAAAAGAGTGGATTACCTGTGTCTAGTATGTAAAGGTCGTTGTAATAAATCTCTACATATTCATATTGAGATTTTCCGCAACCTCCAAATATAAATAGACGGTGAAAAATGAGTGCAGCACTATGCCCCTCACGAGCTGTTGGTCCTTCGCCACTTATGTTAGGTTGCACCCATGTATTTGAAGTGGTGCCTAGTTCTCTAGACGGGTACTTTGCCTCCTTTTGCCGTAAATTTTCCTTCGCACGTGATCCAACCTCTTGGTATTTCTTTTTTAATTCTGCAGTTTTCGTCACTGATAGACCTAGATGATTGAAGAGGTCGAATGGCGTGGACAACACTGTTTTTCTGAAAGGATACTCACTATGGCACCCTTTTTATTTTCAGATAGTTACACAATTGAATATTTATTATTAGTTAAATATATTTAAATTAATAAAACTAAATAAGAAAAATAGAATACTATATAGATTGCAAGGCTAATTTTATTTTCAGTTAGTTACAAAATTGAATATTTATGATTATTTACATATATTTTATTTTAAATTAATAATACTTAATTGGAAAATAAAATCCTATATAGATTAGTGGGTTAATTTTATTTTGCAAATAGTTACAAAATTAGATAGTTATGAAATTGATTATTTATAATTATTTACATATATTTTAAATTAATAACATTCCATAGTAAAATATAACTTTATATAGATATGCTTACAATCCTATATAGATTTGTTTGCAATTAAAAAAAATTGAGAAGTGAAGTGGACAAATTACTTGCTTGGTGGGTAGTAACCACTAATAAAACTACACATTTCTAGTTTACTTCTACATAAGTGTTAAGGAACACATAAATAATGATGGAAGTAAACCCTTGTTAGTTATTCATATCCATTTTTTATGCAAATATTTACTCAAATTATACTGGAAATTAAATTATGGTAAATATGTTATTAACTAGAGTATGAGCTATCTTCAAGGATTTTGTTTTTGGATAATTTTCCTACAAAGCTTTAGAATAAAATATCAGTGAAAATATATTTTGAACTCATGCATGAATATTGAAACCATATCCACGAATTATATATATACATATATAGAGAGAGAGAAAGAGAATATTAATAATAAAAAGTTTATTATAGTTAAAATATGTGGGTTTTTGAACATGACTAGGAGTTGGAGTTGATCCACGCTCCTTTGCTCCATCTTCCTCCATGACAGGTCCTGTGGGTGCGATACAACTAGGGGTCAGGGCTCATCGCTTGAGCCCTCCTCCAAACGCGCCCATACATGTTGTTCAAATATTATAAGTAGCAGACATTATGGTTGAGAATTACCCGTAGGTGAGATGGTAAGGCTTTAGAGTTTGTTATGGAAGGTCGTCGGTTTGATTACCCCCAAGGCCTTTTGACCTTTAACAAATTTTTAGCCAAATTGGAGGCGCCACGTGGTGGCCTCTAGTTGGACAATGTGGTTGCTTCCCATTGGGACACCAAAATACACTGCAATCAATAAAATTCCGCCACCTCACACTTCAGTATCAAAATTGCAATTTTTAATTTCTAGAGTGACACAATTAAAAATTACTAACATAAATGACTAATTCATATACTTGTTATACGTATTATTTGGTCATGTATTTTAGTCCTAGACTAAATTAGTCATTTTAGTTAGTTGTTTTTAGTTTGGTCACTTATTATCTAGTCATATATTTTATTCCTAGACTAAATTAGTCATTTTAGTTAGTCGCTTTTAGTCTGGTCACTTATTATGTAGTCATATATTTTATCCCTAAACTAAATTAGTCATTTAAGTTAGTCATTTTTAGTTTGGTCACTTAAAATTTCTCAAATTTAGTAGTAATTCACTTGAAATAATTGTGGTGACTAAATTTTTTAGTCACTTAGTCACTAATTTCATCATTTTCTACTTGTGAACAACTCAATTTTATCCCTGAATGCTATAGGTAATCCGCTGACAAATCTCTAGTTTTTTTCTTTTTCATCCTTGAGATACGACACATACCTCAATAGTTCTAAAAACTTGGTGACATACTCATCACTAGTTATTTGACCCATTTTGAATTCATATAACTCTCTTGCCTTACTATCCTAATAGCGTTCAAAAAAATATTTCTCTCTAAAGAGCTTTTCAAACTCATCCCAAGTCAATTCTTTCTCAACAATACCTCCGACATTATTCAAATCCTCCCACCATATATTTTCTTTTTCCTTTAGGGTATACATGTCGACTCTAGCTTTCATATTCTCGGAATAGTCATGTATTCTAAAAAGCCTCTTCATTCCTAGCAATCAAGCTTCTGTATCCTCTAGTTTCTTCATATCCCCATCAAATGTCGGTGGTTTGTCTTTCTTAAACTCCTTAGGCATGTGATCATTTCCTTTGCTTCATGAATGATGATGATGGTAATGGTGAGAATGGCGATGCCTCTGAGCAGAAAAACTAGATGGTTTTCTTGAATAATACACATGTGTGCTAGTTCCTCCACTTGGAGTTCGCAAAGGCACATCTCCTAGCGCGGTGTCCTCACTTCCTCATTTCTGCATATTTCTGAACCTGCCATCATCTGCTATATTGGTGTTTTCTTCTTAATCATGAAGGCTTTTCTTATCTCTATGACAGGTCCTTAGCTCAGATTTCCTTTTTCTCTGCCACTTTGAGAGACTCTGCAGGATGTTTGCATTGATATCAGCTTGCCTTTCTCAAGCTCTTACTGTTTATGGAACATAAATACTTTACGGCGGAAAAAAGAAAATATTGAGCATAGTTAAAATGCTCAGTCAAAATGAGAACTTTATCATTTTGTGTTATGCAATGAAAAAATGTATAACTTCTGTTTTGACCTTTTTAGCCATTTTTATCCTTCTTCAAAGGGTCAAATAGGAAGTCTCTAGGTTAATGGATTTTTTCCATTCTATAGAAATATTCGGGGTTATTCGTTTTCAGGATCAATAGTGTATGAACGGAGAGATTCCCTCCCCCTTGGCTAATTGTTCTCTCTTCATCATTGGCTCTGACCCCATCACTTCCATTTAGTGATTGATTGGATATGTACTCAAACGTTTTGGTCCTCATTGATGTAACTTCCTCTATTTTTATGATGCATGTGTTGTGCTTTCAGTCACACGCACTGTTATATTTGTTCAAATTCAAAAAGATGATGATCCTAGTGAAAATTAAGCACCTTCACTAGGTGGGGCCCGCAGGCTATTTTTAGTTGTATGTCTATTTTTAGAATGGTGAGAATATTCTAAAATTAGCAGGATGTTGATTCTAGATGGTTGAGAAAATTCTATCTTTAGATGAATTTTTATTTTTAGATCACGGGCGAAGTCTATTTATAGATCACATATCTAAAAATAGAATGCATGTCAATTATTATTAGCCCTTAATGATAATCAGACAATAAATAATAACTTATTCTCTTGCAGCACTTGATTTCAGATTATTGATGTGGAAAACCAGTTAGCTAAAGGAATTACGAGTTGCAAGGTTGGTTGGTGACTCATTGATGATGGACTTCATTGTAACTGAGTGTGACACAGTTGTAACAGAGTTGGAAGAGTAGTTATGTGAGTTGTTATTTAGTTTAACTCAGTTAAGTGAGTTGAACTCAGTTGTGCTAGTTGTAACTAAATACACTAGTGAAAGATGAGTGAATTAATTATTTAATTAATTCACAAGTAGTGTCTTACTTGCAATTGAAGAAATACAATAGTTAACTACTTGCATGTCAGATCCAGTGGATACCCAATGGAGAGATATGTGAAAGGGTGTTTTTGACTATCATTTGTGACTATAGTAATGCATTCAATGCATATACACACACATTGGTGTTTCCAATGAAGATTGCGCAGTCAAATAAAGGCAAGTTCAAATTCATTCAGGGATCTTCTTCAGCAAGGATTGCGCAGTGGAGGCACGTTATCAGGAGGCAGTAAATTTGTGCATGTGTGAACCATTTTTTGTATGATAGTGTGAGACGATTGTGTATTGTACTGAGAGCTCTAAGAGCTTAGCTTTGTATGAGATTGTTTCATGATTCCATGATATACATAATATACGATAGTTGGAGCTTTTATCTTTAAGCTTTCCCAGTAAAACATCTTGTTGTGTGCGATTGATTTTTCATCATATGTTTTGCAATTGGCGATTTAATTTCTGCAAAGAACTGAGTAGAAGGATTATGTATTTAACAGTTGTAAATTTTTGTAGATGTTCTATGCTTGATGCAACTTTACTTTTATTACAGCAATCACCCAAACAGTTAAGTAAAATGCTGATAGAACATACCAGTGGATCTATAGAAGACAAACCAGAAACAGGAAAAATGTGATGGTGCGTTACGGCGGTCAACAGGATGCTTCAACCAGCAAAGTCTCCTTGATCAGCCAACCCAGAATGTGTCACAACAATCCTCAAATTAGTCACCCAGTCAACTCAAGTCAACTCCAGAAAAGTCAACGCTGTCCAGAAAAGTCAACGCAGGGCAGCAACATCAAAGTCAACGCAGCTCCAACTTCGGTCAACCTTTTGACCTCGGTTCTTGTGCCAATGTGTACGGCCTCCCAAAATCGAAGTCTCCAATAAATTTCAGCCTCTTTGGACCATGCGTTGACCAAAGTCAACGTTGGTCAAACTTCCTAGGAAACCCTAGCTGCAGCAATCTGCGTCCTTCTTCTTGGCTGTACAAACTCGTCCTTTTTCCCACGTGTGAGCTGAACTCGTCCTCCAAGGAGCTCGTACTAAATCAGAGAAGAGAAGAAGATGTGTGATGAGTGAGTGTGAAAATGATCTCCAACTTTGATTGTATTTATATACATCATTGAGGTGTGTGACACATCTGCTGGGGGTGTAAAACCTTAAGGCCGACCTGCACATATAATTTATTATAAATAATAAATTCAAAATAAATGTTCTGCTCATCGGATTAAGATAAATTTTATATGGATCTTACACCTCTCCGAAAGAGGAATCCAATAAAAATATTGGAATCTTCATCTGAGCATCACAACATGGAGTTAGGACCTAGTTGTCCAATTTTAACACTCCCTCTCAACTAGGGAGAACTCCATCCATCAGTGCGATCAAACATCGTGCGTCATCCCGCCGTAACTTGCTTTGCTGCTTTGTGGCCCCTTTATTAGACGAGCAGTGGGTGGGTCCACCAAAGACACCACATCCCCATTGAAAACAGAATTGACAGCCGGAGACAAGAGCCTCTGTCGGACTCTGAAGAGTCTCAAACCAACCGAAGTTGGTTCATCGACCCGAAGTAGGCGGAGGTCTAGGAAACCTCACTATACTTGATCCCCGGATCAAGTGGTTGAATATGCCATCCTAGATGAAATGCGGCATTCTCTGATACGTTATCGATCAGCCCCTACTACTAATCTCTAGCTTTTCCCCTCATTGGCCAAATGAGAGAGAAATTACTTCCCATGAGCCCTGAACTCAATGGGTAGGATGCATACGGGGCACAGATAATGAGAGGTGAACCAACTCAATAATCACAACGGTGGGGCAAAAGCACCACAAGGTTCGGCAAGCCTAGCCCCGTGAGTGCTTATAGCTCCGAGAAGCTATCCCCAAAGCCCCCAAGAGCTCCCAGAGCTCATCGTCCAGCGGGACCCACATCATAGGGTCGTTCCACGATACCAAGATTCTCACGAAAGGTTAGGAACTTGACCTTCCCCAGGGGCTTAGTGAGAATATCCGCGACCTGCTCATCAGTTCCTATATGATCGAGCCTTACGGCGCCTCGCTATACCATATCCCGGATGAAATGATACCTGATATCAATATGCTTGGATCGGTCATGGAACACAGGATTCTCAGTCATGCGAATCCCACTCTGGTTATCACAGAGTATCACGGTGGTATCTAGCACATGTCCAAACAACTCACTAAAGAGCTTTCGCAACCAAACTGCTTCACAACAGGCCATACTCGCTGCAATGTATTCGGCCTCAGCGGTGCTCAAAGCCACCGACTTTTGCTTCCTACTCATCCATGAAATCGAAGCAGAACCAAGATTGAAGCAGCATCTCGATGTGCTCTTACGATCCACCACACTGCCAGCCCAATCGGCATCAGTATATCCACGGAGTGTCACACTCCCGATAGTGTATCTCAGCCCATGGTTTATCGTGCCCCTAAGATATCTCAGAAGATTCTTGGCACCAACTCAATGAAAGTGATGAGGCTCAACCATCTGTTGACTCAAAGTGTTCACTGCAAAACATATATCTGGACGGGTGTTCACTAAGAACATCAGAGCTCCTATGAGTTGACGATACTCAGTAGGATTAGCCAATACAGGCCCAGCAGCGCTGCCACTCAACTTCTTGAAGTTGAGTTCCATTGGTGTTGACACGGTCTTGCAGTCCACCATACCAAATCTTTCCAGAAGTTTCACAATGTGTTTTCCTTGAGAAAGGAAAATCTCTCCAGGTCTCTGTCAGACCTCCAAGCCTAGGAAATAGTGCATCAATCCTAGGTCCTTCATCTCGAACTCAGCAGCGAGCTCCCTCTTGCATTGATGAATGAGAGGGTCAGCACCTGTCAGGAAGAGGTCGTCCACATACAGCACCAGAATGAGAGGCTTCCCTGGGACAACCTTGAAGTAAAGGTTCGGATCAGCATTACTTCGGGTGAAGCCCAGCTTCATCAAGTAGCTATCCATCCTCTCGTACCAAGCTCTGGGTGCTTGCTTCAACCCATAGAGGGCTTTCTTCAACCTGCAGACATGAGTGTCCCGATTCTGAACTTCAAATCCCAGAGGTTGTTCTACATACACCTCTTCTTTTATTGTACCATGCAGAAAGGCAGTCTTGACATCCATCTGATGAAGACTCCATCCTTGCGTAGTAGCAAGGGCTATGATTAATCGAATGGTGGTATATCATGCCACAGGTGCAAATATGTCATCATAATCTACTCCTTCCTTTTGAGAGAAGCCATGGGCAAAAAATCTTGCCTTGAACTTTTCAACACTTCCATCAGATCCATGCTTGATCTTGTAGATCCATTTCGCGGTGATAACTGATTTGTCCTTCGGTCTTCGAACCACATCCCAGACATCATTCTTCATTATGGACTCATATTCTTCGTGCATAGCATCCTTCCAGACTTGATGCTTTACGGCTTCCTCAAAAGATCCAGGTTCAGATTGTACAATGGTACTCATGGCAGCCAGATACCCTTGGTATCTGCACGACTTCTTGCTTTCATGGAATGTCCCCCTTGGGGCAGCATGTCCCTCAGCATCTTCGAGGGTGTCCCTGAGCCATGATGGTCTCTTTCCCAGTGAAGGAGATGGATCAATAGGGTCCATTGGTCCTTCAATATCAGGCATTGTCTCATCCTGCAGTTCTTCTTGATTTCCAGGCCTTTCTTCATGATTTTCTTCAGATCTTGGAAGATCTACTACTTTCTTCAGGGAAGCATCTTCGTCAAAAGTGACATCATGGCTTATCTCTACTTCCCTTTGACCAGGTACATAGACTCTATATGCCTTAGAAGTCTCACTGTAGCCCACAAACATTCCTTTCTTCCCAGTAGCATCCGGCTTACTTCTCTTTTCTTTCGGCACATGAAAATAGACAGGACATCCAAAAATTCTAAAATGTGAGACATCAGGTTTCTTACCAGAGAAAACCTCTTCGGGATTTTTGGAGTCCAGAGCGGAATGAGGGCATCGGTTTTGAATGTACACAGCAGTATTTGCAGCTTCTCCCCACAGAAACTTCGGTAGACCCTGGTCACATAGCATGGCACGGGCGGCTTCCACAATAGTCCTATTCTTGCGTTCAGCAACACCATTCTGCTCAGGAGTATATGCAGTGGTAGTCTCCCTCTTAATGCCAGCTTCTCTGCAAAAGTCTTTGAACTCATTTGACTCATATTCAGTGCCATTGTCGGTCCTCAAAATCTTGATCTTCTTTCTGGTCATATTTTCCACCAAGGCTTTGAAGGTACGGAACCACATGAAAGCCTCATCCTTCTTCTTCAAGAAGTATATCCAGGTTTTGCGGGAGAAGTCATCAATGAATGTCATATAGTAAGAACATCCTCCCAGGGATGTCACAGGTAGCATACCAGATAGATCAGAATGGACCAGTTGCAAAACATCAGATGTCTTTGTGGCACTTGAGGGGAAAGGTCCCCTTATATGCTTTCCTTCGGCACAACCCTTACATACACCTTCATGATTATTTCCAAATTCGGGCATCCCTATCACCACCTTCCTTGCTTCGGGAAGGGCCTTGTAATGAAGGTGTCCAAACCTTCGGTGCCATAGTTCAGTTTGTCGCATAGTATCACATGTCATAGCTCCTAGTGGACTTCCTTCAACCTGGTAGAGTGTTCCAACTCTAAAACCAATCGCGATAGCTTCCTTGAGGTTCTTCTTCCACATACGCACCTTTCCATCAATGAATGCCACATTGAAGCCTTTGTCTTCAATCGCTGATATAGACACAAGGTTCTTCTTCAATTTTGGTACATAGAGTACATCCTGCAAATGTAGGACTTGTCCTTGAGACAAGTGGAGGGTCACAGTCCCTGTCCCTTTCACGGGATATGTGGCATTATCTCCAAGGATAATTTCCAGATTGGTTTCCTTCTCAACCATGTCAAAGAATGCTTCCTTGAACCCAGTGATGTGTCTTGAGGCACCACTATCTATCAACCAGACATCCATAGTGTCGGGCGGGGATGCAGTAGAGAGAGCAGATACAAGAATATATTCATTTCTTTTATCAACAACATTTGACTCCTCATACCTAGAGTTTCTAGACCTTTTAGAAGGTTGATTGTTTCCGCCAGAGGGAGCCTTCCTCTTTCCTTTGGATCTGTCGTTTCTTTGATTTCCATTCCTCCGATTGTTGTTGTTGTCATCACTATCGGGAGAATCCTTCTTGAAGGGACATTCTCTAGCATAGTGACCAGGCCTATGACAAGTGAAACACTTACCCTTCTCTCCTTGGGCCCTTGTTCTTCCTTTGTCCTTAGGACCACTAGATTTCTTCTTCCTAGAATGAGCAGCATAGGCAGCATTTCTGTCATTTTCATATTCCTTCATCTTGTTTCTTCTTGCATGCATCTAGACAGTAGCTCGTCAAAGTTAGGAATAGTACTATTATTGATAATGGTAGTGGTGAATACTTTCCATTCATATGGGAGTCCTCCAAGTGCGGTGAGTGCCATCTCACGATCGGCTATTGTCTCCCCAATAGCCAGCAGATTGTTCCTAATCTCGGTCAATTTCAGAAAGAATGTTTGGACAGACTCATCCCTACCTTTCTTTAGATTCTTCAATTGATTCTTGAAGAATAGCACTTGGTTTACATTTTTTACCTTGAACATTAGGATCAATTTATCATACATCTCTTTGGATGTACCCAACTCAGAGATGTAGGCCACCAGGCTTTTATGAATGGATTCCCTGATCATCAGCTTTGCTTTGATCTCCTCCTTCTTATACTTGGTTTTAGCAACAGCAGAAGCAGTGGATGGAGGTTCTTGTATCTTACCCAGTACATGGTCCATGAGATCATGGTCTTCCAATTTGAGATCTAATATCATCTTCCAAGCATGGAAGTCATCCCTTCCAGTCAGCTTGTCATTCTCCTTGAATTCATAACTTGTGGAACCCATTTTCTTAGATGGTGATTGCTAAAGTTATGGCTTGTCTTCACCTCAGCTCCAATTCCATGTAAATTTTTGTAGATGTTCTATGCTTGATGCAACTTTACTTTTATTACAGCAATCACCCAAACAGTTAAGTAAAATGCTGATAGAACATACCAGTGGATCTATGGAAGACAAACCAGAAACAGGAAAAATGTGATGGTGCGTTACGGCGATCAACAGGATGCTTCAACCAGCGAAGTCTCCTTGATCAGCCAACCCAGAATGTGTCACAACAATCCTCAACTCAGTCACCAAGTCAACACAAGTCAACTCCAGAAAAGTCAACGCTGTCTAGAAAAAAAGTCAATGCAGGGCAGCAACATAAAAGTCAACGCAGCTCCAACTTGGTCAACCTTTTGACCTCGGTTCTTGTGCCAATGTGTATGGCCTCCCAAAATCGAAGTCTCCAATAAATTTCAGCCTCTTTGGACCATGCGTTGACCAAAGTCGATGCTGGTCAAACTTCATAGGAAACCCTAGCTGCAGCAATCTGCGTCCTTCTTCTTGGCTGTACAAACTCGTCCTTTTTCCCACGTGTGAGCTGAATTCGTCCTCCAAGGAGCTTGTACTAAATCAGAGAAGAGAAGAAGATGTGTGATGAGTGAGTGTGAAATGCTCTCCAACTTTGACTGTATTTATATACATCATTGAGGTGTGTGACACATCTGCTGGGGGTGTAAAACCTTAAGGCCGACTTGCACATATAATTTATTATAAATAATAAATTCAAAATAAATGTTTTGCTCATCGGATTTAGATAAATTTTATATGGATCTTACACCTCTCCGAAAGAGGAATCCAATAAAAATATCGGTATCTTCATCTGAGCATCACAACACGGAGTTTGGACCTAGTTGTCCAATTTTAACAACAGTGGATTTAATTTTTAGATCAGGGGAGTCTGGTAATATACATGCATATTGTACATAATTTCTACCTGGCATCGGAGCATTTTTAACCACTGAAGATTTCAATATTGAAGCAGTGCTGAGTTTTGTTGGTGGAACAATTCGAATTTGCTGCAAGAATTTCTTAGACCTGCGACAGTTGAGTAAACATTAAAATGGATTTCAATGGGTTGTGGTTGGAGTATGCACTTGAGGGCAACTCAAACTACATAGCCTGGAAGGACAGAATGGAGGCGGTGCTTGAAGATAATGGCTTGAAGGAGTTCATCGATAGCGATGTTCCTAAGCCCACTTCGACGGATGCTGCATTACTTCATGCCTGGAAAAAGGAAGTAGTGAAGACGAGAATAATTCTATTCGAAGGTGTGAAATACCATATTGAGCCAATCCTTCATAGGAAAGCCACTCCATTTTCAATGTGGAAGGCTTTGATAGATCTTTTCCAAAGTAGCAGCAACCATAGGAAGTTGGCACAGAAAGATAAACTCAGAAAAATCAAAATGGAGAAGGGCAACAGTATTCCAAAGTATCTCACGAAGTTTTTCCAATGTAGGGATGAGCTGGGGAGTGTGGGAATTACAGTTGTTGATGATGACTTGGTGAGCTTGGCTCTCCTTGGACTTCCGAAGAGTTGGCATAGTTATCAAGACTATGTCAATGGGCGGGAGAAACTGCTGGATTGGGAGCGACTTTGGTCGGATCTAGTGCAGGAGGAGATAAGGCGGATTACCAGGGATGGCTCTTCATCAAAGCATGATGATGAAGAGGATTGTGCTTTGGCTGCCAAAGCAAGGAAAGGGAAGGGGAATAAATCCCATTTAAAATCCGAGATTAAAGGCAAGAAGATGGATTTGTCCAAGGTGAAGCGTTTTCACTGTCACGAACATGGGCATCTCGCCACTAACTACCCACAGAAAAAGAAGAATAAAAATGTTGTTGGAGTTGCAGCGCGTGAGGCCTTTGCCTCAGAATTTGAACTTGATTTCTCTTTGATTGCATGCTTGGTTTCAAGCGCAATGGGATCAGTGTGGCATATTAATATTAGTGCTTGCTTCCACATGACGGGAGATAAGGAGCTTTTCAGCGACTTGGAGGAGAAAGATCTCCAAATGCATATAGAGATGGGCAACGATGGACGATACAGTGCAACCAGCATTGGTACCATTACCTTTGAGAGGGAGTCAAGTAAACCATTTATGTTGAAAGATGTTATGCATGTTCTAGATCTAAAGATGAACTTGGTCTCAGTCGTGATGTTGGAGGACAGAGGTTATGATGTTGTTTTCAGCAATGGAAAATCCTTCCTGCGAAATAAAAAAAATGGGTCAAACCAAGAGGATAGGGATTCGAGTTAAGAATCTCTACAAGATGGAGGTAGATGTCTGCGCTACAATGGTGGGCAAAGAAGAAGAAGTGGTGAGCCAGGATGAGGGTGAATTATGGCACAGGATATTGGGCCATCTTCACCATGGCGCCCTGAATATTTGGCAGCAAATTTCTACTGGACTTCCCAAGGGTACACTTACGCAGATAGATCAGTGCAAGGGATGTATTATGGGTAAGTTTGTGAAGACCACCTTTCATGAAAAGGAGAAACATGCTTCGGGGATCCTAGGGAGAGTACACACAGACGTGTGTGTACCATTCTCGGTTGCTTCAACAGAAAAACATAGGTATTGTGTTATTTTTTTTATGACTATTCTCATATATGTTGGATCTTCTTCATGCAAAAGAAGGATCAAACATTTTCAAAGTTCTATGAGTTTAAAGCATTGTTGGAGAAAGAGTCTGGGAAGCAAGTGAAGGCTCTGCGGAGTGATAATGGTGGTGAATATATCTCGAACGAATTCAAAGACTTATGTAGCAAAGAAGGAATTAGAAGGGAACTCATAGCGCCTCATAACCCACAACAGAATGGGGTCGCGAAGAGGAAGAACAGAATGATCGTGGGTGTTGCACGAGCTATGCTTGAGAGCGAGTTAGACTTGTATGCAGAGGAGGAACTACTTGTTCCCAAAGATGAGCCTCAAGATGTGGATCAGCCACAAGAGGAGGATCATGGAGTGGAAGATTCGACTCACACAGAGCCAAACATCAGAACTGGCAGAAGGCATACCACAGAAGCTGAGAGGCTGAAGCTTGATGCGGTACAGAATGTAGGAGTCCCTACTTCACAGCGCAGACAAAGACAGTCTCCTGAACGATATAATAGATACATGGCTCTCATGAGAAAATGTATTGTGACAGAGCCATCTTCTTTTCAGGAAGCAGTGTAGGATCCCACATGGGTAGATGCAATGGTGGAGGAGTACGAATCCATTGTCAGAAACAGTGCTTGGGAAATTGTTCCAAGGTCAGTTGATAAATCAGTGGTAGGTTCAAGATGGATCTACAAGGTAAAGCAAGTTGTTGATGGGAGTGTTGAGAAGTATAAGGCAAGATTTTTTGCACGAGGCTTCTCACAGATCGAGGGGATTGATTATGAAGAAACCTTTGCACCTGTCGCACGGTATTCTTCCATAAGGACCATCCTTTCTCTCTCAGTGTAGATGGGTTGGCACATTCATCATATGGATGTGAAGACTGTGTTCCTTAAAGGGATCATTGAGGAAGAAGTGTACATTGAGCAGCCTAAAGGATTTGAGATTTTGAGTAGCAAGTCACATGTGTGCAGACGAAAAGGAGCGTTGTATGGGCTGAAGCAAGCACCCTGTGCTTGGTACACTTGGATCGATAGTTATTTCACTCGACTTGGCTTCACCACAAGTGAGGCAGATGCAAACCTATACCAGATTGTAGTGGAGGGTAAGCTTTTAATCATTGTTCTTTATGTTTATGATTTAATAATGACTACTGATGAGCATCTGATACACTCATGCAAGGAGGACCTTGCAAAGGAGTTCGAGATGAAGGATATGGGCCTCCTTCATTATTTCATTGGATTGGAAATATGGCAACGAGAAGGTGAACTTTTTGTGTCTCAAGGAAAGTATGCTCGGGAGATACTCGGTAAGTTTCACATGGAGGACTGCAAACCCATGGATACTCCTCTTCCAGGAAATTGGAGGAAAGAGACTGCTACATCGGCAGAGGTAATGGATGCTACTGTCTATCAACAATTGGTGGGTTCGCTCATGTATTTAGTTAATACAAGACTCGACATATGTTATGCGGTGAACCAACTTAGTCAACAGATGGTTAAGCCTACCAAGCTCTTTTGGAAGGTGGACAAGCATGTCTTGTGATATCTCGGGGGCACATTTGAGTATGGCTTATGGTACAGATAGAAGGATGAGGTGAAGTTGCATGGCTTCATGGATGTAGATTGGGAAGGCATCCCAATGGAAAGAAAGAGCACATCAGGAGGGGTTTTCAGTATCAGATCTACAGTTGTTCCTTGGTACAGCAGGAAACAGAAATCTGTGGCACTCAATTCAACAGAAGCGGAATACATGGCAACAAGTCAAGCTGCATGTGAGGCTATCTAGATGAGGAAGATCCTAGTTAGTTTGTTCGATTCTCATTTAGATCCTACAGTGATTCATTGTGATAATCAAAGTTGCATTAAAATCTTGATTAATCCTCTGTTTCATGATAGATCTAAGCATATAGATATCTGGTATCATCATATCAGAGATTTTGTGCAGCGGAAGATCATGTTGCTTCAGTACATTTCTGCGGAAGATCAGGATGCAGATATTCTAACGAAGGCGCTCACCAGGACAAAATTCGAATGCCATAGAGACAGGATCTAGGTGAAGGATAATCCCTTTCTTGTTGAGAGGGAGTTTTGAGATTCAACAAGATGATGACCCTAGTGAAAATTAAGCACCTTCACTAGGTGGGGCCCGCAGTCTCGTTTTAGTTGTATGTCTAATTTTAGAATGGTGAGCATATTCTTAAATTAGCAAGATGTTGATTCTAGATGGTTGAGAAAATTCTATCTTTAGATGAGTTTTTATTTTTAGATCATGGGAAAAGTCTATTTATAGATCGCATATCTAAAAATAGAATTCATGTCGATTATTATTAGCCCTCAATGATAATCAGACAATAAATAATAACTTATTCTCTTGGAGCACTTGATTTCAGTTAACTGATGTGGCAAACCAAATAGCTAAAGGAATTACGAGTTGCAAGGTTTGTTGGTGACTCATGCATGATGGACTTCGTTGTAACTGAGCATGACATAGTTGTAACAGAGTTGGAAGAGTAGTTATGTGACTTGTTATTTAGTTTAACTCAGTTAAGTGAGTTAAACTCAGTTGTGCTATTTGTAACTAAAGATACACTAGTGAAAGATAAGTGAACTAATAATTTAATTAATTCACAAGTAGTGTCTTACTTGCAACCGAAGAAATACAACTGTTAACTACTTGCATGTCAGATCCAGTGGAGACCCAGTGGAGAGATAGGTGAAAGGGTGTGTGTGACTATCACTTGTGACTATAGTGATGCATTCAATGCATATACACACACATTGGAGTTTCCAATGAGGATTTTGTAGTCAAAGCAAGGCAAGATCAAATACATTCAGGGATCTTCTTCAGTAGGGATTGCGTAGTGGAGGCAGGCTGTCAGGAGGCAGTAAATTGGTGCATGTGTGAACCAATTTTTGTATGATAGTGTGAGACGAGTGTATATTGTACTAAGAGCTCTAAGAGCTGAGCTTTGTATGAGATTGTTTCATGATTCCATGATATACATAATATATGATAGTTGGGGCTTTTAGCTTTAAGCTTTCCGGTAAAACATCTTGTTATGTGCAATTGATTTTTCTTCATATGTTTTGCAATTGGCGATTTAATTTCCGCAAAGAATTGAGTAGAAGGATTTTGTATTTAACAGTGGATTTAATTGCTAGATCAGAAGAGTCCGGTAATAGATGTAGAAATTTGTTGAATAATGATTAATTATCCACCGAGATTATCCTGGTCACATACTATTTGAACTTCATACACAACACATAATCTCTTCCACTCAACTAACTCAGATCATCACACATGCGGAAATAAAATCAAGCGATAACATATCAAATCATCATACACATTAACACAGTATGTATGGGGAAAGCTTATAGCTGAAAACCCCGCAGCTATTGTGTATATTATAATGGATAAATCAAGTAACAAACTCAGTACAATACTCCTCACAAGTACTCAGTACTTTCTCATACAGTTACTCACAATCTAGCTCAGTTTTAAACAGGTTACTGGTTCAAAACTCACCACTAATTTCCTTGCCTCTATTGTGTGTTTCAATACTATGGGATGGCCTCTTTATATAGATAAACCACCAGCCTGAACTGCGCAATCCTCATGGGCTTACTCCTCCTATCTGTGTGTTGCAAATAGCAACAGTATAGTCACAACTGATAGCTAGCTCCACCCTTTCATCTATCTCTTTCACTAGTCTTCACTGAACTGATCATGCACTGTAGTGAGCTGATGTGTTCTTGAGTTGAATAATGAGTTACTAATTAATGAATTAAATAATATTTAATTCACTCCACTCATAACTAATTAATTAGCTAGTTAAACTAATCTCAACTAGTTCAACTAAAATAAACAGAACACAACTCCACTATCTGTCTCATTAACTCCACCAAACTTCTGCCACTGAAGTCCTAACTGAAGTCAACCATGCATGATTCCATCAAACCCTTAGGAACCATGTGATTCCTTTGTCAGATGCAGGCCATACCTTCCTTTCCTGTGAAGTGCTCCAAGAGGAATAATGGCTAGCTGTTTAGAGTCAAAATATTATTAAAGGGTAGATAATATTTGACTTCCATATTTTAGGAAAGTCCTAAAAATGAACTTCGACCTCTTTGACACAAAAAATGAGTCTCATCTATTTTTACCAACATGACCAATGCTCCCAGAATCTCAAACTGGAATCCTCGAACCATGCTCCATATGTCTAAAAATAGACATAGTCTAAAAATAGACTTTGCGCCAGAATTTGCCTGCGGGCCCACTTGGTGAAGGCGACTTCATTTCACCAAGCTCCATCATCTTGCTGCATTCTCAACAATAGACATGCATATTGTATATAATTTCTACAATATTTTCATGTAATAATTAAATAAAACACCATGATGGTCATGAACCTTGCATTCATGGAGTTGTCATGGATAACTTTTTTGTGATAGAACAATCATGTTATCACGCTAGCCATATTTAATAATTCATTTGCATAAATTAAAATTCAAGTCATATAAGTTATTAATGAATTAGCAATAAATAAATAGGTAATTAGACATAGGGTTCTTCCCTTACGGGGCTGCCATAACAATTTCCTACACATGATGACCATGTTAACACATAGTTATTGCAACACAACAATTTTCCTACTATAACCTACGACTTACAATAATCATAACTAATAACACTCGTGTCCCCCAAGTACTAGTTCACGATGTTGTCATAAGAAAACTAACATACGAGGATAAAGATGCAAAAAGAGAGACAGTTAACATTTATAGAAAACCATAAGCATTGATTAACTATCTTATATATTTATGTTCAAATGAAGGAGATTGGGTTTTGGATTTATTCTTAGGTTTAGGTAAGTTTTATTATATAAAATTGGATTTTAATATTTTTCTTTTAGTTTTTATGTGCTGAATATACTAATTTACTTAATTATTTCTTTTGTTCTTGATTATTAAGTACAACACTAGCATGTTGCCTACAAAAAGGAAGAAATTGCATTGTCATTGAAAAAGACTCACTACAATGTCGTTTTATTCAAAAATTAATGCTCTTCAATTTCTTCCAAATGCAATGCAAGAAGTTGGTTTGAGGAAAAGGGATTTTAATGAATCACATGTGGTAAAAAATTCAAAGGAACCTCAATCTCCACTAAATGAAATTATTGAAAAAGGATAATTTGGGAGATTTGCAGACATCAAAGATCCATTAGATGAGGAAAATGACCAAACTGAAGCAGAAAATATTGTGGAAGAAGACAATAATGAAGCAACCCTAGAAGATGATGAATATGGATTATATGATATTATTAATTAACTTTAAGTTAGGCTTGCAAATCAAGCTAAATTTTGAGAGCTATTCATTAGTTTTACTTGTAATGTTTTGACTTTGAGATTTTATGAGAAGAATAAGTATTTGATTATCGTTGGTATATGTTTAATAATGTATTATTTTATCTTCACTTTAATTTTTATATGAATCATTATTTTTCATAAAAAAAATTGTGATTAATATTAATTTTTGACATAAAATTCATCAAAATGTTATTTTTTAAGTTTTTTGTTAATATTTTCCCATAAAAATCTTTTATTTGACATGTCATTTTTAACAAAAAAGTCTCAAAATGTGTATTTTTTTTTCTTTATATCTATATTGAAAATGTGTATTTTTTTGTCAAATGTTTAATATTATTATTTTTTTAGTGACAATTAGTTGACGTGCATTTAAATATTAATTAACGATACATAAACATATAGAAAATCCTAACTTTAAAATACTAAACATTTTTTTTATTTTTTTAACTATGGGAAAAAACGAAGATTTCATTACAAAAAAATTGAAAAGAAAAATTAAAAAACAAAAATAAACTTAAAAATAAATTTCTCACAAAAGAAAAAGAAAAAAGCATTAGAAAATTTTAAATGGCAAAAATAAGCTCTCTGAAAAAAGGGGTTGATGTTGCATCGACACTTTTCAAAATCAACATGAAAATCACTAACATTTAAAAAAAATTCCATACTTGATACATAAGAAAAATTGAAGTATCAAAAATGTACTCCAAAAAAAGGTGTATTTTGATTCACCACTTTTTAAAATAGGGTGATTTTTTTGTTACTTCAAAAAAACGGGTAATTGTTAAAGTTCTTGTTTGATCGGTAATTATGTTTAACAGATGTTATTATATCAACAACAAAGTTATAGTTTGGAAATCTCAAAACCATTTTAAGCATAAAGAAATCATAATTTATCAACAAATAAACAACTATAAGCATATATTTATCGTTGAACTTGCAAGGAAACTAAGTCTGGGACAAGGACTCTCCACCCAACCATAGATAATTTGTAGTATACCTAGAGTAGATAATATGGGGTACAGAGCGAGTATCAGAGGGAATAATGTAATGTAATAATGATATGATGATAAATAAATGAGTCATAGCTAATAAATAAAGTGGTTAACCCAAATTCTGCAAGGGACCACAAGTAGTTAGGGAATAATGTGATAAACTCATAGTATTGGATTTATGGTATTGAGAGACCCATTGTATTGTATGTATGAAACCTATATAGAGGCTAGAGACTCTCCATTGAGGGAGGCCAAGTATCGTTGTGTGAACAAGCATATGGCTTGTGGAGTGATCTTCTTCCTTAAGGAGTAGTTGTATGGAGTTACCCTACCTCAAGGGTTTTGATATCAATAAAAAAACATTTATATTTTATTTTCTTAGATCGCTCTTGGAATTTCTTGGATAGTGATTTTAATATATTTTCATCTATATTACAAGTGGTATTAGAGCTCTTTCTTGGGCAAAGCAAGAAGAAACATTTTTTTCAGGAATTTTTTGGGCGGTGAGTTTGTAGATCATATGTGAAAATTTTGGTACAAAATTTGCAAAAACAAATTGTAGATCTGAATTTCTTGCCAAAAACACCAAAATTCCAAAAACAAAACCAGTCAAATCAGAGTCCATATGAGGGAGATCTCCCTGATTTAAAATCAATTATTTTGCAAAAAATTTTCTTACGAGAATTCGTCAATGACGGCTCCCCGGTAATTTTTTGTAGTTTTTTAATTCAAAATTTCAGAAAACTAATTGTGGATCTGATCTCCTCTTTAAAAGTCACCCAATTAAAAAAAAAATGGTTGAATTGAAGTGTGGAAGAGGGGGCTATCGCGGATTTAAAATCGACGTTTTTTTCAAAAAAAATTGTGACGGTTAAACAATTGCAACATGGATCTGGGTTTTCCAAGTGCCCATATCATGATTTAAATCACATGGGAAGATGTGGAATGGTCATTCAATTTCCGAAAACAAGTTATAATAATGATTATGCATTATATTGACTAAATTATGCCCATTTTAAATTTTCACCAAAGTAAGTGATTTGCTTTAAAACCATTACTCTATTTTAAGGGTTCTAGAAAGATGTGTTTTACGAAAAACATGATGGTCTTACTATTGAAGAATTCCTAAAAATCGAAAATTCAATATGACTAAAAATTTGGCTTCATTTTAGAGATGAGGCTGCCATATGGTGTAACTTAGTTGACAGAAAGAAGTTGGTAAGCTGTCTTGATGAATAATTTGAAAAAGTTCTTTTGGAAAAATAGTCTCATGCTAGAAGACAAGATAATGAGACACGTAAGAGGTTATTTTCTGCTAGTAACTCCTTATAACAAGTTCATGGATGTATTCAAAAGGATAATATCATTGTGTATATCAATCCTAGTTGTAAGCATAATTTTATTAATGTTCGTTTGGATAAAAGATTGGAAATCCCAACAAAACAAATGGAGCACACACATTGTTGATATTCAACAAGAAGATTCAACACTCACGCCTAGTGCATTAAGCACACAGACTAGGGTCGGGACCATAGTGTTATTTTTGGGTGCATGTCTATTTTTATTATCCCTTAATTTAGATGGACATTAAACTGTAATCTATTCCCAATGTGGACTTGAATGAGTTAGCTGAAAGTGATAAATTCACTTAGCTAGTGGATTTCGAGTTAGAGGTTGGTTGGTGGGACATACAGAGTAATTCTAGTTGTAACAAGTTCGAAGTGCAGTGGTGCATGAATTGGTGCAAGTTGTAAATAGTTTAACTCAATTAAGTGAGTTAAACTCAGTTGTGCTAGTTGTAACTGAAGATACACTAGTGAGAGATCTAGTGAATTAAATATTAATTAATTCACAATCAGTGATCTCACATGCAACTGAAGATTTACTATTATTAGTTGCACGCGTGTCAGATCCAGTGGAGACCCAATTGAGTTCTAGGTGAAAGGGAGGTTGACTATCAGTTGTAGGATTATCTGCTTGCACACATGCAAGCAAACACCCATTGGAGTGCCCATGATACTTGCGCACGAAGGCAATAATTCCTATCTTTTAGGGATCTTTACCATCAGGGATTGGGCAAGCAAGGCTGGTTGTCTGGAGGCTGAGAATTGGCTATGTGTTGGTCAGTTTTGCATATGACAGTGTGAAACAATTAGCTGATGTAATGAGGGCTCTTGTGAGAAGGTTTTGTATGTAATTGTTTCATGATCCATGCTTAATATACAATAGAAGATAGTGGGGTTTTTAGCTGTAAGCTTTCCCCAGGAAATTATTTGTGTTGTGTGTGATTGATCTTTCTTCATGTTTATGTGATTAGCGATTGTGTTTTTAATTCCACAAAATATTTGTAGAATCGATTCAGTGTTTGAATTTAGTACATTGTTAGATCGGGTGAATCCAATATATACATGTTTTTTGTATAATTTCTACATGGTATCAGAGCACAAGAAATTGTAGAAGTAAAGAAGGAGCTAAGTTTGTGACTGGATAAAATTCGAATTTGCAGAAAGAATTTCTTGGTGCTACAACTGATTCAAGATCAAAATGGCTTTCAATGGCTTGAGGTTAGAGTATGCACTCGAGGGTAGCTCAAACTACATTGCTTGGAAGGACAGGATGGAGGTAGTACTCGAAGACAATGGCTTGAAGGAATTCACTGACAAATATGTCCCTAAGCCAGATGCTGCAGATGTTGCCAATCTTGATGCATGGCAAAAGAAAGTGGCAAAGGCGAGGAGGATCCTATTGGAGGAAGTACGAGACCACATTGTCTCAATCCTCCATAATAAATTCACACCATATGCAATGTGGAAGGCTTTGACAGATCTATTCCAAAGCAGCAGCGACCATAGGAAATTGGTGCTCAAAGATAAACTCGGGAATATCAAGATGGAAAAGGGCAACACCATTCCAAAATATCTCACGAAGTTTGTCCATTGTTGGGATGAACTGGGGAGTGTGGTAATAACAGTCACTGATGATGATTTGGTGAGCTTGACTTTCCTAGGACTTCCTAACAGTTGGCACAGTTATCAAAACTCTATCAATGGAAGGGAAAATCTTCCAGATTGGGAACGATTGTGGTCGGAGTTGGTGCAAGAGGAGTTCATACGGAACACCAGAGATGCATCTTCATCTAAGAATGAGGATGAGGAGGATTGTGCTTTGGCTTCCAAGGTGAGGAAGGGGAAGGGGAAAAAATTCCCTTCAAAATTCGAGTCCAAGAATGGAAAGAAGCAGGACATGTCCAAGGTGAAGTGTTTTCATTGTCACAAACGTGGGAATTTTGCTACTAATTTTCCACAAAAGAATAATAACAAGAAGATTGTCGGATCTACAGCTGGTGAGGCCCTTGCCTCGTAATTTGAGCTTGACTTCTCATTGATCACATGCATGGTGTCTAGTGCATTGGTATCTGTGTGGTATTTGGATAGTGGCACTTCATTTCACATGACGGGAGATAAGAAAAATTTCAGTGACTTGGAGGAGAAATATCTCCATATGCATATTGATATGGGCGATGACAGACAGCACAGTGCTACCAGGATTGGTACAATTACCTTTCAAAGGGAGTCAGGTAAACCATTTCAATTAAAATATGTGATGCATGTATCAGGGTTGAAGAAAAACTTGGTCTGTCGCAATTTTGGAGGATAGAGGCTATGTCGTTGTTTTTAGTGATGGAAAATCTTTCCTGGGACATAAAACAATGGTTCAAGCCAAGAGGATAGGGATTCTAGTTAAGAATCTCTACAAGCTAGAGGTAGATGACTGCGTTGCCATGATGGGAAAGGCAAAAAAAGTGGTGATCCGAGATGAGGGTGAATTATGGCATAGGTGATCGGGCCATCTTCATCATGGAGCCTTGAACGTCATGCAACAAATTTCTACTGGACTTCCAATGGGAACACTTGCTCAGTTAGATCCGTACAAGGGTTGCACCATGGGGAAGTATGTAAATTCCACCTTCCATGAGAGGAGAACCAAGCTTTGGGGATCCTTGAGAGAGTTCACACAGACATGTGTGGATCATTATCGGTTGCTTCAGTAGCAAAACATAAGTACTATGTAATCTTTGTTAATGACTTTTCTCGTAAATATTGGATCTTCTTCATGCAAAATAAAGATCAAACATTCTCTAAGTTTGGTGAGTTTAAGGCATTGGTGGAGAAAGAGTCAGGGAAGCAAGTGAAGGTTATTAGGAGCAATAATGGTGGAGAATACATCTCTAATGAATTCAATAACTTTGGAAACAAAGAAGGAATTCAAAGCGAACTCATAGTGTCTCATAACCCACAGCAGAATGGTGTCGTAGAAAGGAAGAACAGAACTATTGTGGGTGCAGCACGAGTGATGTTGCATGATCAGGGCCTACCAATACATTTGTGGGCAGAAGGATGCAACCCTGTGGTTTATGTGTAAAAATGTTGTCCTCATAGAGTATTGGGCATGATTACACCTAAAGAATCTTTCACTGGTAAGAAACCTAATGTTTCACACTTTAAGATTTTTGGCTCATCTGTTTATGTGCATGTGACCAAGGACGCCAGGAAGAAGCTAGAACCGACTGCTAAGGTTGGGATTTTTGTGGGGTACACAGAAACACCTGATAATTATCATGTGTATTTTCTAAATAGCAGAATGACTGTTGTGCGACGGGATATAAAATTCGATAAGGGGAAAGCCATGTGGTTGTCCCTTGAGAGGGAGCTGGACTTGTATGCAGAGGAGGAACTTTTCATTCACAAGGATGAGTCTCAAGATGTGTAGCAGCCACATGAGAAGATTCACGGAGTGGAGGAAATTACTCATGCAAAGCCATCCATAAAAAATGGCAGAAGGCGCACCACGAAAGCTGATAGGCTGAGACTTGATGATGCATAGAATGTACGAGCCCCTACTTCACAGTGCAGACAAAGACAGTCTCCTGGCCGATTTACTAGATACATGGCTCTTATGAGCAAATGTATTGTGACTGAACCATCTTCCTTTCAGGAAGAAGTGCAGCTGCCTACTTGGGTTGATGCAATGGTGGAGTATGACTCCATTTTCAAGAACAGTGCATGGGAGATAGTCCCAAGACCAGTCGAAAAATCAGTGGTTGGATTGAAATGGATCTACAAGGTAAAGCAAGCTACTAATGGGAGTGTGGAGAAATACAAGGCCATATTTGTGGCCTGGGGTTTCTCACAGATTGAGGGGATAGATTATGATGAGACTTTTGCGCCTGTCGCAAGGTACTCTTCCATAAGATCCATCCTTGCACTCTCAGCGCAAATGGGTTGGCACATTCATCAGATGGATGTGAAAACTGTGTTTCTCAATGGGATGATTAAGGAAGAGGTGTACATAGAACAGCTTGAAGGTTTCGATATCTTCAACAGTGAGTTGTATGTGTGCAGACTCAAAAGAGCGTTGTATGGGTTGAAACAAGCACCTTGTGCTTGGTACACTCAGATAGACAACTATTTCACTGGACTGGGCTTCACCAAAATTGAAGCATATGCAAACCTGTACCATATTGTGTTTAAGGGTAAGCTATTAATCCTTGTTCTTTATGTTGATGATCTAATTTTCACTGGTGATGAGCAACTGATACACTCATTCAAGGAGGATCTTACAAGGGAGTTCGAAATGAAGGACATGGGACTCCTTCATTATTTCCTTGGATTGGAAATATGGCAGCGGGGGGGTGAGCTTTTTGTGTCTCAAGGCAAGTATGCAAAGGAGATATTGGGTCAGTTTAACATGGAGAGTTTCAAACCCATGGATACTCATCTTCCAGGAAATTGGAGGAAAGAGGATGCTACTTCTGGAGAGTTAGTGGATGCTACTGTCTATCGACAGTTAGTGGAACTTTTTGTGTCTCAAGGCAAGTATGCAAAGGAGATATTGGGTAAGTTTAACATGGCGAGTTTCAAACCCATGGATACTAATCTTCCAAGAAATTGGAGAAAAGAGGATGCTACTTCTGGAGAGGTAGAGGATGCTACTGTCTATCAACAGTTAGTGGGTTCGCTAATGTATCTAGTGAACACGAGACTATACATTTTCTACGCAGTTAACCATTTGAGTCAAGATATGGTTAAGCCTACCAAGATATTTTGGAAGGCGGGGAAGCATGTCCTGAGATACCTAAGGTGCACATCAGAGTATGGTCTATGGTACAGATGGACAAATGGAGTGAAGTTGCATGGCTTCACAGATGCAGATTGGGCTGGCAGTCCATCGAATAGAAAGAGAACATCAGGGGGATCTTTAGCATTGGATCGATAGGAGTTTCCTGATATAACGGGAAACAACGATCCATGGCACTTAGTTCAATGGAAGTGGAATACATGGAAACAATTCAAGCTGCATGTGAGGCTATCTGGATGAGAAATATCTTAGTTGGTTTGTTTGGTTCTCAGATGGATCCGATAGTGATTCATTGTGATAATCAGTGTTGCATTAAACTCTCGATTAATCATGTGTTTCATGATAGGTTCAAGCATATAGATATCTGATACCACCATCTCATACATTTTGTGTAGAGGAGGGTCATGTTGCTTCAGTACATTCCCACGAAAGATCAGGATGCAGATATTCTGACGAAGGCGCTCACCAAGAGCAAATTCGAATACCATAGAGATAGGATCAGGGTAAACGATAATCTATTTCTTGTTGAAAGGGAGTGTTGAGATTCAAAAAGAAGATTCAACACCCACGCCTAGTGCATTAAGTACATGGTTGCATTAAGCACCCAGACTAGGGTGGGGCCCACAGTGCTATTTTTGGGTGCATGCCTATTTTTACTATCCCTTAATTTATATGGACATTAAACTGTAATCTATTCTCAATGTGGACTTGAATGAGTTAACTGAAAGTGATAAATTTAGTTAGCTAGTGGATTTCGAGTTAGAGGTTGGTTTGTGGGACATGCAAAGTAATTCTAGTTGTAACAGAGTTCGAAGTGCAGTGGTGCATGAGTTAGTTCAAGTTGTAGACAGTTTAACTAAGTTAAGTGAGTTAAACTCAGTTGTGCTAGTTGTAACTAAATATACACTAGTGAGAGATTTAGTGAATTAAATATTAATTAATTTACAATCAGTGATCTCACATGCCACTGAGGATTTACTATTATTAGTCGCATGCATGTCAAATCTAGTGGAGACCTAGTTGAGTTCTAGGTGAAAGGGATGTTGACTATCAGTTGTAGGATTATCTGCTTGCACACATGCAAGCAAAAACCCATTGGAGTGCCCATGATACTTGCGTAGTCAAGGCAGGAAATAATTCATATATTTTAGGGATCTTTACCATCAGGGATTGTGCAAGCAAGGCAAGTTGTATGGAGGTTGAGAATTGGTTATGTGTTGGTCAGTTTTGCATATGAAAGTGTGAGACAATTAGTTGATGTACTAAGGGCTCTTATGAGAAGATTTGTGTATGTGATTGTTTCATGATCCATGCTTAATATACAATAGAAGATAGTGGGGTATTTAGATGTAAGCTTTCCCCGGGAAATTATATGTGTTGTGTGTGATTAATCTTTCATGTTCATGTGATTAGCGATTGTGTTTTTAATTCCGCAAAATATTTGTAGAAGCGGTTCAGTATTTAAATTTACTACATTGTTAGATCAGGTGAATCCAAGATATACATGCTTCTTGTATAATTTCTACACATAGGTTAATAATGAGGAGGTGCAAATCTATAAAGATTTGAAGATTTCTATAGATAAGTATGTGTTGCATTCTGATTTTTGTGCTTTATATATGGTTGATGTGGATATTTTTTTTTGGATACCCTTGGATGGAATCCATTAGTACTATCAATATTAATGCATAGAAGAAAACCCTGAAGCTATGGTATAAAAAGAAGAAAATTACACTATAGGATATTTCTATCAGTAAACAGGTAGATTCTAAGGAGACCCAGCAAAAAACTCTATTGATACAGACACATCAGATGAGGAATCGGTGGTGGAAGTAATAATGGAAGACAAGAAACAAGAGCAAGTACCATAAAAGGAACATAGTACCACTCAGGCTCCATCATATGGTGAATTAAAGAAATATACTACATTAGTTAAAACTTTAGCATATCACCACTCGCACCACCCAGCAAGATAACAACCAACAAGGTATAAAAAGACAAAAATTACACTAGGATATTTCTATCAATAAACAGGTAGACTCCAACGAGACCCAAGCAAAAAACTCTACAGATATAGACACATCAGATGAGGAATCGGTGGTGGTAGTAATAATGGAAGAAAAGAAACAAGAGAAAGTACCACAAAAGGAACCTGATACCACTCAGGATCTATCATATGGTGAATTAATTAAATGTACTCCATCAGTTAAAACTTCAGCATATCACCAACCACACCACCCAGCAAGACAACAACCAACAAGGTGGAAAAGAATTGGCAACAAGGACAACAACACACAGAGAGGTGTGACGATCCACCCACAGCACATCAACACAAAGGAACTACTAGAAATAATGTTCATCTCAAGCGAGCAAGGCACCAACTAGATCGAGTGTTCACCTTTCTCTTGGATGGCTAGATGCACGTGCATGGTACTAAAGGACTACTTTTTAGAGTAGATCTTATTTGTGTTATTCTCATGTTTCGAGGATGAAACATAATTAAGGGGGGTGGAATGTAGTAGACCTAGGGGGGATAATATGGGGTACAGAGAGAGGTACCCAAGAGAATAATATGATGTAATGATTAGGGATGAAAAATAAATGGGTCATAGTTAATAAATAAAGTAGTTAACTCGCATTATGCAAGGGACCACTAGTAGTTAGGAAACAATGTGATAATCTCATGGTATTGTATGTATGGTATTGAGAGACCCATGGTAATTACCCATGGTATTTTATGTAGGAAGCCTATATAAAGGCTAGAGACTCTCCATTAAGAGATGTCAAATATTGTTGTATTGGAAAGCATGTGGCTCGTGGAGTGATCTCCTTCCTTAAGGAGTAGTTGTATGGTGTTACCCTACCTCAAGGGTTTTGATATTAATATAGACTTGAAGTTCTTATCAACTATTGTATTATTCTTCTGGTATATTCGTATGTTTAATATATTTGTAGGTCAGATCCACTACACAATTGCAGCCGCACTTAATTGCATTTGTCACCCTCAAGCTAGATCCAGAGTCTAAGGGGGACGCTTGCTCAAGGGATTAAAACACCAATTTCCAACTAAAACATGGCCTCCAGAGGACCTCATTCCTCAATTCCACTAGTTGATTGCCACTTATTTTATCAACACAGGGAGTCTAGAGGTACTCTACCTCACCCCCAACTACACACATAGTGATTCACACCATCCTTGGGAGTCCAAAATCCACTATACAATAATGAAATAACCACAAGTCTTCAATCAGGTCTTCCTTTGATGTCGCTTCAGGATGACCTCTTCCCAAACTATTACAAGGCTCTAGAGTCTACTATCTCAACCCACAACCTCCAAGGGACCCAAGTTGTTACATGGCTCCAAAGATTACATCTCAACACACAACCTCCAGGGACCCCAAGTCGTTATAAGGCTCTAGAGACTAACAGCTCAACCCACAGCCTCGAGGAAACCAATGAACCCATCCCCTTCTCTTCACTTCTCTTCTCCTCAGAGTTTCCTACTGATTTTCTCTCACTGGATGCTCAAATTTTATATGCCTCTTGCATGCCTTCGTATTCTTCTAGCTTTAGCTTCGAATGAATTCTCCTATTGTATTTTTTTTTCCTTGTTTTGCATTTGTTGTCACATTCTTGTTGACCTGAAATGCACAGTCCCTTTTTTGGACTGCTTTTCCTCTTTTCTTGATGTTGTTTCTCAAGCAACATGGACATGCGTACTTTCTCTTGCGGTCCAATTAATTTCAAGAACCAGTTCATTAAATCCATGCACCAACGAATTTTCAATGGTTGTCCTGCAATTCAAGTATCTTTATTTGCACAAGAAACCACAACATCCCAAGCAAGTAATCCTCCTCCCCAACTTTGGAATCCATGTCCCTTGGACTCATCCCCCTGCCCCTTTTTGCATATCACAAAAATATTTATAATGTAGTTTATGAGAGAACCATGGGTGGGGTTGTCACAAAATAACCATACTATAAAGGGATGATGTCTCAAGAACCTCAGATCTTGTGTCAAAAATATAGCCTCAGAAATGACCTTGCCACAAAGGGCCAAGAGACCTTAGACGTTCAAAGTTAATCCAGATGTGTCCAAAATATTAGGCTTCAGAGGGGGCGAGCTTTATCCTTATAATTTGTGCTTAATTCAAAGAAATATACCTTCAACATTGGATGAATTGAACGAATGGAGAGATTCCACAGAGGTCCTTCAATTAGTCTCTGTCCCAAAGCCGAGATGCAACACAGAGCTTCAAATCTAGAGTATAATCATATCCCAAAAAAATAAAGATTAAACAAACTCCCCTTAATACTTTCAACCTTCTACATTAGATAAGCTTGACTAACCAAGGCCGCAGAGCATATAGAATATTAGGCATTTAATATTTTCCATTGAGGAGGATCTGAAACTCCTTATATAGTGATGAAGGAGGAATTTCAAATGAAGTTGACCTGGACTTTTGGAAGGAACCTGACCCTTCAACATTTCAAATTTTGATTTTTGAATTTAAATATTTTGGAGACATAAATTTTCTTATTAGTTTAATTTCCTTAGATAAAATAAAATTTCATTTTTTATCCCAAGGAAAATATTGTCTTGGACCATAACTTAGATAATATTATGCTTGCCACATCATTTCCTTTAAGGGACATTGACCATGTGAAGGGGTCATTAACTTTAACTCAACATAACTCTTAAATCATGTAGAGTCTCAAGGCATGTCATATACTGTTGGAATCGGCATGACAAGGAGCATCAGTTGACGATGGTCATGGCCGAAAATTCATTTATCTTCGTCTTAAAAAAATATTCAACAAGTGTGGGGCGTCTTGAGATTTTTGTCATTTGGAGTTTCAATTAATGCAATCCAGAGAAATACTAAGAGCGTTCAAGGACAACATTGGCATCAATGACAACACCATTCAACAATCTCCCTCTTCGTCATTAATGACAACACATAGTCCCCCTGCAATCATTGATCCCCTTGACTCCATACCTCTAATATTATTTTCCTGATTTCTCTCCCAATTTCACATCAATGGAAAAGGGTTACTCTCCCTGACGAAATATATTCCTCTAACTTCCTGCATAATTATTGTCTTCTTGTAATTGCTTCTCTCCCCCTAACATGCTATGCTTCACACAAATTGGCATAGTTGATTCCACATGAGTCCATCCAAAATTGTGTCCATGACTTTGCTTTACAATATTGTTGCTTCACAAAGTTAACTAATTTTTCCACCATGTTGATCATTGCTTTGAATTCTTCACATCGGCCATATGTCAACTTGTCAAAAGGATAAATCTTCAAAATTGCAACCATTGTTACATAGACTCCCCTCTTCAACATTCACGGGGAGTCATCAAACTAGATTCTTCATAATAACGTAAGAACCAGCTCTTCGGCCAGATCATCCTAAACCTTGACATCTTCCATTGCAGATTCATCATGATTTTTTACAAAACCTAAAAGCATGAATGCAAATAATTTTCCATTTACTTGATCTTTTCCCTTTTTCTTTCTTCTCCAGACCTTCATGTACCTTATGTTAGGGTTGTCTTTCATGGATTATTCCATCTTGTACCTGCAATCACGAGCTATATGCCCATAGTTACGACATTTATAACATTCAATGTTGGGCCTAAATAATGGAGCAAACGACATATACTTTATGTTGGTAAATTAATTTTGAAACCTGTATTTTGATCATGTAACCTTGCTTCTAGGGTTTTCATAATGTCTTTGATAATCATCCATGTCATACATTCTGCAATCCCTAGCCATATGCCTAAAGTTAGAACATGAAAAGAAATAACCATTAAACATGCTAGGTTACTTGGATGATCTTCTATAGACATTCTTTCAAGGAGGAGGTACATCCTTAAAATCCTTCAACATTTCTTCTCGAAGTCCCAACCTTCTTCTTCCCTTCATTTCAATTTGGCCTTTTGTCATCCTTCTCATCAACCTCGCTTTGTGGGGACTTGGTGCTTATTCCTTTGTTGTATGGAGTTTTACCTGCTTCTTTTGCCTTCATCTTCAACTAAGACATTTCTTGATATTTCTCATTAATGATATGAACCTTCTTTTCAATATCCTGCAAATGTTCCTTTCACCATTCCTTGAACTCGCTGATTGCGGTTAAAGTTGTGTCAAGTTCCTTTTGTTTTTTATTGAATTTTTCTAAACGCCTCTGAACAAATTCTTCTAATTGGCTTGTCAGTGTTTTCTCTTTCTTTTTTTCTTCCTACACTTGGAGTCTTAAGAGAGAAACTTCTTCTTTGAGTGTGTGATTTTCCTTCTCTATGTTCCTCAATTATTTCAATAATTTCTTCATGTCAGCTTCTGCTTCTTCCTCTTCATCATTGACATATTTTTTTTATCAGAGGATCTTCTTGATTTGAGGCACAATTCATAATCTTTATCTTGACCGGTAGAGAGATTTTGAAGTTTATCCCAAAGATGTTTGAATGATGAACATTAACCGTCATTAGATTTCACAGAATTTGGCACAACACTTGAGATGATATTCATGGCTTTTGGATTGTACCTTCTTGATTCATCGGTAGATGTGTCTCCAGAAACGACTAAATACCATATATCACATCCAATAGCTCCCAAATAGGCTTTCATTTTATTTTTCCAAAATTCAAAGCTCGATTTGCTGAACAGAGGAATTGGACCAACCTGTTTTTCTTCATTAGTTGTAATAGGTTTTGAAACTATTTCAATACCAAGGAATTCCTTTAATTCCTTTGAACGCTTGGTGGCTTGCTTCCTTGACTTCCCCATCTTGATTCATTGAGACCTGTCTTCCAATGGTTAAGCTACAACTGAAGAAACCAACTATGATACCAATTGTTAGAAATACTAAGAGGGGGGTGAATCAATATTTCCTTTTAATTAGTTAATTTTAATCTTCAGAGCATTAAATTCAAATTAATCAACATCACGTTACATAAACAGTAAACAACAACATTAAAAAATGCACAATAATGAAGACAATAGACACAAGAGATTATTAGGTGGAAACTCTTCCCAAAGAAAAACATTGAATGCTTCTTAATATTTGTCTTGAATAAATTTAATCAATTAGGAAGCTCCAACTTCCAATATTTTTAGCTCCATCTAAAGGAGGCTCCAACCCCCTGATTTATAGGCTCCAGCCCGAAGGACGCTCCAACACCCTGGTTTACCAACAGCAACTAGAAGCTCCAACCTTAAGGATGCTCCAACTCCCTATTTACCAACTGCAGCTGGAAGGACAGTCCAATGCCCTTTGTAGGCTCCAACCTGCCCTAGCACCGCCCTGCCACCCTAATCAACCGACGGACCACATTTCATATATTTTCAGAATGGATCTCCCTATGCTCAATAAAATATATAACATCAAACAGTTTGTTGGCCTTTGTCATTCCGTAGCACTGGCACAAAGTCATAAGCAAATACAACAACATCTTTTGTTCAAGGATCAAACCCTGGGCATCATCAATTCTCACATCCAATCTCTATCAAATCTTGGCAACATATCAACATATAAATGCACATCCTAGCTCAATGGCAAACTTTGTCATCATCCCTAATGAAACTTCTTTCTCAGATAAAAACAATATCATCAAGTAGCAAATCTGACATACAATTTATGTGCAACATACTGATGTCGTCACTCTATTTTAGTTGTGCACATTAATGTTCATACAATAAACCCACGTAATTCCTCAAGCGCTCTGAAACCTTTTCCATGAGCCTTGATCAAATGAATATCAACAAAAATATTGTGCCTTTGAACATATATGAATATACAACCTATAGATCCCTACATTGAAATCATCAATCTCCCTTGACATAATCGTGACTGCATGACAATAATGCACCAACACATGTATATTACTATAGATATATAGTAGTCCTAATGAATACAAAACATTGCAATAAACATTGTCAACTAGCTTCTACAAATATGTCAACTTGACACATGTTCAACTCTATGACACTTAGTTCATAAATACTGGAGGTACCAACATTGCTCAAAATATACCAAACTAATATCATCATTTGTAGTTTTCCCATCAACAGTAATATATTGAGATACATCAACCATAAGACTTATACCTAACAGTAACAATACACCAGCTACAAGGGTATACAAAACAATGCTCACTTAAATTATGTTGTCAGTTGCATCATTGTTATGTATAGACAGTGAGGTTCAGAGTAGTTTTTGATTAGTGACTATTATACAAAACCTTGTAAGCATATACCTCACTGACCTGCCAAAATTATTTAATACCACACATGATGTCTTCAGAGAATAGCCTAACAAGATGTTGATGTATATCTTAGATGCACCATCCTTTGTTATCAACATATGGTGAGCATATGGTTGACCTTTGAGTCTACTTCAGTCCATAAGTGCCCAACTGACCTTTGACCAACTAACATGAGGAGGTCATATGACTAACATCTAGCCCACATTATTCACAGATGATGTTTTCAAAGTTGTACAAATACTTCATACCAAAACCCTCAACCGAGGGACTTTTCTTTAACACAAGTTGCTAGGATAAATGATGGACCGAATAATAATGCCCAACGAACATCCCTCGAGAGAAACTCAAACAATTGTAAATTAATGCCAGAAGAATACCTTTGATCAAATTTCCAAGATATCAACAAAATGATTTTTCTTTTTCAAGCTTACCAATGAGCTTGCAAATATGGTAACCCTTATATTCTGTGTGACATGTCATTTGAGGGCCGAATTAAAAGGTTATATGCTTCAACGAGTTTAAGCCTTAGGAATGATTTTTGGATGTCGTAATTGAGAAGCCCTAATCATGACAAAGCTCAGTGATGAGTTTCATCAGCAATATTGTACTCACGTCTTATATACTGATGTACTATAGCAGAGACCAAAATGTCAACATGAAAGCCTTTTCCAAGCAGTGAAGATAAAGGAGGTCGGTTGGATCTTAATAACGGAGAATCAATTAACCCACAAGAAATTCTTCAATACTTTGAAACCTTGTCAAACAGGCCACACTTAGTCACCTTTGATTAGCTCAACAAACCTTCAGCCTTTCTGGTTAGGGCCTCAGAAAACATGCCATAGTGATCTTATGTCAAGGCAGATTGACCTTAGGAATCAGGTTGAGTCAGGCTTCTGCAAATTCGTCCTATTCTTCATATCAGACTTCAGAAACTACCAAACAGAATCCAACGAATACCCATACTATAAAGGGATGACGTCTGAAGAACCTCAAATCTTGCGTCAGAAATATAGCCTCGAAAACGACCTTGCCACAGAGGGTCTGAGTTGATCCACAAGTGTCCGAATTTTTAGGCTTCAGAAGGGGCCGAGCTTGTTCCTCGGAATCTACACTTAATTCAAAGAAATTAACCTTCAAGGATGGCTTAATTGTACCAATAGGGGAATTCCACAGACGTCCTTCAATTAGTCTCTGTCCTAGAGCCAAGATGCAAAACAAAGCTTCAAATCCAACGGATAACCATATCCCGATTAAGTAAACTCTCCTTCAAAATTTCGACCTTCTATATGAGATAAGCTTGACTAACCAAGGCCGCTAGAGCATATAGAAGATTAAACTTTGAATCTTGTCCATTGAGGAGGGTCCGAGCCTCCTTTATAATGATGGAGGAGGAATTTCAAATGAAGTTGACCTGATTTTTTCGAGGGAAGTCAACCTTTCAACATTTCAAATTTTGATTTTCAAATGTAAATATTTTGAAATTTTGACTTTCAAATGGAAATATTTTGGAGCCATAAATTCGCTTATTAATTGAATTTTTTTAGATAAAATATTTTTTTCGAAAAAGGAAAATATGATGCCTTTCACCATAACTTAGCTAATATCATGCTTGCCACATCATTTCCTTTTTGGGATATTGACCATGTGTAGGGGGCAATAAACTTAACTTGGCATGACTCTCAAACTATGTGGTCTCGAGGCGTGGCAATATCGTTGGAATCAAAATAACGAGGAGCAACAATTGACGATGGTCACGGAGGAAAATTCACTAATCTTCATCCTAAAAAATCTTCAACGATTGCGGTGCATTTTGGGCTTCTCGTCGTTTGGAGCTTCAATTAATGCAATCCAGACAAATACTAAGAGCGTTCAAGTGCAATGTTGCCATAATGATAACACCATTCAACAGATACGCCTGCCATTCCCACCCTCACCCTGATCATCAACCCTAACTTAAGTTGAACAAATATCAATGGATTCAATGTTGTACTCCATCAAAAAGAAGTGTATCAACATCATTAAGATACAATAGAGCCTTCCATAAAAATATGTAGAAAACTCTCTTCTTAACACTCTCCACAGAGGATTTAATCTCAACACTTCACTCCTCAAAAATATTGGCCAAAATGTATAATTCTTAACTAGATATCACAAAATTATTCATGAAAATTTATTTCAAATATTTATATGTTTTTTAATAGAATCTAGTCATGTCTTGAACAATAAGGGGTTTCTTCTAACATAATTTCATAAGCAACTCATAATCTTCTCCTTCCCCACTCCACAATCTCTCTCTATCACCATCTATGTGTTACTCCATAATTTTTTTAAACTTTCATAAATGTTCCTAGTCTATTGCAAACTCAATGTGACCAATGATGTGCTCCAAGTAGAAATACAATGTAGACTCTCTCTCTCTCTCTCTCTCTCTATATATATATATATATGATGACCCCTTTTTTGCCACTTTTATAATCCCAATACATCAGTGCTCGAGGGTTAATAGAAGGATTAACAATATATCGTGACTAAAAATCACAAATCCATATAGATCAATTTTGACTTACAACGTATATAAAAAATTAACTAAGATATGTGTCATCGACTAATTACCAAAACCAATTAGTAATTCCCTCTATTAATTATGGCTAATATTCAAAACATGTCTACTCAAAGTCATTGAATTAAGAAAATCTAATTTCATATAAACAAATCTCTATTTACATTTAGTAGTTTCTTTAGATGTGTGTAAACTCCCCATGGTAAGTTAACTTTAACATGACTTAGATATATGTTGGGTAAATTTATGTTAATAATAACCATGATTTGCTAAAAAGAAAGCTTTGAAAAAAAATCATTGGATATTAGTGAATCAAAATCATAGATTGCATGTTTACATCCTCTTTGTAAGAAGTGACTGCGGTTTCCATAAAATATAAATATTGGACATTAGTGTGAATGCCTCATTTCGACTCTTTGCTGGCCATGTTTTAAAAAATAGACAAGTGTTGACAAATGAATTTCAATATAATTGGTATTTATATAACACGGGGGTGAACTATTCATTCACCGGAAGAAAGGAAATCATAATTAAGATCGCAATGTCACTAGAAGTGTTGAGCACTAAGGACTTGGTAGTTTCAATTGCATCCATGAGATTGAAAGGTCAATTAATTTGTCATCTCTTCAAATCAAAATGTTTTGAGAAGTCATTTTCCAATTTGACAATTCAAAAACTTGTTTTTTAGTAGAAAAATAGACATATTATCTTAATCTCTCTCTTAAATTTTATTTCATATGACCAACATTCTTTGCTTGTCAAACTCCTATAACATATCTTGAATATTAATTACTAATGTTATTTTTTTTTATGACCAACAATCTCTTGTCAAACTCTTATAAACATATCTTGAATATCAATTACTAATTTTATTTCGACTAATCATCTTTTAAGGGTGTTGAGTCATAACTTATCAACCTTTTCTTCTTTTAAGTGAATAAAAATTTGTGAGAATGTCAAACTCCTATAACATATCTTGAATATCAATTACTAATGGTATTTCGACTAATCATCTTTTAAGGGCGTTGAGTCATAATATATCAGCCTTTTCTTCTTTTAAGTGAATAAAATTTTATGATTCTCACAATTAAAAACCCTTCCATTGGTCTATCTATAGTTTGGATTGAAAAAAAAAAAAATGCTTTTCCTCCTGTATCACTCCCCTCAAAACCATTGCACAATGTTTTTTTCCATCATTTAGTCGAAACTCAAGTAAAGTTCAGTAAAGTTCATTATAAAAACTATGTTAGCAAAAACATAAGACAACCACCTCTTCATGAGGAATTAGGAATGCAACCAAAACAAATATAATAGATAAATAAATAAAACGGACAAATAAACCCTTTTACTAAATTCAAATATTGAATTTCGAATTTCCCCTTGCACCATCATAATCATAATGGATGCATGAAGTGAGCATGGATCCATACAACCATATGGCATAGATAAATGGATGGCATGGTATGGCCTTAATTTTGAATTTCCCCTTTGAAATGGATCCATATACCCATATGACATAGATAAATGGATGGCATGGCATGTAGTTTTTACTACAAGCATTGTAGGCTCGTGGATTGGGAAAAGGTTGTCCAGCATCGATGACAAGGCTATTTTTGACAAAAGGTTGTCCAGCATCGATGACAAGGCTATTTTTGATGTGACAAGATGAACATAAAATGCCCATTGTGAAACATCGACACCCATTTACTAGTTGTTATCAATGAGGTATTATGTCTACCACATAACCCGTTCCTTAATCCTTGCTTTCATTTTTTATTAATCCTTATTGATAAACACAACCTAATCCATGCAAGTCAATGCGAGGTATTACAACTCCAAAGGAGAACTATCAAAATATTTGCGAATGCCGAGTGTTCATAATAGTAGGACAACGATCATATTGTTTGTGTCGATAAATAAAGATTATTTGGTTGATGACTTCGCAAAATTTTAACGAGGGGGGCAGGCTTATCCAGTGCTCCAAAACCGTGTGGACAAACCACGGTTATCTATACACCATGAGCTTACTTGCTTACTTGGGTATAGAGTATATGCCCACTTACTAGATGGTGTATTTTTCTTAGGCTATAGAGTATATGCCCACTACTAGATGGTGTATTTTTCTTAGGCTATAGAGTATATGCTCTAGATGGTGTACTTGCTTTAATTCTACAATGGACATATATATTTATGAAGCAGTAGCCTAAAAAATATGCTTTTCCCTCTCCATTGTAAGGTGCTTTAACAATGGATATATATATATATATATATATATATATATATATTCTGCTGAGATCATTATCAAACTTGCTCCCTCGAACCCCTAACCATACGTAGCAAGATATTCAATAAGCCCGCCCATTCCCCTCGCCTTACATATTATATGGAGTAGCAATTGATAATCGTAAACTTTCTCGATCAAGTTAAAGTGAATGCCTGGACTTACGGGGATTCTCAATCAAAGAAAGCAAAAACATAAACTTACGGGGATTTTCAATCCAGCAAAGTGAAAGTTTAAACTTTCTGGGATAGTCAATCAAGCACAGTGAAAGTTTATAGACCTAGGGGATCCTATCTGGTTAATGCACAAACAAAAGAATGCTACAGCAAGCAGATGCTATAAGATTTTCAGGTACCCTCGTCTTTTTTAATTCCTCTTTGAACACTTGCATATGGAGGCTCCTTTACAGATAGGAGTTCCGGAGTAGGGGAGACTAAGGCCCAGTCTCCAAGTCTATTGCCGTAATGAATTTCATTCGTGCCCCATGTCAGGTCCTTAATTTCAACATACCAACACAACCCTTGGCTTCCCTACTTGGTGGGGAAGTAGCGTCAATTGAAGGAAAAGGAGAATGCCTGAATATCACAAATAATTAGCTACAGTCGACTTGTATATGCAGGCTCTTTTACAGATAACTGGAGTTCTGGAGTAGAGAAGACTCGGTCCCAGTCTCCAAGTAGAAATATGTAATGAACTTCATTAATTGCCCATGCCAGGTCCTTAATTTCAACATACCAGCACGACCCTTGCCTTCCCTACTTGGTGGGAAGGGAGAGCCAGCCAATAAAGGAAAATGAGATCGCCTGAATATAATAAATAATTAGCTACACCCGACAATGTGACCTGATCTATAAATGCCCTCTATTCGCTAATTTTGTTTATTGCATTATGTGATCCCCAAAATATATTACCAGTGCAGTCCCAGTGTTGTGTAATTTATTAACATACAATTATGTTACTGTTTGTTGATTAATTTTTTAGGGCATCATTTGAGAAAAATATCTCTGTACATATCATTTATGGCTGGTCCGAGACTAGAAAACCATGCAATCTTCGGGAATCGTTTCACATACCATTTATATTAAGTCCCAGACATGCAAAGCATTGCATTAAATGAAAATGTATGCCCTGCAATCAATCTAGTCTCCGTAAGATAGAATTACCTTGGTAACGCCTTAGCTACTATATGTTGCATATTACTATGTTTTATTTCTTTCTAATTTTTAAAGAGCCGCGGGCTGTATTCTCCCTACTGCACAATATGATGTTGTCACAGAAGGGGTTACTGGACTTTTGAAAGCATGAAAAAATGATTAGCTTGCCCCAATAGTCCATAATCCATAACTTGCAGTAGAATTAACTTAATTGCAATGCAAGCTATAGAACAGATGATCATCCACAGGGAAGTAGGGGGTACCACCCACAGCCAATTAGATAGGCTGAAAGGAACAAGGTCTTAAGCACATATACTGACCCAATCAAGCAAGTGCTTTGAAGGCTGAGGTTATTGAGATACTAATGAAAACAACCACTTTCATCGTTTTCTTTCCAGCTCAGTAGAAAGTCAACCGTGTTAGAAGGTTATCACCAAACTGAGCAGGACATGAATGGGTGAGACCTGGGTGGAGCAGCGGGTTGGCCTATAGCTTGCATTATATTAACTTCATCGTACTTCATGCTATGGATTGTTGATTACTGGGGCAATCCAATCCCAAAATAAATAAATAAACTAGATCTCTTCGCCAATACTCTCAATAATTGAAAACAATAGAAACCAGTCATTAGAAATTGCCCATTGATTTTGAATGATTGGAATGATATTGACAACAGCTGGAGAAATTGATAGGAATAAAATCAGCAAATAAAATGAAGTTGTTTACAAACCCGCTTCCAATATAAAGATCTAAGAACAACATTAGATTCTCATGCCGATTTGGTTATAAACTATAAACTCTCAAGATGCGAGCTTGGCTTTCGAATTGGGAGACTAAGCCAAAAGAACAAAAAATATGATATACAAAGGCATAAAATGCCAAAATGTGTCGGTGATGTTCAGATTCCAGAAAGAATGGGGAGCTCTTGCGGTCAAATGGAGCGGTCTCAATGAAGTAGAAAAAGCACTTGAAACCTCTCAACAATTGAAACCCCATGCTCTGAGTATAACTGAGGTGAATGAATGCTTCTCTTAACATGCGTACATCAACTTGAAGGAACTGTGCGTGTTTCCTGTCATGGCTATAATCCAAGCTTTCTTGGCTTGGAACTTTATTAGAATAAATAAGATAAATACATGCAGAGAGAAAACAAGCAACGCAGAGTACAACTCTCTTCCAGTAAAGAGTGAAATTCATCACACCATGGCCTGACTCTAGTTCATAAATTTACGACATGTAGCTGCTCCACAATGGCATGGAACCTTACGTTCCTCTGGATCAAACTGGTAATCATATCTGCATAATCAAATATGATTGTAAATGTAAAGCGCAAAATAAAAAATTGTGTAGCAGAGAACTCAAGCTGAAAAGCAAAGTGCATATATAATTGTAAAACTTACGTCAACTCTTCACCAGCTGTGACATCTTTCTTAGCAATCAGTGCAATTCGACTCTCAACACCATCAACAACCATTATCCTCGCATAACAATTAGGTGCACACTGCCACAGGGATTGCATGATGAGCTATCTTGTGTCATTATAATTTGCATTAAAAGCTCCAAGATATGCAACAATAAATAGACTTACTGAATGATTGATCAGACGTGCCATATTCCCCTTCTCAGTTGCATCAATGACAATTTCTTCACTGATTTTGAAAAGCTGCAATTGGGCAAGTGGATCCATGTCATGTAAAGTTGAAAAGGATAAACCAGCACAATATGCAACAGCATTTACTCTGTTACAATGCTTTACGACAGCTATAGTGATTCCTGATGTTTCTAAGGTTTGTAAGCTCGCAGTAACCACAAAGTCCTGCCGTGGCCTAACATAAACCCCTGTTAAAGCTCACAAACCTTTCAAACAAGATGTCTCCTAAAGTTGCATTGACACGCCCATAACAATGCAACTACTGTAGATGAAATTTAAAAAACTCCATAAGGTGTTTAAGAACTTTTAAAGGGAAAACTGTGGTTGTTTTCCCTTTATAGCACCAATGAAACCAACTTTTATGAAAGACCTGTAAATGGTAAAAAATCCAGCAAAGCACAAACCAATATAGTAAACAACTTCAGCTGAATTTTTTGTATATGTTCATTGAACTTAGTGAAGCGCAAATTAATATAGTTAACAACATATAGCTAAAAGTTCTGCCATTTTCATTAAAAACTTCAACAACATTACAGAAATCCAGATGCACCCACAACATGCCAGACCAAAGGAACAGATTCTTCTTTTATGAAAAAATAAGTTGATAACTTAGGCATAAAATATTCTACCAGTCATTAAACAGCAAAGTATCTATCAGAACAATTCTAGCTCCTCCTGGGTGGACAGTCATGACTGGTCTTAGTTCATCTTCATGGTGCTTGGTGTGAAAATTCAGAAATTTCGAATCCTTCTACAGCAACTGATAATATTTCTTCTATTTGTTAAATTACTGAAACAAATTATCTGAAGTTATCTATGGCAAATATCGAAATACATATACTGTAGTCTTCACAAATCAATCACTGCGGAAAATAAATGTAACGAAAATACTAGCACAACAATACACATAATGACACAGTGATTTTTGGACAATTGTCCCTGGAAAACCGGTGCAGCAGATGAGGGTTTCTTTTATTAATCTTCAGCAAAAATCTCATGTACAAAATACAGATAGCAGAATATAAGAAAAATCACAAAGAGAAATTTACAAACAAATTTTTCACGCTACACAGTGAATTTATGACCCCTGAGAGGACCTGTTGCCCTCACACTAGCCGCACTGCGTCACTATCTTTGCACTGTTGATCTACGTCCCTCTTCTATGCTGCCTCATCCTGTCGTTTCCTGCACTCTCGACTATTGCCAATACCCTCTCTCTCTCACCTGCAACTCGCCCTCTGATTCGATTTTCTCTTGCGGAACTTCAACCAGTGAGAAAATCGATCTGCTTGGGCAACTGAGAATTTGCCCGGTGTATCTTCCAAGTGCACTCATCGAACTCCTCTTTATAATCTTTGTGTTGAACTTTCAACAGCCCAGATTAGATCCTAATCAATGGCTTAAATCATCTTGACTCGATCTCCGTCTTTTTCTAGAAGATTCACACCCAGTGTAATTAATACCCTTCAATTATTTTAATTTCCTAAGTTTAGACTTAGGGATCCATTAAAAATAATTAATTATTTTAATTACACTGTCTCCTGGTGGAATTTCCCAAAACAATTTATGGGTTTTGTGGAATGCATATATCCTAGCCTCCCTGCAAAATCTTGAGGCTAGAGCACATCCGATGCTTCCAGAAATCAACACTCCCTCTTAGCGAAGAATGTGCTCTAGTAATGCAACCTGTTGAAGCATCATCCTGACTCAATATCATCTCCCTATGCGATGCTAATGTCTGACATCACTGCCCACCTACTGCGCAAATGTTGCTTCTGTGATGTTGTTGACCCTACATACTACTGCCAACTATTGCATCTGCACTGCAACCCCCTCTCATCTGTCGTTGCTGCAACTGAGAATTCATTTGTTTCTACTATTGAAATGGGTTCTCTATCATACCCATCTGCTCCCTGAACTGGATGAACTTAGCTCTACCTAGAGCCTTCGTGAGTACGTCTGCTACCTAATCTCCTATGGGGACATTTGTAGTTGTACTGCCCCACGCTGAACACAGTCTCTGATAAAGTGACATCTGATATCAATGTGTTTCAACCAATCATGAAATACTGGATTCTCAGAGAGTTTGATACAACTCTGATTATCGCAGTAAACACTAGTCGCTTCCATCCTCTTCTTGAACAAACTCACAAGCAGATTTCTAAGCCATATAGCTTCGCACGTTGATGTGTTTGCTGCCATATATTCTGCTTCTATTGAGCTCAAAGCTACCGACTTTTGCTTCCTGCTGCACCAAGAGATCATTCCTGATCCAACGCTGAAGCAGTTCCTGGAGGTACTTTTCCAGTCTATTGAACTTCCTGCCCAATATGCATCTATGAATCCGCTCAATCTAACGTCATCTCCTCGAGGGTATTTCAACCCATATCCGATTGTTCTAGGCACATATCTAAGAATGTGCCTAGTTGTTGCCCAATGTACCCTTTTCGGTTCCACTATGAACTGACTAAGGGTGTTGACAACGAAACAAATGTTTGGCCTAGTGTTGACCAGATACATGAACGACAAAATGAGTTGTCTGTACAAGGTGGGGTCGACTTCCTTGTCTCCTGATGCATCTATTTTCTTCCAATTGGTGATCATAGGCGTTGCCATGGCTCAGCAGTCCTGCATTCTGAATCTCTTTAGAATCTCTATAGCATATTATTCTTGCCCAAGGAAGATCTCCCCATTCTTCTGCCAAACTTCCAACCCTAGAAAATAATGCATCAACCCCATATCCTTCATGTTGAATTTTTCTTAAAGATTCTCCTTGCAGTCCTTTATAAGCCTTGATGACCCTGTTAGAAACAAGTCATCTACATATAATACCAGAATCAGTGTTACATTCTCCACCATCAAATAATAGAGATTGGGATCAACATCACTCTTGATGAATCCCAACATTGAAAGTAACTATCAATTCGACCATACCACACTCTGGGTGCCTTTTTGAGCCCATATAGGGCTTTATTTAACCTACATTCATGAGTTCTCTTTTCATGAGTCTCGAAGCCTTGTTCTATATACACCTCTTCTTCTATCACCCCGTTCAAGAATGTCATCTTGACATGCATCTGGTGAATCTCCCATCCCATTTGAGTTGCTAGGGATATAACGAATCTGATAGAGGTATATCTAGCTACTGGGGCGAAGGTCTCCTCATAGTCTATTCCTTCCTTTTGTGTACACCCCTTTGCCATGAACCTAGCCTTATACTCCTCTACACTGCCATCTGCAACTTACTTGATCTTGTAGATCCACCTTGATCCTATAACTGATCTATCCTCTGGTCTAGGTACTACTTCCCAGACATCATTTGTCATGATAGAACTGTATTCCTCTACCATGGCATCCACCCATACTTGGTGTTGTACGACTTCCTAAAAACTGGAGCGTTCTTCAACTTGTGCTACCAAGGCTTGGTATCTGTCAAGTTGTCTATGTTGCCTCTTGTTGGTTCTAGGAGCTTGGACAAACTCCTTTGTGTCCCTCAGCGTCTGGCGTACTTCCCTACTAGTTCTACCACTGGTGATGGGAGGCTCAATCAAATCCTCCACCTGTTCCTGCTTTTCCATCTGCTAATAACTACCTGGATCTCCTACTCCTGAGGAAACACTGGTGCTGGTCACTATACTCGATCCTGGTGTTTGTCCTCTTGCTTGTCTTCCCTGCTGCCCCTGCTGCTATTGGACTAATGAAACATCTGATGACTGATCTTCTGCTGGCATCTCTCGAGATTTCCTGAAAGCTCTATCTTCCATGAACTTTACATCTCGCCTGACTACAATTTTCCTACTGCTAGGAATGTAGATCCTATATGCTTTTGAGGTCTCGCTATACCCTACGAGGTACCCCTTTACTGCAATCTGATCCAGCTTACTATGCTTCTCATCTGGAATGTGAATATGCCACACTCCCAAATACCCTGAGATGACTCACCTCCGGCTTTTTCCCTATGAAAACCCCTTCAAGCGTTTTCTTCCCCAATGCTCTGTGAGTTATGTTCTGAATATAGACCGTTGTGTTGCATGCCTCTTCCCATAATAATCTAAGCAAGTCTTGGCTATATAACATAGCCTTTGTCGCCTCGACGATTGTTTTATTCTTTCGTTCCGCTACTCCATTCTACTGTGGATAATATGGAGTTGTCCAATCTCTTTTGATGCCCTCCTTTGCGCAAAAATTTGTGAAGTCTTTATCCGTATATTCTCCACCATTATCTGAACGTAATGCCTTTATCTTTTTCCCTGTCATGTTTTCTACAAGAGCATTGAACTCTCTGAACCGATCAAAGACCTTATCCTTGGTCTTTAAGAAATAGATCCAGGTTTCTCTAGAGTGATCATCAATAAAGGTGACAAACTACTCGCCACCGCTAAGAGCTCTAGTGGACATTGGGCCACAAATATCTGAGTGTATCAATCCCAATACGCCTCTTGCTCTGTTGTCACTTCTATAAAAAGTTGTCTTTGCGTACTTTCCTAGTACGCATCCTCTGCATACATCATCCTGCTCGACACTGAGGACTGGAACTCTTGTAACAGTGTCTTTGAGCATCCTCAGTGCTCCATGGTGTAAATGTCCCATTCGCCTGTGCCATAGTTCATTTAGTTCCTTTTCACCATTATGATTACTGCCTATCAGTGCCATTTGAAACTCGAGATGCAATCCATACAATTTGTTGCTTCAAGCTCCAATTTGTCTCATCTTCTTCCAACTGGGATGTTTTACATACACCTTACTTCCAATGAAGTATACATCGTACCCCTTGTCCTGTAACTGGGACACTGAAATCAGATTCATTCCTAATCTCGACACATGCAACACATTAGTGGCTCTGATGCTAGTTCCTGCTTCCGTTTGAAACGCTATAGTGCCTCTCCCTGTTGGAGTACACTTAGTTTTGTTTCCCATAGTGATCTGGAAGTCCATCTTCTCTTCTTGATAGCTCGAGAGGTATTCTCATACTCCAGTCATGTGCGCTGAAGCCCCGTATCAATATACCAATCACATGTTGATGCCAAACATGTGAATTATTCTTCCAATTTGGAAGATAATTCTAAGACATCTTGATTATCCATGTTGTTCTGTGTTATCCTCATTCCCAACGTTGATCTTGCAACTGCAAAATACTGCGTTTTAGCTAGAAATCCGCTCTGCAAAAGAAACACAGTTGCTCCCTCTGCCTCTGACAACCCTTCGATCTTGAGATTGATTCTCTGTCAACTCACTCAGAGAATTAATCTTCCTTGAAAAATCTTGCCACCCTGGCCCAAGGACTACGCAGCCTTCTGGGACTTCAAGCAGCTTCTCACATAGTGTTTCGATGCTCCTTTTTTCTGTTTGCTCTAGATTTTTCCTACCTCCTGTTTGTGCTCTGATACCACGTTAAAATTCGGAAATTCTGAATCCTTCTGCAACAACTTATAATATTTCTTCTATCTATTAAATTATTGAAACAAATTATTTGCAATTATCTACGGAAAATATCAAAATACATGCACAGCAATCTTCACAAACCAATTACTGCAGAAAATAAATGTAAGGAAAATACTAGCACAACATTACACACAATGACACAGTTATTTTTGGACAATTGTCCCTGGAAAAACTCAATGTGGGAAAACTGGTGCAGCAGAGGAGGGTTTCTTTTATTAATCTTCAGCAAAAATCTCATGTACAAAATACGAATAGCAGAATAGAAGAAGAATCACTGAGAGAAATTTACAAACAAATTTCTCACGCTCCACAATGAATTTCTAACCCCTGAGAGGACCTGCTTCCCTCACGCTAGCCCCACTGTGTCACCCTCTGCGCAGTGCCTACATCACTATCTCTGCACTAGTGATTTGCGTCCCTCTTTTGTGCTGCATCTTCCTGTCGTTTCCTGCACTCTCAACTATTGTCGATACCCTCTCTCTCACCTGCAACTCGCCCTCTAATTCGATTTTCTCTTGTTGAACTTCAGCCAGTGAGGAAATCAATCTGCTTGGGCAACTAAGTATTTGCTTGGTGTATCTTCCAAGTGTCCATCAAGCTCCTTCTTATAATCTTCTCGTTGAACTTTCAACGGCCCAAATAGATCATAATCAATGGCTTAGATCATCTTGACTCGATTGATCCACACCTAATTTAATGAATACCCTTTAATTATTTTAATTTCCTAAGTTTAGACTTAGGCATCCATTAAAAATAATTAATTATTTTAATTAAACTGTCTCTGGGTGGAATTTGCCAAAACAATTTCTTGGTTTTGTGGAATGCATATATCCTAGCCTCCCTGCCAAATCTTGAGGCTAGAGCACATCTGATGCTACCAAAAATCAACACTTGGTTTAAAACTTTAATGGCTTACTAACTACACCCTGGTGGGTGGTAACTACTTCCCTTGATGGAGATGATTATGTCCTAGGTTTGTATTCAAGGATCTTAGGGGTGGATCTATCAGGGCACATGGCTTAGAAGAGCACTTGTGTTAGCCTTATGAAGGCAATTACACTATGCAAGGGTGCAAGCACCCATTTTGTTATTGTCTTAGCGCACTTATTTTTTATTCCCTGCATGGACCATTTCTGTTATGTATGCACACCTCTTTGGCCATGGCCATCATTCTTCATGGCAGTCTCAAAATTCACAAATATTTTTTGCTCCACAAGGCAACATTTCTCATTCTCCAATGCAAGGAAAGAGATCTATTGCACTCTCCTAGGCAAGCCAAGTCATATCCAAGAGAAAGCACCCCAAACACCTTCAAAGTTCCTTGTCAAGCATAATTCATAATCAAAAGGGGTTGACTTCTATTGGCACAATTGTGAGGGTTAAAAGTAACAATGTGGCACCCCTTATGAGCAAATTAATGGTCACGTCAGTGAAGAACACTCTTATGGACCAAGATCAAAGGGACGAGTTAGCAAATTAAGCCTTAAATTAGAGAGGCAAGCAAAGTTTGGACCAAATGAGGGAGTTGTCCACCTTATTTTAGCCATTGAAGGTCATAAATTGTATTCCGAGCAAACATTGAGCTACTTGAGGGAGACATTGGGCCTCTTTGGCCTCCTAATTTTCCTCCTAGTCAATTCAAGCCTATTCTCAAGGGAATGTTGCACCTCCAAGGAAAATTAGCCTCCCTTAGCAAGCAAGTCAAGCCTCCTAGTGGGATGTCAACCACTTTGGAGGCTTTTAAGCAATGTAAAGTCAATTTTTTGTAATTAATTAGTCTCCAAGTCTATTGTGGATGACACAAGTCAATGCTTTTTGAAGTTTCTTAGAAGTTTTCCAAGGAAGAAAGGGTGAACGATGTTGAGAACCTCTTCTATAAATAGAGACCTCACTCACCTCCAAAATCGTTGTGAAATGTTGAGATCATTTTGCCATAATGTTTTGACTTTTGTAGCTCGCAAGGTACTTCTAGTCTTGTGTCTTGACTAGAAGCACCTTGATTTGCCTCTTTAGGAGCTTGCATGTGACATGCAGAGTGTGCAAGTGAGTTGCACGCATACGAATATGTTACATGTGACATGCATGAGATGTGCATGTAAAGCAAGCTAAATTTATGACTTGTACTTGAGTTAAAGTAGAGAAAGCTAAAAATATGATAGATAACTAAAGTAAAGTCACTTATCTTCAGTTAAGTTGACGAGCTAATTTTGGTCGTCAATCTTAACTTAGGAAAGTTATAAATTGAGCCTAAAGTGAGGAGCTAAGACACAACAATAACACAATATTGAGAGAGGCTTCTCAGTGAGCATGTGTTCTAAGATAGTGCAGTGAGGCTAGTGATCAGATTTGTAGTTTGTATTTTCTCAGTTGGGCCATTATTCGTGGACAAGAGCCCAAGTAAGTTTTGTGATTAATTTATTAATGAAGAACTATTGATTGGGCAGAAATGTGTTTATGTGTGTGTGATTCAATTCGAGTAAATTTTCTTTTGCTTAATATTTTTTATTAGGAACTTAGTTGTGTATTCGTTGAGTTAATAATTGTTGGGAATCGATTATCGGGTGTTGGGTTCAAGAAATTCTAACATAGTGTAATATTTTCATGAAGCTTTGGTGTTAATTTTTAAGACTCATTTTCTTGTCTATTTTAAATATTTTTAAAGACAACATTATGTTAATTCAAGACTACTATAAGGCTATCAAAATCAATCCATTGAAGGACAACTTTGCCACTTGGAGGGAGAGGTCTATGGTAAATTCTCTCACTTCTCTCTTGTTGGTGTGAGGTAAGCATTAAATCTCCTTCCTGGGCCATGCCTAGAGTTGTTAGGTATGTGTTATACTCATTGCACAACTATAGCCACGCATTGTATGTTGCATCAAGCATAGCGGGGCCCCCCTTGTGACTACCCCACTATGCTATCAAAATCAATCCATTGAAGGACAACTTTGCCACTTGGAGGGAGACGTCTATGGTAAATTCTCTCACTTCTCTCTTGTTAGTGTGAGGTAAGCATTAAATCTCCTTCTTGGGCCATGCCCTAGAGTTGTTAGGTATGTGTTATACTCATTGCACAACTATAGCCACGCATTGTATGTTGCATCAAGCATAGCAGGGTAGTCACAAGGGGGCAGAAACCCCACCTATTCGAGGCGGGTCGCATGGGTGATGAAGCCCCTATGCTCGAGGGATTTGCAAGGGACCGCCCTTGAGAAAAAAAATAAAATTGGGAAACTTTTTGCATCCATTTTTGGTGGTTTTCGGCACATGGCACATGGTTTTTTCCTTGAATTGTTGTGGTGTGTGGCGGTCTAGGCCTTGGTTTTTGTAGTTTCAATTAAGGAACTATAGTAGTATTCTAATCCAGGATATATATATGTTACTATAATATTGTAAAGAAGAATACACTGAAAAATCTTTCTACTTTTCTCGGTTTGGGTTTCTAGGGTAATATCTCTATGTTTATGTGAGTGTTTGCCATTGCATCTTTTATGTTTTATTAAAAAGTTGTTTGCAACAATGAATTGTACAGGGTTAAAAGCTACATTTGGTGTCAAAGCAATTTTGGCTTCAAGGGGACACCTTTGTGACTAAGGGGTTTTGCTCAAGAACGCGGCAGACCTTGTTACAGTGGAAGATCTACAAAATCAATTCTTGTGCTGAAAGGAAATGGCAAGTAGCTCAAAAATAGCGATTAAGAAACTCATTGGGTAGAGTTTTGAGGCGTGGAAGCTCAAAATGGAAGATTTGTTTGTGGAGAAAGATCATTGGATTGTTGTGGATTCAAGTACTGCACCAATAGGGATGTCGACAAAAGATTGGACCAAGTTGGATCAAAAGGCAAAGAGCACAATACAATTGTCTCTTAGATTCAGTGTTATTGAATGTTTCAAGAGAAGCTACAACTAAGGAATTGTGAAACAAGTTAGGAACATTGTATCAATCTAAGTCTCTAATGAACAAATTGTTCTTTCAGATAAATTTGTATAACCTGAGGATGAAAGATGGAGAGTTAGTGGCAAAGCATCTAAACGCCTTCAATATTGTAGTTAGTCAACTATTATATGTTGATATTAAGATTTCATATGAAGATAATTGTATCAATTTGTGGTGTTCTTTCCCAAAATCATGGGATATTTGGTTGTTTCCATAGGTAGTAATGCAACTAATTTAAGTTTGATCGATATAGTCTCATCCTTCTTATCAAAGGAGAGGAGACGGAAAAATATGGAAAGTTAGAACGCAAATGACTTGTCCGTAAAAGGACACTCCATAATAGAAATAAAAATAAGTCCTCAAGTGGGAGATCTAAATCTCCAGGATAATTCGTAAAAAACTATTGGAGATGCAGGAAAGATGGCCATTACAAGAAAGATTGTAAATCCAAAATTGCTAAGAAAGGGAAGGGATTTGATGATTTTCCTTCTACAAAAGAAAAATCCTCCTCAGATGGAGGGAATATGTACTTGGCTTCTTCAAATACACATGTAGATCATGAGGCATGGTTGGTCGAATCAGGTGCATCCTTTTATATGACTCTTCATAGGGAGTAGTTATGTGAGTATGCAAGATATTAACGGGACCAAGTGTAACAAATTTCGCTTTCACAAAGAGCAACCAAAGATGAACTAAAAGGGGGCATTGATGGTTTAAAACAAGAAATAAAAGGTTTGAAGGATGGTTTAAAAGTAAACATGGAAGCAATGATTAATGTCAAGATGGGAGGGTTAAAGTAAAGGGTTGACAAAGTTGTTGCAAGAAAGGCTTCCTAGTGGTGACAAGGTAATCCATGAAAATCATGATGAGAACAAAAGGAATATGAATTATGATTTTAGAGACACCAATGTTGGGTTTAAGACCCACCACATTCCAAAAATCGATATGAGGAAGTTTGATGGCAAGGATCCGGTAACATGGATACTCATTAGAGGAAATTCCAACCTAAAAGTGGCCTCCTAAGGAAAAATAATAAAATAATAGTTGAGATAATAAAATAATAGTTGAGTAATAAAATAAGACTCATTAATTTTGGAGAGAAAAAAAAAACTATTTTTTAATTGTATTTTTGGCTTATCTCCTTACAAGGTTACTCAAATTTCAAGTGTAGACACTCGTTGGATGCGGAATCACATTCCACATCCTACGAGTATCCATTATGCATACTTTTGAGAAGACCCACATTGATAAAAATTGAAGATACATAAAAAAAAATATGTATCTTCAATTTTTATCAATGTGGGTCTTCTCAAAAGTATGCATAATGGGTACGTGGAATTTAATTCTGCATCCAACGAGTGTCTACACTTGAAATTTGAGTAAACCTATAAGGAGATAAGCTAAAAATACAATTAAGAAAAATATTTTTTCTTTTTTTTCCCTCCAAAATATTTACATGTACCTCTTTTTAAATTTAAATGATTTTGATTGGTTTACATCATTAGGGGAATTTTGGGGTATAAAATGGGCCTCCTAAGAAAAATTTACAACCTAAATAAACTTTATAAGAACCAATAAGATTGAAGATGATGATGTCAACCATGGGGGATGATTAACCATTTTTTAAGTAAAAGGGTAAAAATATTAAAATAATAAAACTACATTTTCAACTCATATTTTCAACTTATCTCCTAAAGTTTTTCTCAAATTTCGAGCGTGAGTACTCATTGGATGCAAAATTTAATTTCTCATCCAAGGAGTACCTACGTTGCATACTTTCGATGGACCCTGCTACATTAAAAATGAGAAATACATGAAAAAACATGATTGCAATCACGATTTTCATGTATTTCTCATTTTTAGTGTAGTAGGGTCCATCGAAAGTATGCAACATGGGTACTCTGTGGATAAGGAATTAATTTTTGCATTCAACGAGTACTCCCGCTCGTAATTTGAATAAACACTTTGGGAGATAAGTTGAAAATACGAGTTGAAAAAGTACTTTTTCTTTTCTTTCCCTCTAAAATTTGATGATGAAATCAAACCTTGTTTTATTATTTCCACTATTATTTTATAATTTCCTTTGGAGGCCCATTTTAGACCTCAAAATTCCCCTAATGATTATGACATGGAAATTACATGAAAATTTCATGAGCACTTGTAGGCTAAAATTTCCTCTAATGACAGGTCGAGCAATATTTTGATCTCCATGATGTGCAACACACACAAAAGGTACGCATTGCATCTTTATATTTAGAACCCAATCGATTTGTATCATATTGATGGCTTTGTTCTTGTAAACCACTTGTTACTAGGTCAAATTTTCACGGAAGAAATGATAGCACATTATGAGGATACAAAGAGCAACACCTTTAGCCAATTGATAAATCTCAAATAAAAGGGTTCAATGGCAGAGCACATTGAGGACTTCCGAAAATTGAATATGAGAGTAACTCGTATTCCAGAGGAGCATAGGATTGATGCCTTTATAGGGACTTTAAAGGATAAGACCCAATTTGCCTTGTGATTCATATTAATAAGCCTTTAACATTAAATGAAAGTGTTGGGTGTGGAGCCTGATTATCTTGTTTATTTTGTATCACAGCATTGGACCCCTGTACCTTAATGGGGTGGCAACGTCGCCTGTAATTAAACGCTGCCTGGGGGGTCCAGGGAGGCGGCTGCGACTTTATGGACTTCGCTCTTTTTCCCTGATGCAGCAGTAAATATAAAATTATTTTCTTTATTCTTTTGACAAGTACAACAAATATTGATTCAAATACAATTTATGAAGACCGAACCTAGTTACAATCTTCAACACTCCCTCTTAACTAGGGACGTATTCATAATACAATAGTATAAGGAAGATCTCAACTATGTGAACTACGAAGAAATTTAGGCACTTTAATTCCATGGACTAGATTCTTCACCAGGGCAATCTATCCATTGGTCACTCGACAATTTAGGCACCGCAATGCCATGAACTAGATTCTTGACCAAGGCAATCTATCCAACTGGGACTAAGATGAACTAAAGCTTTCAGTCTCTATAGGTACCATCAGTATTACTTACTAGCCATCAACCTAGGGAACCAAGTGCACATCCACCCGATGCCACCCTCCCTACCAGACATCAAAACAAAGTATCGGCCCGATGTCTTTCCAAGAAATGCTTCACTCGCAAAGCCTTAACATCCCTTGATCCAGTAGATCAAGTATAATCAATCTCTCCCAATCAAACTGATTGGTAACCAGTATGCTATCAAAAACCTTCGAGAGGTTTTCCTATACAAACACAACCCTAATCAGCAATACATTTTCAAACATATAATCAAAGAAAACCTTCGGGGTTTCGATGTTTCCCTTCAACTAATCTCAGGACTATCAGTTGAATCTTTGAGAGAAGATTCCTCTCCCTACTTCACATGTAGCAACATTTCTTCCAGTATATATTCTCCAATCAAGACTTATGTTGTGCCCTCCCTTTTAACTAGGGAGAGTTTTTTTATCTCGACTCTCTTTTAATGTGGGAAGATATAACTTATTTCTTCGATGTTGGAGAATCTTTCATGGCTTCCATCCTTCTCATCATGTTGATCATATCAACTTCTCTTACGTACTTTAACTTGAAAATGGTGTACATGAACAATTTAGATAGAAAGTACAACCAAATCTTATAGAAGTATGAAGTTATTCATAATGAAATCTTATAGTAGCAGAAGCATTTAGACTTTACATAATCAACAAGAGACTATACTCCAATACTTCAACTTCTAGCCTAGGTTTGATACAAACCCTAAATCACATCAGCGATTCAATCAAGATGGTAGAAGATTAGTTTTGTCATATAGCGATCCCAAAATAAGTCAAAAGAAAAATAAAGAAATTTAAGAACTTACGGAAGCCATATGATAGACTATCCACTAAGGTTTTATGTAAACCCTAGATTTCACTCAATCAAAACACAGCATGAATAGCTCCTACTAGGGTTCGATGTAAACCCTAGATTTTCCATCTATAAATTCTTAGCAAACATTATATAGATTCAGATGAATACACATACTAGAGAATTTTAATCATTACTATGGTTTAGATGTAAAACCCTAGACTTTTCAATCATCCCAGAATTTCAAACTTTGAATAGGGCTTGTTTCCAAACCCTAGGACTTATGAACATTTAGAGATTTGGTCAACACTCATATCTAGGAGATTACCATCATGGATAGAAATATCATATGTCAGACAATAGAAATACATTAGATATATAGCGACCTACACTAAGCTAGGGATTCAATCAAAGGAATATATACCTAGGGTTTCATTTCTAGGATTTTTCATAACAAGGATTTTTCTTGTAGACCTAACCAAAACCTAGGGTTTCGGTTCATGTCAAAGCAAACCCATATTCTATCAAAACTTTAAAGGTTTGAGATTTCGAACAGTGTCATTTTAACCCTAATAAGTTAAAGCTTTCATGATCATATCAAAATCCCAAACCTGACATCATCAATATATCAATCAGTATAGCAATTTCTTCATTAATGACCCTAAGTAGGTTTAGGGTTTCACACATTATCAACATCAATGTTGAACGATCCTTCCCCCCCCCCCAAGGATCCAAGGTCGAAACCGCATCCCGCACCGATCCTTCGGCGATCCTTTGACGGAACTGCGGATCCAAAAATCAGATCCGCGGTTCTGCCATTTTGAGGTGATTCCTAGAAATTTGGAACCACACAAGGCCAATTCGCAAATCCAGAAATGGATCCATTGGGGATCCATGGAGGTTTAGGCACGGATGCTCGTGGATCCGGAGGGAGATGGGCAGTTCCGCGAGGTTCTAAATTTTTTTTCTTTTTGTCTTTGACTTAAGTTGGGTTGGGACTTCCCAGACACTCCCAAGGTGTTCCCTTGATGCTCCTTAGATGCTTCCTAGATGCCCCGTCATGGTAATGTTAAATTTTTAAAGTAAAAGAGGCATTCTCCTTTATCTTTCATTTTCATTCTTTTACTTAAATTTTTAACATTACCATGAAATGACTCAGAATGTTTGAGAGTGGTTCCAGCCCCATCGGACTTCATATGGAGAAAATAGAATTTCATATCCTATTCAAAATTCAACAGACTTAACAGTTTTAAGGAATTCATGATCAATGAGATTATGGCTTTTCATTAGATTATATCATGTATGAGGGTATGTGATTGGCATTTAATCAAGAGCACCAAGCCCTCTATGTGCTCATGTACCCTAGTGTTGGTGGTGTTAATTGTTGAACTCCTTTGTCATGGCCTTAGCAAAAAATTACCTTTCAATCAAGTCAAAATCATTGATCAAGCATGTTAAGCTTTTTCCACCATAATTTAAGGCTTGGATTAGATAGTCTGAGTAAAATTGGGAAATGTTGACTAATATCCCTAGACAATCGAGGTAGAGGGAAAGGCGAGACAAGAGGAGAAGAATCTAGATTCTAGATGGTTGGTGCTCGAATAATTAACCATTGATGTACAATGGATGCCATATCTATCTTGATTTGTATACAAAGATGGATGTCTTCATATCTTCTACAACTAGTTTGGTATTTTGGATTTTTTTTAATATAAATGCAAAAAATTATAAATATATATATATATATATATATATATATATATATAGTAGACGGTTCCGAGACGCTTTGCTTCCTACATTTTTGGGAAATGATGCTTCCGCGTATCCGCTTCCAAAAAACGTCCCCGCTTCATGCAACATTGATCAACATACCCTTAGGTTAGGGTTTTCCAAAGAACCTTTTTTACGGTTCTTTTTATGCAAACAATCAAAGGTACATGAGGTGGGTAGATTCATCAGATGATGAATCATCCCAAACAAGAATCTTTTAAGATTCAGAAGAGCTAGACACATTAATAGTTAGTAATGTAGAATGCATATACCAAAGAGAATAACAAGACTTTATAATCTAAGACATACCTTTGATACTTTGACAAACCTTTGTCTAGTGAGGCTTTCTTTCTTAATCCTTGAGACCTTTTCCCATGATTCTTGAGCATTCAGCAAGTAATTCCTAGACAAGGAAATGGAGGTAGAAAGGTGATTAGTATTTAATATTATCAAAACTTTAAATAAGTATATGAAAACAAATAGAAAGGGAATGAGATACTTATCTTGAGGAGTTGTTGTGGGCTCCCTTTAAAGCTTTGAGGGATACCTAGAAACTTATAAAACAAGAAAATGTCTTTCCAAAAAGATGTTACATCTATAACTAAATATAAAATATACAACTTAGATATCTAAAGTTAGGAACAAGGGGCTTCGTAATGTAAGTTCCTTATTTCATTCTCTTCGGGCTTCGCTTTCTTGGGGGAGGATACTTCTTCAACCACATTTGCATGATCTCTATCTCTTTTCTTGCTTATAGGATTCTTGGGACACTCACTTCTATAGTGCCCCATTTTGTGACAATGATGGCATTTAATCTTGGACATATCAAACTTCCTCCTTGGCCCTTTCTTCTTGAAGTTTACCTTGTGATGAGAAACATAAGCATTTGAGACTTCTTCATTGTTGGCTACCATTGATATTCTTAACTCTTCTTGACCGCAGGTTGTCCATTGTTCCTCAAAAGTGGGAGTTTTTCCAGTTGTTGAGACCTAAAGCAAATGCACTCCAAGTAGGTGGTAGCCCTAGTATGGTTGTGATCACAAGTTCTTTATCTGTCACCATTTCATCAATGGCAAGAAAGTCATCTCTTATTCTTGCTATCTTCACAAAGAAAGTGGCTACAGTATCCTCCTTGGACATCTTAGTAGTCCTTAATTCATTTTTCAAGCTTGCCACTTTTCCAATATTCTTGATGGTAAACAGTTTTGACAAGGCTTCATACATTTCCTAGGCATGATCAATGTTTTTTATGAAGGGGACAAGGTTTTCCTTTATGCCTTCAACCATCAAATTCATAGCCACTAATTCCAATTCTCTGAATTTTACCTTCTCTACATCATTTGAGTCTTTTGTGGCCTTCTTCACTTTTCCCTTTACCAAATCTAAGACCTTTGCTCTTTTCAAGGATGAGGTCAGATCGATAATTTGAAGCTCCTTCAAGCTTGTTCTCTCCCTTAATAGTGTTAGACATCTTCCTTGAAGGTAGTGCAAACTTCTTTCCTTAAAGAGTTTCCTCTAATGAGCTTCTTATGTCTCCTTGATCAAATCCTTGACACTGCCTTTTCCTATTTCCTTCACCAAAGCTCTGAAACCATGTTAGAGAATTAGAAAGGCATAAAGATTCTCTTATTCTTGATTATTTACTTGTGATATTCTTTAGTTCTTATTATGTTCTTCTTATCTTCTTTCTTCTTAGTTCATCAAGTAAATATCAAAGCAAAAGCAGATGTAGGCTAGCAGCCAGGGCAAAACCCCACTCTAGGGGAAAACCCAGTCAGTAATTCTTCCTTCAATAGTAATCTTGAGACTCTAGATCTTGACTTGGACTTCCTCCACACCAAGTCAACCTTCCTTTTGATCCTTCCTCAATTTCGCAGCAACGGCAACAACAGCACTTGCAGCAGTTTTTCGACCTTGTTTCTGGAACTTTGATCTTGGAGGAAAGATTTTGATCTTGCTTCTAGGAGTTTGATTTTGACCCAATACAACTTCTCAAGGCAGCAACATCCAGTAATCAACTTCTACCTATTCTTCTCTTGGCAGCAACTGAAGCAGCAGAATATTGAGAGACTTCGATCTTCCAAACTAGAGCACGTGAGAGAGAGAGAGTAACACCAAAAATTCGATTTTCTTTCAATCCTTTAGCTTGTCCAAAACCGCAATTCAATTGACCCCTTCCTTGACATCGCACTTTTTCCCTGATGCAAGAGTAAATATCGAATTTATGTGTGTGAGTGAGTTGTCCCCAAATGAATTCGATCTCCCTGTATTTGTAGGCTTCTGATGAGTTTGAATTAATGAACTTGAAGCCGACTTGATCACTTGAAGGCCGACTTGATGTGGAGGCTCCATAAATCATATTTAACTCAATACTTGACCTAATTACATGATTCAAAAGCCTAGTATAGGTCAATTTAAATCTGTAATGACTCTATAAACTCAAAATAAATCCTAGAAGTCCACAATGAGGACTTTAACTAAAATAATATGACCCAAGCATGAAACCCATGCTTTAATAAGTCATTTAATAATAATATAAAAAAATTATTTATTCTTTTGACTAGTACAATAAATATTGATTCAAATACAATTTATGAAGATCGAACCTAGTTACAATCTTCAACAAACCCAACTTCCTTCAAGAAGAATTTTAGGTGGGCGAGAACACTGAGCAATAAATAGAGAACTCTAGCATAATGCTATCTGAAAACCATTATAGAGCTGCTGGCTGTCAAATGAGGAGAAAAAATTTCTCCTATGGGTTACCTAGTTTTGGTGGGTAACAAGGACAACACTACTAAATGGGCTCCATTGCTTTCATCTTCAATTTTGTTTGTTCAATTTCCCTTTCGTTACTACACATTACCTCCACAATTTGAGCATTTTTTAAATAAAGTTGCCTATTTGGATGGTGCTCTTTCAAAAAATAAGAAAGACAAATTTCACACCAAAATTCATGGGAATAAATGGAAATAATGTATTTTCAGTGCTAGTGATCTCAAAATTTAAATACGTCTAGCCAACAAATGAACCTTAGGATCTTACAGAAGTATGAGTTGATGTGTTTCTTTGTATGCATGTATGCTAGTGTTCCCACAAACTTGGATTGCTAAAGTCAAGCATTACAGAACTGCTTGCCTGGTTTGTCATATCCGTTTCTTTTCAGACCATTTTACAATAGTTTGGAATCTAGATTTTTCATATGTTCCCACAAACTTGGATTGCTAAAGTCAAGCATTACAGAACTGCTTGCCTGGTTTGTCATATCCGTTTCTTTTCAGACCATTTTACAATAGTTTGGAATCTAGATTTTTCATATGCATATGATCACAAAAAGCGTACATCCAACCTCCCTCCTAATATTGTTATATACCCCCTAAAAATCCCATAAACATAAAGCAATACTCTTTGGATACTTGAATACATCAATACATCCTTTTGAAAAGAAAAGCCAACAAAACAAATCAACAAACAAGCTGCCCAATTAAACAAACTAGATAGTAAACAAATAAATAGGCCAAGTAACTCACATAACAATCTTTTCCTTGTGAACGGTAACGAATCTCTCTTAAATCTGCAACACTTCTTCTTACTTGTTCACCACGATATTCTAGTACCTGGTCAAGAAATAATCATGATCAAGGCATTTGAATTGCTTTTTAAATTCTAGACACTGAATATTTTATGAATACATTATAGCAACTAGTGGTTGGTATATTTTTGATATTTTGGCTTAAGTGAAATATCCAGATATTTTGTTCTTCAAAATATAGATGAAAGATATTCTCTGTAGAAATTTTCCTCTTGCTAAATACAAACATACAACTAGCAAAGCTTCGAAATATAAGGCACATCGCAAGAGTTCTAAGATTCTTTTACCTACTTCCCTACATTGTCATCAAGTGCATATATATAAACAAAGTCCTAAAGATAAATCCTTCATGCATCTAAAAATATAATACTAGTACAAAAATATTCACACATTCACAGAAACGCATACCATTTCTCCTTCTCGAATGTGCCTTCGAGCAAAGAGACCCCATCCATGTATGCCCGACTTCCCAAAACAAACTCTCTTTTTCTCAGTTTCCTGTAGCATAAGTATGGACTCTAGTACTATGTTAAGGTACAAATAAATGGAAGAGACATTGAAACATCCACATAAGATAAATAAGCATGGAAACTAATTTTAAATGCAGAAAAAGAAAAACTTCATAAAATAGACCTGGCTGTAAGTAAGGCGCTCTTTGGATGATGAAAACTCTCCCGGGTCTGCTTCTTGCTGTTGAACATCGAGTGAACATGTCTCAAGAAAATAAGGACTCTACATAGTGCAATCTCATAGGTATCTATTTAACCAAGAAATCAATATAACATTTGGACTGAAACTTACATTTAAACAATTAAGAGCTTCTATGATTTCTCTAGGATGTGAGCAATATCCCATAGATCGGAGAGCAATGGCCTTTCCCGCAGATTTCTGTTACACAACAAAAGCATGAAGAAAGAAGAAACAAAACTGAAGTTATGGATTACACAACTAACAGAGTGAAATGAAAATATTGAATAGTACTACATACTATAGATATAAATCCCATTATTTTAGTTGGGATTTTCTATATTTAGTGGTAGGAACAAGTTTAGAAGTTTTTGACAAATTTGAAGGTGCAATCCATTTTGAGTTGGCAAATTTTTGGTGGAGGATGACACTCATCCTTGGCTGTCCACTTTGGGACAGATTTTGTTTACAAATGTATAAATGTGGATTCCAAATTGTAAATGTATGAGGATTTGATCTAGTATCGAAGACCCTATTGCAACAGATTGCATTTGGAGGATTTATGAATTAATACCATGTGTTGCATATTTTTAGTTTTTTGAACCTTCGTCCATAAACTTTCACGCATATTTGTTCATTCAATGGGACATCTCACATATCTCGCCACATCACCAAGATCGAGAGTTGGAACACTTTGCATTCTTGGCCTACATTTGGTTGCACATTGCCACATCACGTGGATTTTGGTGCTTGTTGGTAGCTTGCTTGAGGAGAGGAGCTTCCTTTAATTACTTCCATACTCATTTGTTGAGTGCTTAATCTATTGATAGATTATTTTCCGCTTTGTTGCATTCACATAGGATATAGCACATGGATTAAGTGGAACACCCATTCACTGAGGGGTTCCAAGATGGTTAAGCACATGTTTTGAGAAGCGCTCCACTTGTGTTGCACAACTTTTTAAGAATGCACAACCCTTGTCCTAAGGTGTTGAGGTAGTGTGAGGGTTTGGCACATGGATTCAAGGTGTCGCACATGAGTTTTCTTATGGCTTATTTTAAGAGAGTGCTCCACTACTCATAGCACATATCTCTAGGGTGCTCATCTTCGGAGGCACATTGGCTTGTGGACAAAAGAGATTGTAGCATTTGTTGATCACTCCACTTGTGCACACTTATATAAAGTGCCCCTCTTCTTTGATGCTTTTGGGAGTTGGAGTTGGTCAAATTACACATGCTATGATGATACCCAAAAGCTTTAAGGAGGCAGTGATAACTACCATTTCCCAAATTTCTATGTTTATTTAAGGAGGTTATTTACTTGGTTCATGGAGCACCCTAGATCATTTGTCTATTTTTGGCATGACTTTGGCATCTCTAGGTGGTTGACTTTCTTATCTAGTGGAACATTCCCTTAATCATTGCATCAAAACACACTTATGGCGAATTAACCTACCATTTTCACATTTATGAAGGAAACCCATCTTCGTAGATGCATTTTGATAATTTTTGTCGTCCCAAATCCTCTTCTCTGCACACATTCCAAGGGCGCTCTATTCATGAGCTCTTTTGGGAGGATTAGTTGATTATAAAACGCATGGACCAAAGCTAATGCATATTCTTTGAGGGTTTCCTAACTCTTATTGCTATATTAAGCATTATTTTAGTATCCCACAGAGGAATAACTACCTTTCCGGTTGAGTGCTCCCATTGATTAAGCATTTTCATTATTTTAACACTTTTGTAAACTTTTGTACAAACATCAAAGTTAAAGAGGGCATCGACCCAAGCAATGGATCATGTTCCATGCCAAAAGGTAACATTTGATTTCCTTATCTATTTTCTAACCATCTCAATTTTATTTTTCCCTTTTCTTTTGATTATTTTAAAAGCAATATTAGGTTATTTAAAGGATAATTATTGATTTATATTACTTGATCCAAGTCTTAGTTTTGATTTAATTTGCTAGATCTCATTGGATTTGGATTCTACTTGTGCAAATCACTTGTTTAATACCACATCTACTAAAAACTGCATAGGTAAGCTAGCTTAGCTAGCTGAAAATTTGAGAAAAGACCTTTCCTCTAACTTGCTACATTTCTAGGTCTAACCTATCTTTTGTGATAAACTCTAATGTGCTTAATTAACACATCTTTACTTGGAGTCTATCAAACTCAAATTTAATGCTGGAAAATACATGATTTAATAGCATTTGATTTTGTTGTCATCTCCATTAACAAGGTGTTTCATAGTTTGAGTTGCAACATTGATCTATTTTCATGGCTATTTCACTTGAAATATGTAAATCAATGCATTAAGTTCCAATGCTCTGTTTGGTCAATGTTTGGGCTTCATACACCTTTCTTGCAACATTTTATCATTGATTTAAAGTCTCTCTCACAACAAATTGATGCAATATGTTATGAAACGATTTGACATTTGGGCTAAATAAATTGGTACTAGCTTTGGCTATGTTCTCGCCCTCCTCAATGTATTTGCGCCCTCCTCAATGTATTTGTGCCCTGCTCTACATATTTGCGCCCTCTGTTGAAGATTTTGACCCTCAACTCCGCTCCTTAGCCAATTTCGCTCAGAAATTCGCAATTTTGATCTCTTGGTGTGCTTGCTTGATTTTAGGAGGAGGCAAATGAATTTGAATTGATGTCAATGAATCATAAATATCCAATGCAGACCTCAAACATATTCGCTGTTGGTGCGTCATTTCCAGGCTTGCATCTCTTTCTAACAGTTTTCTAACCAAATGAATACAAGGCTAATACATGGGATCACTCACCATTTATTTGTTATAATTTCATAAGCCGGGAGTGCACTGAAAACACATCTTTGGATTACTATTGTTCATGGTTACATTCAATTCAAATTTCAAATACACACAATTGACACACTCCAAATGATGATGGTTTTGTGGTCTCTTGAATGTTACACATCTTTGTTGTCCTCACTGTCATTTATAGCAGTAGGATCTTGATGAATGAATGAACCATATAGCATTTTGGATTGTCAAATGATCTTGGTAATTGTGATCAGGGTTGCGGGGGAGCGCCCCCCCCCCCCCTCCTCTTGAACCCGCTCCCAATTCACACTCTGTGCGAGAGTGTTTTGGGAGCGCACAGGAGCACGCTCCCTGCGCTGCAAAAACGCTCCCTGCCAAAACGGGAGTGTTTCAGGGAGCGAACGTTCCCTCCTTCAAAAAAACGCTCTGGGAGCGATTTTTTTGAGGGAGCGCTCCCTGGACCAAATGAGCGCTCTCATTCCGGCAATTTGACGCCGACGCCGACGCCTGACCATGCGCGAAGGAGGAGGATGACGGGTTTTTTGGAGGGAAAGAGGGGGGTAAGGGGAGGGGAAGAAATAAAAAGCCCTCCCTCCCCATTATTGTCATTCTTATTATTTCAAGAGAGAGAAAGAGATAGCAAGGGAAAGGAGAGGTTGGAGAGAGCAAGGAGCTTGGAGGTAGAGCTTAGGATCGAAGGACAAAGAGGTAGAAGAGTCTAATCTAAATTTTTTTTTCTATGTGCATTTTTTATTTGTTCAAACATGAAAAATTGAATTTTTTTTTTCTATGTTGCATTTTAATTTGTTGAAAAATGAAAAAAATGAATTTTTTTTTCTATGTTGCATTTAATTTGTTGAAAAATGAAAAATTGAATTTTTTTTCTATGTTGCATTTTTTCCTATTCCCATTTGGCATTCCTCAATTTTTTTGCAGGTTAAAAACTTGAAAGTTTGAAACATCATGGCTATATGGCTTGGCAATTTCTTCTTGTTGGTTCCATTTTTCGTTATTATGGTGTTGGAGAGTAGAAGAAAGAGGCCTATTCCAGAAGAGGAGGATGAAGAAGTGGGTTATAGTGGATATGATGAAAATCCTGAAGAGGAGTACCAAGGTGAGGAGGAAGGGGAGAGTGGACATAATGAGACCACAGTGACACCAACTAAAATTGACCAAACACCATTGTGGAAATATGTTACTAGGCCTGAAGCACGGAAAGGGGTGGAACAACTAAATTTTTATGCCCCCATTGCAATACACAATACATAGGTTCATACACTCTTGCCAAAAGGCACCTTTGTGGGAAAAGGCCATGGGATGGAGATAAAAATATAGGAATCAAAACTTGTGTAAGTGTGTCAGCAACAGATAGAGCCAAATTCATAAGGGAAGAGGAAGAAGCCCAATACAGATCTAAAAGATCTAAGGGTTTCATTGAATCTTATGCACCATCACGTCATGCACAAAGAAGTCCATCAACTTCCACCCATGGCAGTGGATATGGAGACACACTTGGCACAGGACCAAACATCTCTTTAAGGTGTAGAACCATATCAGATTTCTTTGACAAAGGGTTGAGGAGTGATGTGGATTCAAAAAATTTCTGGTTTATCTATGCATGTGGGGTACCATTCAATGTTCTTCTCTCACCTTATTGGCATGAAATGGTTTTTTCCATTAATGATGCACCCAAAGGATACAAGAGCACTGGGTATGACAAGGCTAGAACCACAGGACTTGATCATGGAAAAACAAAAATAACTCATTGAGTAGAATGACAAGTTATTGTAATGAGCATGGGGTCTCCATTATATTTGATGGATGGAGTTTGGACAAATGTAAAAGGCAAGCCATTGATAAGTGTTCTTGTTGTGTATGTTAGTGGTGCAATATTCCTTTCATCATATGATTATCCAAATAAGTTCAAGACCGACATCAACATTGTAGAACCGTTACTTGACACAATTGAACGTATTGGGCCATACAATGTCGTCCAAGTCATCACTGATAATGTTGCTAATTGTAAGGCAGCGGTAGTAATTATTGAGGATAAATACACCAACATATTTTGGTCTGGGTGTTAGTTCACACAATGAACCTTTTGATGCATGATATAATTAAAAACAAACAACCTCAATACAGATGGCTTCGTGATTTGTACAAGAGAGACAAAAAATTATAAGATTTATTACAAATCATAGCAATACCCATGGGGTTTTCCGCAGTCACTCAAGATTGGGGTTGTTGAAGATTGCAAGGACTAGATTTGCTAGCTATTACCTCACCTTCAGGCACCTTTTGAAAGTAAAAGAGTCATTGGCAGCCATGGTATCAAGTCCACACTAGCATGTATTAAAGGACATGGCAACAACATCAGTTGACAGGCAAGGTTTTGAACAAGTGGAGGAGGCCGCTCTTGATCCTTTGTTTTGGGCAAGTTTGAGGGAAATTTTGAATTTCACCAAGCCCATTTATAGCATGATTCGCTTTGCAGATACAGATAAATCAGTGATTGGGGAGGTGTATGAGCAGATGGATAGCATGTTGGGGCAAACAAAAGATGTTGTTAAGGAAAATGATCCCAACTTGTATTCAATGATTCACAACTCTATGTGTGCACAGTTGAATAAACTTAATGTTCCACTACATGCTTTGGCATATATTCTTATGCCAAAATACTACTCTCCATCTTGGTTGGGCCAACCTGCACCTGGGGGTGGGGTTAGGATCAAACCTCATACAGATCTAGAGGTACAAGAGGAATATATGAAAGCATTAGACAAGTTGGTCCCTTACAGGGAGGAGTGTGCTAATTTGTGCCTTGAATTAGGCAGATACTTCAATTGCACTAATTTGTTTGGTTCTTTGCATGCAATGGAAGATAGAGACAGATTTGATGCTCTCACATGGTGGGAATCATATGGAGGCAGGAGACTTTTGCCAAAATTGGCAAAAAAAATTCTCTCACAGGTTGTAAATACTTCTTCTGCAAAGAGGTGTTGGAGCACCTACAGCTTCATCCATAATGTGAGAAGAAACAGACTCAACGAAAATTGAGCAGACATTATTGTGATTGGACTTATGAGGATCTATCATATAAAGTTTGGGACAACAACCCAGAGGATGGTAATTTGGAGGACAACACTATACATCTGGAAGAATTGGAAGCAGAACTTTTGAGAGATGAGGATGAAGCAACAGCAGCCATGCCATCGCCACACCCACCATTCGGTAGTAGTGCCAGTGCCAGTGCCAGTGTTCGAGTTCCAACTATTGTTCCCTTGTTGACGCAGCCTCCATCTAGATCCTCACGTGGAGGGCATGTGCCTTCTAGTTATGGCCGTGGTACTTCCTGCGACGAGACTGTTGGAAGACCACCATTACCATGAGCTGCTAAAAAATTAGACATTTCCTGTGGCAAGAGGCCAAGCAATAGATAAAATAGATTTACAGTTTACTAATCTTTTTTATTTTCTAGTAGTTTTTAACTTTTTATAACAGTTGAAACTTGACTCTTTCATATTTAAGGGAAGATATTTTTTGTAAACAATATATGACAATTTAAGTTTGAAGTCAGAAACTTTGAAGTTGGCAGTTATAAGTTTATAAGTCATTATGAATTATGAATATGATGCTTCATGAAAGTTGAAAGTTGTTTCATTTCGTTTCATTTTATAACATTTCATTTCATGTTAAATATTTTTGTTGTAATGGTTACACTTAGTTTACAAGTACAACTATGGTAATCAATGAATCAATGATGATAAATGTTATATATTGAATTTTGAAAGCTTGAAACTTTAAGATTGATGAATCATGAGACTCAAGAGTCAATATGTTGTATGTTTCTAACTTGTGGATGTGGTTGATGAAGATTATAACTTCTAGATGATTGATGTTATATGGTTCAATCTATGTTTTTATGTTTTTTATGTCTAATTCATCATTCTACGTGCTTTTGTTGACATATATGCATCAAAATATTTAAAAAATATATATATATATATATATATATATATATATATATATTATAAAAAAAACGCTCCCCGATACGCTCCCGCACTGGGAGCTTTTGAAAATGGCGCTCCCGCTCCCAAGTAACCTTGATTGTGATGTCTAAAAATTGCATGCATTTCCTCATGCTGTCCAAAATCAGAATTAATACCATGCACTTAACTGTAACATCTTTAATGTGGATGATATTTTGATCTTTATGGATATGGTGAACAAATGATAAGCTTTATAATTCAAGTCTCATGCCTTGTACATTGATAGCGCAGTTCTCCATGGTTGATGAGCAAGTTTCATTTCTTCTCTCTTTTGCAAGCATAATTAGACAAGCACACTCATCCCATTTTCATATCATCTATGGCTTGTTAAATCTAGCAACAACAAACACATATTAACATGTCTTATATTATTGAGAGGGTAAAAGTTGCAAATTGTTTCAGTCAACTTAATTTAAGTAACTCTCCATTGCTAGAACCAATTTAGCTTAGATTGACCTATAGGAATCCCCCCTGAGGTTAGGGTAGCTTAGTTTCCTTAGTCTAAAGCATGGACCAAGGCTACCGAGGTAACAGTGAGTAGCTCTCCTATTGTACCTCTAGGCTCTCCTATTGAGGTTAGGACTTTTCCTCCCAAGATGGAGTTTGAGATAAAATAAGATAAGATCATTTATATTAATGTCTGACAAATGACCACAAAAGTAAGTCAATGGAACTAAAGAGTACAACTAATATGAATAAAATTTGGGAGTGCAAGAGCAACTCCTATAAATGTCAAAAATAATATTAAGAAAGACACCTGCAGAGGCATAACATCAAAATATATGTATAAATGTATAAAGTTGTGACAAAGGTATAGTGTTATGTATAAGCGAGAGAGAGAGAGAGAGAGAGAGAGAGAGAGAGTGAGTGAGTGATTGGACGATGAGGCCGATGATGTCAAGATCTCCCAAGTTTGATGCTCGAGGGTAAAGGGGGAAAATAGGGCATTAGTTCGTTGTTGGAGTCCTCTGGAACCATCAAGGATTTAGTTGTATGATCTAGGGTGGAATTTATAAGCGAGAGGTACTCCTAGCATCTGAGGATTAGAATAAGGAAACTCTGAATGGATCTTTTCTTGCTTCTCTAGGACTAAGAGGCAATCTGACAAGCGAGGGTTACTCTACTTTGATATTTTTTGGAGCTCATCTCTCTAGCATTCTCAAAACATGCGGCCCGATGTACACAATGCACACCAGTACCCTTGATCCAGCCTCGATAATATTGGTTGGTCTCCCTAAGGGGGAGGCTAAGGAGAAACCTGTGGTTTCATCATTATGTTTCCAAGTGTACTCTAGAACTTTGTTTGTTGTTTGTTGCTCTGATATGACAAGATCAACAAGGAAGTACAAAAGTAGAAAGAAAACCACCTAAATTCCTATAAAGGCAATAATAATGTCCTTTGATCTGTATATGGGACACCAAAAAATAAGATATCTCTATCTTTGGCTCTTGAAGGTGGTAAAACTGGAAAATATTATTAAATCGAGGTGTATGGTGATCTATCTCTATCCAAAGTCGATGGAAGCCGACTCAAAGTTGTCCCAAAGGGATCTTGAGTAAGTGCATCCAATGCCTACACGTATAAGGAGGAGGGATGATGATGCCATCCAACAACTCCAAAAAGTTCTCTAGGTGGAAGGACATCTTCAAGCCCAAGCTCATCGAAGGATAGGTCCAGGTTGTTGAAGAATATGTAGTTATGGTCAGTGTTCATAATTATCGTAGTACTAGAGAAGAACAAAATTATTATTGTTTCTAGCATGTTCTTCATGCTTTTGATTTGGTCAAAAAATATTTTTGGAAAGAAGAGAATTATTATCTTATTTATATTTTCAAGTGGCTCCATAAGAGCTAAGTCATATCACATGATGGCTAGTTGGCTTGCCTTGAAACTCTCTCATTTGGATCACATGATGGCTAGTTGACTTGCCTTGAAACTCACTCATTTGGATCTTGTGATGGCTATAGAGAGAGGTTAATTCACTCTCCTTTGTATGTTATTGGAACACACATACCTTACTCATTGACTCTCCTATGTGAAGTGATCTGAGATCTATAGATTTGCTCATTACATTTATGATCTGAAATTAGTGATTAGAGATCTCCTCATTATACTTATGCTCTGAAGTCATAGGTTCGAGATTGGCTAATTATACTTATGATCTGAAGTCATAGGTTGTTGATCTGCTCATTATACTTATGATCTGAAGTCAGAGGTTTGAGATCTGCTTATTATCATTGAGATTTGAAGTTTGGTATTCGAGATCTGCTTATTATCATTGAGATCTGAAGTTTGTTATTCAATCTCTTCTTATTATCATTTGTAGAAATTTTAAGACCCACTCCAGTTTTCAGCTTCTCCTTATTTCTCCCATTAAGCTAAATTCCCGTTCCCATATCCATACATTCAACAAGCTGGAAAATAATTATTTTCTGAAAACACAGATTCTGGAAATTTCATAGTGCTGAAATGCAGAAATAAAAACTCAGAAAAATAAATCAGCCACATATAGAAATTTGACACGCTGATTTTTGGTCAAGATAACCCTGGAAAAACCCCCTACAACTCTTGGGGAAGACCAGTTCGAAAGCTTCTCTTTATTTCTGAATATGCTTTTACAGTGAACAGTAAAACACAGTAAAAATTACAGCAAATACAAAACCCACTTATCTCGATTTTTGTGTCAACCTCAATCTTGAAAATTGTGCTAACAGCGAACAGAAATTTAACAGAAAAATTACAGCATTGAATGTTGTACTTGCAGCCTCGAAAAATGTGCTAGAATTTGCTTATACTGACTGTTGATTCTGTATGGAATTGTACAGCAGCCTCTCCTTGATTTCTGAGCCCTAAAAAAGCCTCGAAATTCATGCCCTTGACTGCTGAAAACTGCTCCTCGAAATTTGCATTGTACCTTGCCTCGAAATGCATGCAACCTTGCTGTACGGATTTTCTATCTTGGTAAATGTGCCAATAAATGTTGTTGTACGGAAATGTTGCCTTGGGAAATGTGCCCTCCTGCTGTACGGATTTGCTGTGTATCTTTTGCTGCTCTCCCTCCGCTCAGAAATTTCTCTTTATTTTTCTCTCCTCTTTCAATCTGCTCATGAAAGACTGAATGATCTTTTCTCTCCTTTTCCTCCTTTAACCTAACCCTAAGTGACTTTTGGGGAATCCCTAAATCCAATGGCTGAGATAGCTTTAGATCTAGGGCTGAGATTAAATGTGCATTTAATTCTCACTTTCTATTTTTTAATTCACCCCACTTTAATAAAGACCCACTTAGCCTTTTATTTCCAAAGTCACTTTTCACTTTCTAATTTCACATTGACTTTATTAAAGTAACTTTAAAATGAGACTTATTAACTTTATCACTTAAAGTCACTTTTAAATTAGATTTGACTTTATAACTTTATAAAGTCACTTTAGGAGAAAAATTAAATTATTTTGGACACTTTTCCCTAGGCCAAAGATCAAAGCCTTAGGGAACCACCTATCCTCCGGTAACCAAATTTCAACACTCCCTCTTACCGAGGAAGGTGTTCCTCACCATATCCATCTTGTCTCTGAAATAGACATGTTTGCCTCGTGGTAAGGCTTTGGTAAGAATATCTGCAACCTTCTCATCAATGGGAATATACCCAAGCTTCACAGCTCCCTTCTGAACATAGTCTCTGATGAAATGATATTTGATCCCGATATGCTTTGACCTGTCATGAAATACTGGATTCTCCGTGAGTTTAATGCAACTCTAATTATCACAGTAAATCACTGAAGGTCTCAACGGCTGACCAAATAAGCCAAAAAACATCTTGCGAAGCCATATGGCCTCACAACTAGCTAGACTAGCTACCATGTACTCTGCTTCGACTGAACTCAATGCCACTGACTGTTGCTTTCGACTGAACCACGACACAACTGTCGAACCCAATCCAAAATAGCACCCTGGAGTGCTCTTCCTATCAGAAGCACAACTTGCCCAATCAGAATCAGTGTAACCTGCCAATCTCACTCCATCTCCCTGCCTATAATCTAGACCATACTCCACTGTCCCCTGCAAGTACCGCAAAATGTGCTTTGCTGCAACCCAGTGCACCCTCCTAGGGTCACACATGAACTGGCTCATCGTGTTGACTGCAAAACAAATATCTGGTCTAGTGTTGACCAAATACATCAAGGAACCAATCAGTTGTCTATACAATGTGGGATACATCTCTGACCGGCCTCTTCAGCCCAGCAACAGATGTGGCTTCTCTCAAGGTATCCTGAAGCCACTTGGGTGTCCTCTTCCCTGAGCACACTTCTCCCACCGGAGAATGAAACTCCTCCTCATCAAGAGCCTCAACTCCTGACTGTTTGTCTGTTGTCCTCCTGCCTGAACCTAAACCTGTAGATGCTGAAGTATCGTGTGAACTGTCCATAAGTGGACTACCTAGTGAACTGCTCTGCGGACTAATCTGAATGTTGCCCGAAGCACCACCCCTCTGACTCTGCGAGCAACTGCTCATTGATGGACTTGACACCGTAATCGATGTACCTCCTGATCCCTACCCACTGGGTCCCTGTGCCTGACTCAGCTGCTCCTAAGGGTCTGGCTAATCCAAATACTATAACTCCTGTGACCTCCTAAAAGCCCTGTCCTCCTCGAACTTCACATCCCGCCTGACAACAACTCTCCTCCGTGTAGGAATATAAATCCGAAAGGTTTTTGAGATCTCACTATAGCCCACAAGGATACCCTTCTCTGTAGTGGGCTCTAGCTTGAACCTCTTCTCCTTGGGTACGTAGGAGTATGCAATACACCCAAAGATACGAAGATGACCAACATCAGGCTTCTTCCCAGAAAAAGCCTCCTCTGGAGTCACATGGCCCAAGGCACGATGCGGACTCCCGTTCTGCAAATAAATAGCAGTGTTGCAGGCCTCTGCCCACAAAACCAATGGTAACCCCTGATCATGTAGCATGGCTTTGGTAGCCCCTTTGATGGATTTGTTCTTCCTCTCCGCAACCTCGTTCTGTTGGGGGTTGTAAGGAACTGTGAACTCCCTCCTAATGCCTGTCTCCGCACAATAATCAACAAACTCACCAAGGGTGTAATCCCCTCCATTGTTCGACCTCAGAGACTTGATATTCCAACCTGTCTGAGTCTCCACAAGAGCTCTGAACTCTTGAAACCGTTTGAAGACCTCACTCTTGGTCTTCAAGAAATAAATCCAGGTCTTCTTGGAGTGATCATCAATGAATAAAACATAGTACTCATATCCACTCAAGGAAACATGAGACTTCCGACCACTCACATCGGTATGAATCAAATCAAGTATCTCAGTCGATCTGTTGTTACTGCTGGGAAAAGGGGATTTGGTAAACTTGCCCATCGCACATCCTCTGCATGTATCTAGGTGATCAATACTGAAATCTGGCACACCTATAGCGATCTCCCGCAATGTCCTCAAGGCTCCATGATATATGTGCCCCATCCTGCGTTGCCAAATCTCGCACAGCTCTGAACTGCTAGCTCTACTGCCGATACTACTGCTCAATGCCAAAAGGGGCTAAAATGCAAACTTGTACACTTTTGCATGGCGTACACCAATCACTCTAGCTGACTCAGCTGGAGCGCCCCTGGGATATATAAGCACTTGTCCTCTACTGAACAATAACTCATACCCTCTGTCCTCCAATGCTGAGACGGATATAAGGTTTTTCCTCATCCCTGGCACATATAGAACATCTGACACCTTCAAGGGAGGTTTGGGTTCCCTATCAAATGTCAATGTACCCACACCGACTGCTCTAACAACGCTGTCATCTCCGAGTACTACCTCTATATTAGTGCTACTCTCTGAAAGCTCTGAGAAGTACCCATGGACTCCTGTCATATGACGTGAAGCCCCACTGTCAACATACCAAATACCTGAAGATGTTCCGCTAGTGGAGGGAAAAGCACACTCCCTCTCACCCTCCGTGGCAGGTGATCCTGCACTAGTGGACTCACAAACAATGAACCCAAACTCCCAGTCAAAGCTCTCTGAAAAGTCCTCTATCTCTATTGATGCTGCCATGGTCTTGTTCTTCCCCTTCTTCTTCTTCTCCGGACACAGAACTGCATATTGTCTCGTCTTCTGACAATTCCAACACTTCACCTTGGAATAGTCCTTCTCCTTGTTCAGTTGTTTACCTTTACCTTTGCCTTTGCCCCCACCACCACTTGTGGAAGCTTGCTTCTTTCCCTTGCCTTTCTTGCCACCTGCTAACAGTGCTACATCCTCATCCTGCTCAACTGGTTTGGCTGCCCCAAGCTGGTTCTTTCTATTTTATTTTGTATGCAATCATCTCAGAACCTCTCCCAAGTGGGAAGGTTCTCACATGCAACAATCCCATCAGCAAAGTTCAGCCATGAACTGGGAAGGCCATTCATTGCAATCCGCACCAACTCAGTGGGTGGAACGACCTCTCCAATTTCTTCCAACTCATCTCTCACATTTGTGATCTTTGTGAGGTATGCAGTAGCACTATCAGTCTTTGCCATCTTAATGGCTTTCAGCTTCTCTCTTAAGACCATTTTTATGTTCTCACTAGTACTCTGGTAGAGATTGGTCAAGGTTGTCCACATCTCATGAGCAAGTCTCTTTCCTCTCACATGAGGAATGCAATGGTCTTAATACCATCCAAAATCAGTCTCTTGCCCTTGTTATTCTTCTTATTAAAGTCTGCCAACTGAACAGGGTCAATAAGCACATTAACAGGGCGTTGTTGGGTATGCACCATTATACCCCAGACTTCTGCCTCTTCAAAGATGCTTTGCATTCTTTCCTTCCATACGTTGTAGTTGTTATGCCCATCCAACCTATCCTCCACCCTCAAGCCCAAAGACATGCTTCTTGTCCTAATAAACTGAAAATGACACTACTGTAGTAAAGGTTCTGATTTCTGTGTGTAAAATCAACTTGCTGTAATTTTTCCTCTTGCTGTCCCAAACTGCACTTTTCAGCAAAATAGCTCTGATACCATGTAGAAATTTTAAGACCCACTCTGGTTTTCAGTTTCTCCTTATTTCTCCCATTAAGTTAAATGTTCATTCTCATAGCCATACATTCAACAAGCTGGAAAAACAATTTTTTTCTGAAAACACAAATTCTGGAAATTTCACAGTGCTGAAATGCAGAAATAAAAACTCAGAAAAATAAATCAGCCACACAGAAATTTGACACGCTGATTTTTTGTCAAGATGACCCTGGAAAAACCCCCTACAACTCTTGAGGAAAACCAGTTCGAAAGCTTCTCTTTATTTCTGAATAATCTTTTACAGTGAATAGTGAAACACAATAAAAATTACAGCAAATACAAAACCCACATATCTCGATTTTTGTGTCAACCTCCAACCTTGAAAATCGTGCCGACAGCAAACAGAAATTTAACAGAAAAATTACAGCATTAAATGTTGTACTTGTAGCCTCGAAAAATGTGCCAAATCTGCTTGTACAAACTATATTGAATTGTACAACAGCCTCTCGATTTATGAGCCCTGATACAGCCTCGAAATTTGTGCCCTTGACTGTTGAAAACTGCTCCTCGAAATTTGTGTTGTAACTTGCCTCGAAATGTGTGCAACCTTGTTGTACGGATTTTCTGTCTTGGTAAACATGCCAATAAATGCTGTTGTACGAAAATGTTGCCTTGGGAAATGTGCTCTCCTACTGTACGGATTTGCTATGTATCTTTTGCTGCTTTCCCTCTGCTCAGAAATTTCTCTTTAGCTTTCTCTCCTCCTCTCTCAATCTGCTCATGAAAGACTGAATGATATTTTCTCTCTTTTTCCTCTTTTAACCTAACCCTAAGTGACTTTTGGAGAATCCCCAAATCCAATGGTTGAGATAACTTTAGATCTAGGGCTGAGATTAAATGCTCATTTAAATCTCACTTTCTATTTTTTAAATCTCACTTTAATAAAGACCCTCCTAGTTATTTATTTCCAAAGTCACTTTTCACTTTCTAATTCACATTGACTTTATTAAAGTCACTTTAAAATTAGACTTAGAAACTTTATCACTTAAAATCATTTTTAAATTAGATTTGACTTTATAACTTTATAAAGTCACTTTAGGAGAAAAATTAAATTCTTTTGGACACTTTTTCCTAGGCCAAAGATCAAAGCCTTAGGGAACCACCTGTCCTCCGGTAACCAAATTTCAACATCATTGAAGTTTGAAATCCGGTATTCGAGATCTGCTTATAATCATTAAGATTTGAAGTTTGGTATTCGAGATTTGCTTATTATCATCGAGATTTGAAGTCTGGTATTCGAGATTTGTTTATTATCATTGAGATCTAAAGTTCGGTAATTGAGATTTTCTTATTATCATTGTGATCTAAAGTCTGGTGTCTGAGGTCTTCTTATTATTGTAGTGATATAAAGTCTAGGTCGGAGATATGAGCCTAGATTTGAGTTCTAATCCAACTGTCTTCTGTGATATGATGAGAGGATCAGCCTCTCCTTGGTGATCTTTATTAGACATTCAGTTGTGGAGACTTAGCACCAGTGTTGCGAAAATCTTCCCTGAAATGATTAAATCCACTGATTAAATGACGATTTTTTCATTTTGAGAAAATCGTGATTTAATTGCAAATTTTCTGAAAAATATATATATATATATATATATATATATATATATATATATATATATATATATATATCGCAATTTGACACCAAAAAATCGTATTTTTGTATTTTTAAAATTTTGTCAATTCTTACCGATTTTTACGATTTTTTCTTTTTCCAGAACCTCGTCAATTTAATCTCGATCGTGATTATCACAACATTACTTAGCACATGTGGAAGCCTTCTTGGGTCAGTGTAATCTTTGTCTTGATGTATTGTTGAAGGATCCTTGTAAGAAAGATTTTGTTGGGTTTCCCCCCTTGTGGGGTTTTGCACTGGTCTTTGAGCTAATTCTGCTGTCTCTTGTTATTGTGCATTGTGATCTCTTCTTTCTCCTTACTATTCATTTAATTTCTGGAGTGTAATTACTTGATGAAGTGAATTAAATTGTAAAGAAGACCTAATACATTCACAAGTAATTCCCAGTAGTTCAGAAATTCTCTTCCACTTGGTTTTCCAACACAAGTGACCTAAGTGTACAATTTCTAGATGTCCTCTCTAATGACCTAGTTAAATAATTGTCTAGTAGGAAACATATAGCTCGTTGCATTAATGAAGAATTCGAATGGGGGTAGGTACTCGAGGGAGAGAGTAATCAGCTAGAGAACCTCAAAGGGGCCAAGTGCAAGGCAGGTCATATTTGTAACAAACATCAAGCTAGATCTCTATAAAAAGTGAATCTCTCACCATTTTTGAGGTATGGTTGGATTTGCGGAAATTCCCCTCTATGAGCCTAGTTGAATATCTTTTGAAGGCAATAAAAAGTTAAGGGTTATTATTTATGTGCCATTTTTCATTATTCATCCATCTTTCTATTTTCTTATTTCTGGAAATCAATCAAAAGTCTGTTGCAAAGGCTTTAATTCAAGGGAAAAATCAGTCATCTAAAGTAGGGCATTGATTAAGGTATTTACTAGCCTTTTCCCTTGCTATTTTTTGGTATTAAACCTCATGTATAACCTAACTTGTTGATTTTCCTTCTTGCGTTATAAACTTCTTCATCACCTATTGCTTTGACTCTATTTTCCCAAAGGGAAATGCACTCCATCTTGCTTGTCTCTTCATCATTTTATTCTAAGGAAGAACATTAAACACACAAATCACTAATCTAATTTTCAAATTTATGATTATTGATTTGATCTTAGGGAATCACCCCTCCCCTGTTGAGAAATCAATGTTAGTAGAATTAAGGTTTTGATTCCTCTTTCTTGATAATTACTTGTGAATTATGTTGGTTTCTTTTACTTCTTTGATATATTATCTTTCATCAAGCAATTACCAAATTATGTGTATGAAGATCACAAAACAAGAGACACAAGATGTAGGTACTCTGCTAAGGAAAAACCCCTATCTAGGGGAAAAAACAATCAAAATCTCTTCCTTCAATAGTTTTCCTGAGATAATCCAAGACTCTTTGACATAGACACAAACTTCCTCCAACCACCAAGTCAACCCTTCCTTCCAACAGCTTCGATCTAGACATTCCACCTCGTAGAAGCAAAACTTCGATCTATGCAGCAGCAACACTTTGACCCCAGCAACTTTGACCTCCTGCATCTTCAACCTCCTGTAACTTTGACCTCCTGCAACTGCAGAATTTCGATCCTGCAATTGCCCAGTAATTTCGTAGGAGAGAGAGATAAAATATCCCAAGAACTTCGATCCTGTAATTCTACTTCTCCTTCCTACACTTTGTACTTTTTCCTATGCTGCTACTTGTATATCGAACTCGTTGAGTTAGTGAGAAAGTAGATCGAACTGCACTTGTATATATACGCTTCTTGTGGGTCAAATTGCTTCCTTTTAGGCCGACTTCATCAAGGAAGCGTCGACTTGGTGTGGAGGTGACAAAATTCATTTTTGACTCAAATTATTCTTTTTACATGATTCAAAAGCCCAAGAAGGGTCTCATAAAATGTACAATGACTCTAAAGACTCAATATAAATCCTAGGAGTTCTCAATGGGGACTTTGACTCAACGTTGCACGAACTGGGGACGAAGCGGGGACGTTTTTTGGAAGCGGGGACCCGGAAGCGTCATTTCCAAAAAATCTAGGAAGCGAAGCGTCTCGAAAGCGTCTACTATAAATATATTTTTTAATTTTATTTTTTTGCATTTATATTAAAAAAACATCCAAAATACCAAATTAATTGTAGAATATATGGAAGCATGCATATTTGTACATAAATCAAGATAGATATGACATCCATTGTATATTAATGATTAATTATTTGAGCATCAACCATCTATAATCTAGATTCTTCTCCTCTTGTCTAGCCTTTGCCTCTACCTCTAGTACTCTACCTCGACTATCTAGGGACATTAGTCAAAATTGCCCAAAATTGATCAAACTACCTAATGCAAGCCTTAAAATATTGTAGAAAGAACTTAACATGCTTGATCAATGATTTTGAGTTGATTGAAATGTAATTTTTTGCTAATGACCTAACAAAGGAATTCAACAATTAACACCACCAACACTAGGGTACATATAGGGCTTGGTGCTCTTGATTAAATGCTAATCACATACCCTCATGCATGATATAATCTAATGAAATGCCACCATACCATTGATCCTGAATTCCTGAAAATTGTTAAGTCTACTGAATTTTGAATAGGATATGAAATTCTATTTTCTACATATGAAGTCCGATTAGGCCAGAACCACTCTCAAACACCCTGAGTCATTTCATGATAATGTTAAAAATTTAAGTAAAAGTGACATTCTCCTTTATTTTTCATTTTCATCCTTTTACTTTAAGAATTTAACATTACAATGAGGGAGCATCTAAGAAACATCTAAGGAGGTGAAAGAGAGCTTATATCTTTTTCATCCTATCCCTAACTCAACACTAACCCACCCTCTAACCCAACTAAAGTTAAAAATAAAAATCAAAAAATAAAAAAAAGTCGTTTTTTTGCTGCATTAATCAAATCCGTACGGCACTGTACGGAACCGTCAGCGATTCGTATGGATCTGTACAGGAATTGTGGTGCTTCCGTACAGAGATCCGCCGTACGAAACGCAAATCCGCTGTACGGAAACGCGGATCCGTCCGTACGGTTCCAAAAAACCAGGAAGCGTAAAAAAAATTCTGAAACGCGTTTCGGGGGGCAGATCCCCAACCGTTCCATACGGACCGTGTTTCGGGGGTTGGAGCCTTTGGGGGGGGGGGGGGGGGGGACGTTTCCTGCAACATTGCTCTAACTAATAAAATGATGACCCAAGCATGAAACCCATGCTTTAATAAGTCATTGTAATAATAATAAAAATTTTATTTTTCATTCTTTAGATAAGTATATTTCATAATGACTCAAATACAATTATGAAGACCGAACCTAGTTACATTTTTCAACATCCCCCCCTTGGTTCCAAAGGGGAGCCAACCTAAAGTGAAGGGAGGTTTCACGGAGGTGACAATGATGGAACATCCAAAGAGTTTCTCTAGGGTTTGTGCCTAGAAGATTGGACTTATCTTGTGTGCAAATCATAGAGGTAACATGTCTTTCGTTCTATAACAACTCATTGGCTAACTTCTGAAAAGTTGTGCCAATAGAGTAAAAAATTATAACCAACTCTCAAACAATAAAGGGAAGATTTGTAAGGTAATTACAACCATATATTCTCTATTTGTTTATCTTCCTATAGCAAGTAATCATTTGCTAATGTCTTTCAAATTCAATAAATGTTCTAAAATCAATTCCCTTCATTTGCATTGAATAAAACATGTATTTAAGGTAAAAGGCCCTGTCATCATCTAATTCTTTGTGCATTTCTCTTAGTCACTTTCATACTACAAATGGATCTTTCGCATCCTACACTTGTGATGAGCATCTCATCTATCATTGACATCTTGATAAGCATGACTACATATATGTACTTGTAGTTATATTCTTCTTTCTCCATGATTACTTGGCTTGATTCTTCTTCATTCTCCCCGTCCTCGTCATTTGCTTCTCCCACAACTTTCCCTATCACCACTCCCAACATATGCCTATAAAGGAAAATAGCAATCATTCTTCCATGTATTCAAATAATGTTCCTTAATTTTTTTCTATGTTGTACAACAACTCGTCCTTGCCCCCTCCCCACCTCCTCCTTCCACCACAACCCACAAAAAGACTTGCATGCCCATCGTTCCTATGATTCATGGACTTGGGGACCCCTAGGAAACGTCCTCAAACTACTAGGGACTTCATCAAGCACCCAAGGACTTGTTGGCCATCTCCAAGACGTCTCGACAAATTTCAAGGATGTTTTGATAAATTTTAACGACGATCTAACAAATTTCAGGGATATTCTAAGCATATTTCAAGGCTATTTCGAGCATATATCTTCAATTTTGACAATTGTAAACATTGATGTCTAGACAATATGATCATTTTTCCCATCCAATATTTTTGTATTGCACTGAATCTAATTCTATTGTAGAAATTGCAACTCAAAACATGAGTTTTGTATGACAGGTTTCAATTTGGGTTTCTGGTGATTTAGAATGTTAAATATTGTATTTTAAGCAACAATATTACAACAATAAAATCTTTCATGTCAAAAAACAAAAAATGCAACATTTTAAAGGGGTAATTCTTGTCATCATTGCTCTTGTTCTTTTCATTTCTTGGGTCATCTTAGCTTCTACATATTGTACATGGGATTCCAAGAGTCATTCAAGTCCAATGCTTCCATGACCGCAACTTCAAGCATTGTGAAAACAATCAAATATAAGTAACTTGAATTGGGTACTAAACGTTTGAATAAATTCCTATTCAGACACCTTCTTAGCCTAAAATATGAATCTATCAATTGGATGTAGCTTTGGTGGTTGGGAGAAATGTTGTTATTCTCCCCGCCTGTGTTCAATTCCTACATGTGACATGTTGAGCTCATAATGAGTATATCCGTGTAATGGCTTCAATCCTTGTTTTTTAGAGTCCCTCGAGGACTAAAACATGTATTTTCCTCATATGGAATATAAATGTTTTTGTTCATAACCAAAAAAAAATCTAAAATATGAAATATGAATCAAATCTTTTTACAAGAACTGAAGTGTTTTAAAGTGGTTTTCAGCATAGCTATAAAAATCTACGAAACCTATTCATATGGGAATGACCTTTATGTTTTAACTTTTGACAAAATCATCATTGACAAGAAATATGAGGAAGAAAAGCTTGCTAGAGAGATAGTTCTCTATCTCATAGAGCCTTAATGGATCTTATTGCAAATTGAAGATAATTACACTTAAGTTTCTTAAAGCTAAACTACATTCTATTCATATCTTGCAGCCAATAATGGAATGTCACTCACCCCTTTTCTAAATTGCTCACGCTTTTTTAAAATTCACAGGCATAAGGGATGTGCATAATATTGTATGGTATAGTTTGTTCAGCTTACAAGCTTGAAGCAACTATAAATGTTTATGTCAATTTTTAATTTTTTATTATTATTATTATTGTAGTCCCCAACCCATCATCCCTTGAAAGATATGTGGGTGAGCTCTAGTCATCTCCAAGACATGCCCCCTTGTCCTCATCGTTCCCCCATCTTGAAAACCAATGACATAATTTTTTTTTAGGCTCCAACACAAAATTAGAAAGTACGGTCATCTTTGTCATTCTAAAATCGTCGAGCACTAATAAAACTTGAACCTCGAGAATAAAAATAAATAATTCAACCACATGTTAACTCTAATACATTAGAGTTGTCCAAATTCCTTTTCCACATGGAATGAATCTACAAATTCTTATACCTTTAAATTTTGCTACCACTTGAGATTTGATTTGGGTATATACATTATGACGCCATGTTTACACAAGTTTGGGAACATAGTTTTAATTTCCTCTCCTGCACAAATAAAACGGTGGTTACCTCTACTTGTTCCTTTTTGAGCTTTTGTTTTCATTGTCCTACCTTGTTAGAGAGTTCTTAGTTTCCTACTTAACCTATCACACCATTGTCAACACAAAAATATCAATTCTCAAAGAAAAAGAAGAAAAAACCTCTACTAGTTATACCCTCCAAAATTATATGATTGTTCTATCCACACAAGCCGCCAAAGAGGACATACTATATTTGTGTAGCTATCAATGGGAGGAAAAGAAGTACTTTGCCTTTCCTACAAGCCATTATTGTACAAGCATGCTCTACCTATGTAGCCATCACTTTGAGGAAAAGATGCATTCTTCCTTGCCTACAAACTGTTGTCCCATGGGTGTACTTTATCCACATAGCCATCACTTGGAGGAAAAGAAGCATTATGCCCTTCCTACAAATTGTTGTGACGTTCACAAACATATTAGAAAGACGCCCTACCAACCCATAAGCATCACCTATCAACTCTCTAAACTCGAGGGATGTCAAATATTTGTGCCCATGGGTATCTCCTATTAAGATCTCACTCTACAATCCTTGCCTAATGCCTCGGCCTACTTGCCTACACCCTATAAAGTTTCTACAATCTTCATCAACTCCTCTTACATGACCCAAAAATCATCCTCAAATTTTCAACATAATTGCCATTTGAGTTTGGATGCAAGCAATATTCTCTTTCTCACAAAAAATAAAGTTGTGGTTTTCCAAAAAAAAAATTGTTTTTTCTTAGTTTGTATGTCTTTAGGAAAAGAATAATTTATTGGTTTTCCTTTAATAGATAAATTCAAAAACACTTTACCTATATTTTCCAAAGTCTAAAGTGCTAAATTTGAGAATTAACCAGATAACATAATTTTAATGCCCTAAATTTGACAATTAACCAGAGAATTATCAAAACTTAATGCTCACACTCCATAATTAACCAAACAGGCAATTTTAACCAGAATTTAACAAATTTAAATGCGGAAAATACCTAGAAATCTATTTGAAGGCATTTCTAGTCTGTTGTTGCTCCCACTCTTACTACCAAACCGACCATTTTCGTCCCAGCCTATCTGGGATCAACCTATACGGTTCCCAGATCCAAAAGACTTTGAAATTGAGGTCTTCTGGCCCCCATGCCCAAAACTCCAAGAACAGAGGCTCAATTTTACAAATTTGTCAGACCTTAAGCTCATTCCTTAGGTTTCACCGCTTTCCTCCTCCCCTTGCTTCATCTCCTTCCCTCTCCTTATATTTCCCCCCTGAGGTTCTTCTCCTCACCACATCTTCATCGAATCCTTTCCCAAATCACATTCGGTTACTTGTCAGTTGATCCACTCCACGGTGGTCCTTCCTCCAAGTGACAGGTTTACAATCTTCTTTGTTTTGAAACATATCATATAATATCAACCGCCGCCTTCTTAAATGCTAATGATGCGGCAAGCTTTAATTACTTTGTTTGGTTTAGGTATACCGTATGATATAATGCATAGTCCTTTCTTTTTTATCTATGATACTTTTATTTAAGTTGTATCATATATATAACACATTTTCTTTAATTGTATATAATATTTTTTTGTCCCCCTTTAGAGATATATATATTATAATTTATTTTAAATTATATACAATTATTTTATTTTGTATAAATCATATTTCCATTTTAATTTCTATAGTATATTGCATTAATCTTTTATTTGTATAATAAACTATAATTACCTATTAAGATGATGGTACACACATAAATACCTTACTTAATATATTCAATATATTCTTGTGAGTTGGGTATTTATTTTAGAGTTTTCAGTAATTAATTCTTTTATACTATGCTTGCAAATTCTTCTTAATTTAGTATGGATACTAGTGCAGTGCATGTAATGCATGCATATGTAGCTATCATATGTATGCCTCGTATGCATGCTAATATTTCTATGCTACCCATAATCTAAGATGGGTCATCACACACTGTGTGGTGTGTGTTTAGGCCTACTTGCTTTCCTTTTTAGCTCTATTTGGTTGTTCCTCTTCTAACCTTGATGTGTTGAAGAATTCCTTGGCCACGATCCCTTGAATGTGCCCATGTTGAATAAACTATTCAACCCATTTTAGGCATCGGCTATTATCGTGGCTCTAAAAAACCTATGAGCATTCATTGATGACCAAGATCCTCAACTGCTAGTGTAGTAAGCTCCCTAGAATAAAGAGCAATCTCAGCTTAGCATACTTTAATACAACTGACTAGAAACAGATGCATCGGAAACAGTGTAGCCTATGAGCATTCACATTTGCAACAATGCGACTAGATTGATTGCATAGTATCTATGACTTTCTATTGCTTGTTGTTTGCCTCAAATAAACCATCAACAATTGTAAAGCCTTCTTAAGTAACCCACATCTAATGCATGAAGGGAAATTAGCAAGGTTATAAATGCACATTTTAACTCAAATGTTTCTTTTTTAATTTCCACACTTGACAATGTTGAAAGGTTATGCTACAGAGCATTCCCGTGTAAGTACAATAATGTAAAGGGCCCAAAATCCTACTCTGTAATGAAATGGAAAAAATTCAAAACTGAGAACTAACGAAAACAGATTAATGAATTTTCCACATGAAATTAACAATCCTTATCTAACTGGCACAAAAATAAAATCAAATGATATTAATCTCCACTCGTGACCAAAGAAATGTCAATGGGACTGCTACCCACCAAAAGTGGGTAACCCATAAGAGAAATGTTTTCTTCTCATTTGAAAGCCATCCAACCAGCAACCCCTTGGTGGTCAGCAAATGACACTATGCTAGAGTCCAACACCTATTGCTTTGGTCAGGTCTCTTTCCCATGTTACATTTCTTATTAACAGAAGATGGATCATCTCTCAACAAGTACTCTAACCATTCTTGCAATCATGTGCTTTCATTTAATGTTATGGGCATATTAATATGGATTGCGAGGAAAATTGGATAGTTAACCGATCCCACACTTGGGAGTTTAGTCTTTGACTTTAGTCCAATCGGATCTCCTCTGATGCCTTAGGGTTTAGGAAGGCATTACTGGGGAGGCATAGATTGATATAGTGTGTCCAAGGTAATCCATGCATAGCATTTTCAATCTCTCCCGATAATCAATCTCTATTCGTAGTCATTAGTCATTGAAATTTGCACCTTTCACCCACATCCTAAAGTCAAGGCTTGGAAACTTGGCCCCAGAGGTTGATGCAGCTAAAAGAAAGTTGTGAAGCACAGGCTCGTGAACTCGAGGGTGGGGTTCACGAACCTGTCCCGGGTTCTCATCCCCATGAACAGTCTTGGAGCGAGTACTTCCCAAACGAACTCACACAAACTAGTTTGTCCCATAAGAACCCGGTACTTAATAACTGCAGGTTGGGTTCATTTGCTTATACGGGTCCACCGAACCCCAAAAATGGTGCGTGAACCCCAAAAATGGGTATGTGACAGGTTCTTATATGGCACGGGGCAAGAAAAAAATATTTTTTTATAAAACATAAACATATGTTATGAGTTATAACTTATAACTTAACCCCAAATTTCATTTGCATTTTCCATTCACAAAGGTCGGAAGAAGGCGCAACAGTTTGTGGTGTTGGCGGCAAGTTTCCTAATAATTTTCCATTAATGGTTTTCCATATGATTACTTGGGAAGGTAGCTAGTTCCTCATATTGTGAGAGGAATTGGAGCACAAATGCTTTCATCCATTCATTGAAGAGAAATAGGTTGAGATCAAAGAAGGCTGAGAACTTAGTATAAATTCGTAGTACACTTCGTCTCATATAGCATAAAGAACCGGGGTAGAGGGAGGGTTCTTCCAAGAGATGGGTTCATTTGCTTATACGGGTTCACCGAACCCCAAAAATGGTGTGTGAACCCCAAAAACGGATGTGTGCCAGGTTCTTATATGGCACGGGGCAAGAAAAAAAATATTTTTTTATAAAACAAAAACATATGTTATGAGTTATAACTTATAACTTAACCCCAAATTTCATTTGCATTTGCCATTCACAAAGGTCGGACGAAAGCGCAACAGTTTGTGGTGTTGGCGGCAAGTTTCCTAATAATTTTCCATTAACGGCTTTCCATATGATTACTTGGGTAGGTAGCTAGTTCCTCATCTTGTGAGAGGAATTGGAGCACAAATGCTTTCATCCATTCATTGAAGAGAAATAGGTTGGGATCAAAGAAGGCCAAGAACTTAGTATACATTCATAGTACACTTCGTCTCATATAGCATAAAGACCCAGGGTAGAGGGAGGGTTCTTCCAAGAGATGGGACAAATAAAAAGATGATGCTACATGTGTGGATGTGGAGATACAACCAGATGGTCTTATTGAGCTACCTCTAGTTACTATGGATTAGTAGGAGGCTCAAGATAAGAGTGATCCCTCCCTAGAGAGCTTGTTGACTGAAGATCTTGGTGATGTTGATGACAATGATACAAATGACATGGCTTAAGGAAGCCTAATCTTGTTCATTGTTTAGTTTCACTTTTTTTGGAATTTTGAAACTTTGAAATTTGTATTTCGTGTTTGGAAATGCCTTAGGGAAAATTTTGAATGTAGTATGAAAATGGAAATATACTTATGATTCTAATATCTATTATCATGATTCACATCAATATGTAAATTGCAATTTCCACTTGATATCAGATTTGAAATTTCAAAGTGAATGTTCATGTTTAAGTCTTTAAATGATTTATTTTTCTTGTTGTAAGTTGGAAGATTTCAAAATTCATATATATTCTAATTTATAAAATATATAATATATATAAATTATAATATACCAAACCTACGTACCCTCTTTCAAAAAGTGATGCACTTGTCCTCGCACCCATCTCCAAACCCATGTTTTCTGGCAACGCAGAAGGAAAGTTAAAAGCATATCAAGCCATAATAAAAGAAAATGTAAAAGGCAAAGGATGGCCAGGGCAATATTTCATGCACAAGAAAAGCCTAGCATGAGCTCTAAACCCCTCATTAGCCATCACCTAGTTCCTCAAAGCATTTAATACTTCATCTCAAATAAAGGAACTCTTAACTGTCCCAACCATGATGAAATTGAAACTCCTACATCTTGAAATACTTCATCTCAAATAAAGGAACTCATGACTATCCCAACCACGATGAAATTGAAACTACTACATCTTGAAGGGGTATTAGAAAAATATAAAAGCAAGCTTGGGATCCTAAGTTATGCACCAAATAAAGAAAAATTATTGAAGTAAAAGGCACACCAAATGGGTGGAAAAAGCAGGCCAAGGAAAGGGGTAACTTGTGCCACCATGATTGCTCCCTCCTTACATCATTATACTCAAGATATTAGACCACCATCAGCTAGTCTCATGGTTATGGAAACTGTCTTGAAGTCTCTCCCACTCCATGAATATTATTATTACACACACCTATGGATTGATGGGCTAACATAGGACATGTCGCTCCCTTTAGGGGTTGGAAACACCTAATAGGGTTGTTGACCTAATCATCCCGAACATAAGTTGTTTACAGATCTTGATCTAGTTAGACATTTGAAGGTGAGTCTTTTGTGAAGTATTCATATGCCCTTAACATTGGATATGGTTCACTATGATGCTTAATGGTTTTATGTCCCTAATGAAGTTGATATCACTTGATCTTGAGAGCTTTTGTTCACTTAGTATCATGCATGCAGTAAATATTCCTTGAGTAATAGCTCCATTTTTCTTCAGCACCTTCCCTTCCAATGGGTTCTCTGCCCCTTTTATGGAGCATACATGATGCCTTGAGATCATTCCATATGATGTTACATCCCTTGATGAGCTTCCATATGTTGAAATGTTGGAGTTGAAAATGGTAATGAAGGAAGGTCTACTCCGGCTCGTACCTTAGCCAGAAAGACAACAATTTGTCTTCCTTTTGCCATGGAAAGATTCATGGAGATGGCAAGTTCAAGTGTAGTGATGGAGCTTCAATCAAGTGGAACCTTCCGTAGTTAACTACAGGATTGAGTGGCAGTCTGAGTTTAGAAGAGGACGAGTTGGGAGCTTCAGTGTTTGATTGAAGCAAGGGCGAGTTAGAGAACCAATTAGACTCAGTTAACTAATTCGGTCATAACTCAAGTTCTAAATTTGTATTTGCCAGATTAAGCGTGGACAATACCAATAAAAAGAGGACGAAGGCACATGTATGCATCATTATTGTTCGCATGATTTTGTGTGTGAGAGATCTTTGTCGTGGGAGCATATCTTGGAGGAGCCAATATGCAGATTGTAGCGAGCCTTTCTTGTGACAATTTCTACACTAGGATTTAGGAGGTTCGTCCTAAAGAATAGGGGCATATTGTGTTAGGAAATAGGAGGAGATTAGCGCAAGGAAATAGGGCCAAGCAAGTTGCATGCAAGTAGGAGCTGGATCAAGTGTAAGCAGGGTGTTTCAAGCAAAGGTTGGCAGTGAGAACAAGTGTGTTTTCAAAGTGAAAAAGATTTCCTTGTAAGAGATCTAATTGCTCAAACTCTATCAATAAATATTACAACAAAGAAATGGGTTTTCCTAGTTGGGTTTCCCAAGAAAATTTATTATGTAAATTGTGTGATTGTGTCTTTATCTCTGTGTTTATTCCATTGCTTATAAGTGTTAAGAAATTATGTCTTGGTCAAACAAATTTTGGTTTCAGTTTGCAGTTTCCTTAGTTTCAGATTATTCATCTAAGCAGTTGAAGAATTTCGTGGAAAATTAACACTTGGGCATTAGACTATTTGATGTACCTAAATGGACACAAGACACCCCCAAGCTAGCCTTGACCATGTTAAACATTATCTTGTTTCACAGATGAGGATGGTTATGAATGATATGACTTGGCAGGGTTAGCACATATTTCTTTGATGTCAATGTTTGCCCTTGGAGATGCAACGTCACTCCCACATGCTTGCAAAGGGTGAGATAGGGCCTCTAATAGATGACATCATAGTGGAGGAGGCACCATTTTGAGATTTACACATGTATTTTGGGGTGAGGAGCACTCTTGGACCCTTGTCTCATATTCCTTGATGCCTACTTGTCTATTTTGGAGGATGGCATCATGGTGGAGACCATTTTCTCCCACACATGTGGATATTTTTAGCATTTTGTTATTTTTTGGAGCTATTTTAAGGTTGGTTTATGACCTTGTTGAATGCTCAAGTGAAATTTTAGGGGTTTTGCTTGTAAAATCAATAAAAGAAGGCATAGTTACCCTCATATAAATAGATGAAAATCTTATTCATTTATCATCATCATTCATTCATCACACTTCCCTTTGTTTCAAACTGCAGACTAACTCTTTGTCTCTTCGACTTGGTCGCAATATGATTTCTATAGTACAAATTGTTCTTGGAAGTGGATCTTTTGCTTGAAGTTAGTTTCTTCGGATTGATTGAAGAGATTCTTGTGGAAATTTCATAATTTTATTGCATATCTTATATATTTTGCAGGTGTTATTGAGTAAATTGGGGTTTCTACATATGCCACAGTTAAAATTGCTAATTTTATCTAGAAACCTTGATTTTTATGCCATGAAAGATTGTTTTCCTTGAATCCTTTAAGAGAACTTTGAGTTGTGCATCTCTTAAATTTAAAATATCCCTATTAAGGAAGTCACTATGGTTTGTAAGAAGAGGCCTCAGTTCTCTTGCCATCTTCAACAAGGATGTCCTCATTGAATTTTCCCCAGGTAATTCCATTGCCCATTTAAAACAAGGCATTAATTTAGGTGATAGAGATCAAACCTTCTTATTTTCTTAATTTCTTTCTTCTCTCTTAAATTCTAGATATCTTGGATTAGGGTCTCTTTGAAATATTGCTAAAAAATAATTTCCTTTGATGTGTTTGTTGGTTCCCAACATTGGCATCTTTAGTTATCCTCTTTCCACACTATTTTCTTACCTTTTATATATCTTTTGTCCTAAAAATCCATACCACTGGCCTCAAATACCCATAACTAGTACGATGAGGTACATCTTGCTTAATTTATTAAAATGTCGTGTTTTTAGCTAGATTTAAGTGCATTATGAGGTTATGTTACTAATGATGGAAATGTGGTCCACTTCTAGTACCAGCACATAGACTTCGGTACCCAAAGGAACCACGAGGTCATTGTGCATCTCATTCTTGGCTATCCACATAGGAGTCAGACTTGCTAGCCTCGATGAGTGCATGACAACATGGCACCTTTCATCTTGGCCCACATTTGAGTGCCTTCGAGCAGCCCTAAAGTCAAATTAAAACGCCATAGGTTCCATAGTGTGTCGTCAGTTATGAAGTCATAAAAAAAACCCTATATTGATATCGATCAAGCACACACTTAGCATCTGGTCTATCTCACCACACCAACTTGGGAATGGTTGCAGAGGCAGAAGGGGATCTCCTATTTGGTATTTTTAGTGTTGCGAACATCTCGATAACAACCTGATTTTATCTCAAAATCAGCTAGCTTTGTTCCTAGAACATAGGATTTTATCTTATCTTTGTATCATGGCCTCTTATAGGCAATATCTAGATGTAATCTTTGATGTTACACATATACAAAACCAAGCACTATGATGTCGAGTTAGCTAGTCATTATTGTGACTTTGATATTGTTTCTCAAACTCTGTAACCCTGTAAAAGCTATGCAACATCAAGCCTATTGTACATTGATTGTGATTAATGGAAGATTGGTTCAATCCATGATTGCATTGTAAGTTTCCACCTTTGTTGATAGTAATCTACCCAAGCGCTACATGTGGGAGGGCCCCTCACAGCTGCGACACTGATTTGTAATGCATCATTTCCTCTTATGTGCATATGTTCTGTATATTGTTCTTTATAGTGTTTAATGGTTGATGTATTGATAACCATTGTGAATATTGTTGTGTGGATTGTATCAAGAGAAACGTTGTGTGAATAGAGATCACTACCTCAATTCGGATTTGCCTCTAATTCATTTCATGCTAGTGATTGTATGATTGTATTCACTTCAGGGCTTTGAACTTTATATACCCTGGAAATTGTGAGAATCGACTCGAGATATCAAGATCGATAGTCTCGTTCTTTTCCATTGTAGTCAGACCCCTTTTCTCTCTGATTTAACATCAATATAATACCCAGATCCGAGAGAGCAAAACATTGTTACACTCTGTGATAGGGAACCTTGGTCTAATACAATTTCTAGCGAGTTTATGAACTACATTTGTTCTTTATACTTAGTCTGTCAGAAAGTGATATGCATTCTAAGGAATAATTTGATGCCCTTGCCTTACAGTTTCGAACACTGATTGAGTAGTATATAAGTCTTCTTTCAACTTCTATATGGTCCATGTTTGCATATACAGATTTGAGTCTTACTTATGGTTACATCTGAGATTGATTAATGTTATGCATAGATACCATGACTTTTGTTGTAATAGTCCAGGTTTAAATTGTTTTTAACACAGTTGCCTCTAATACATATTGATTGCAGTTTAGCATATATACAGAGATTGGTATATTTGTGGATTGCGAGTTATCTGTATGTTTTCTATTCTGACTTTGATCTAGTATTTTTAGGACCACTGATCGAGCAGAAAAACTAGTAGATTTTCAAAGATAGTTTTAATCTCAATCTCATTCCAGCATCCATCCTTTTAATACTCAGCTTTTGATTTCAGTATTTGGTTTCAGGAAGCTAAGAACCATAACTAGAATCTCTTATCTTTCAAATACAACCTGATAATGAGTACATGAACATTGCCCTCAAGCAACGAAAGATTGTATTATGGAGCCAAGCTAGGGAATCTAAGATAAAAGACTAGCTAGAAGGGTCTTAGTTCGGTGCATATTTTGTCTCAATTTTCTTTCAAGGTTTGCTTTATATCTTTAGCATTAGATATGAGTTGGAATTATTCTGTCGAATCAGACTAGAAAATAATTATTTAGTCGTTTTAAGAAATAGATAGCTTTTATGTTGCCTGCACATATGGTGTTTACAACTCATGAGTTTACGTCCCATATTGACTTGTGAAGGGTTTTTATTGTGACATTAAAATAGCCCAACGGTGCTATTTCCCTCCAAGTAGGAATTCCATTAATTAATCATTAAAAAAGAAAAACCTAGCATTTATTGCATGTTAAAACCTTATTTCTAGGGCTGACATCATCATTATATTGCTTTTTTATACATGTTTCAGCCCTAAAAACTCAATTGAAAAACCCCAACCTTGCATATCTAATTGATATTCTTGATCCTTTGTTAATTAATCATTGTGATACTTTCTTCTGGCCAATATATGGCATTGCATGCCCTATCATTGAAAATCTATCACACTCTAACTTATAGCAGCCCTATTATTTGTTTAATCGGTATAGGGATGGAGTACGTGTGCTTTGGCAAAGGGTGTCTTAGCCCTTCTGGCTCTACCAGTACGGTGTACCCTATTCCAATCATTAGACCTCATCCATCACTCTTATTGAATATCTTTAAGTGATCTGTATAGGGAAGCCTCCCTTGTGGTTCAAATACCACTAAATAGCTGGAGAAACGCTGTTGAGGTGACAATGGTAGCCCACCTCTTGTTTTCGAGGTCTGGATCTGCCTAGTGAGGCTTTGCACTTGGCTTGCTAGATTTTTCGGTAACAGGGACTCAAGAATTTAAACGCTAGATATAGACAAATATTGAATGCTCGGAGCATCTCCAAAAACATAACAAATCTAAACCAACAACGATGCAGGAAGATAATAAAAGGGGAAAATATAAGGCATTAACCAATGAAGGAAAAGCATTGTGCAATTTATCAGAGAATGGCCATAGTTGAACAGAAAAGATTTATCACAAGCGCTTAGTGGAAAAAAAATTAAAATCTCCATGGTAATTTGAAGCCAACATTCTCCGAGAAGACACCATCAGCATCTGACTTTAGTCAATTACAGTTTGTCTGGTAAGATCTTATTGTAATTAGTATGCCTCACTTTGTCTAATGCTATTGGTTGATAATTTTTGTATGGTCTTCTAAACAGAAATCTCCTTTCAAAACAAAAATTCTGTAAATTCTGTTTTCAAAGCACCCTAAAGTCATTAGAGCATGTCACTTTCTATCTTTAGCATTGGGTGGTTAACCAGAGCTGCCATAAAAACAGAGCTAAACAACAGTGGCTAGCCAAGAATTGAATTGATTCTCTATTATGCAATGTCAATGGTCAAGGTGCTTAATTTGTATGCTTACTGTCAAAAGGCTCAAGCAAGCCTGTGGATAATTTTAGGGATCCAACAGATTTTCTTCAAATAGAAATGGTAAGATGCTCAAAAAAGAACAATCAGGATAGAAAAATATCTGCAGAACATTTTATATCTGTAATTTTACCATGCAAGTACTCTACTTCCAAAAATTGACCAGTAACTCTCTCCAAAACTAACAACTTCCCAAAATGACTTTCAGATGATTTAAATTCTGCCTTGCTATGTGAAAATTACATATGTAATCTCTATTCCATAAATTCTGGTAATGAAAGAAACAAAAATTGAAGTGTAAGTTCTTGTTTATTCATTGAAATTCCAATTCTTCAAATACCTTGTTATCTTGCCGACTGTATACTCGACATCTAGAGGCCGATGATGGTTCGCAGTTTCTAGGACCTTTGGCGACAGGTTCTGAGCCATCAGCAGCATTGCTTGTTGCAATTAAGCTTACAACACTCCTAGCTTCCATCACACGCAATTCTGCTATAGTTGAATACTTTCCTTCAGGGGTGTTTATAATTAGGCCTGTATTTGGATTTGGGGCTCTGGAGAAAATAAAAACTACAATATTTCAAAGCCAAGAGCTGAATATGTGATAAATTATTACAATCTTCTTCAATGCATGCACAATGTTTAAAGTCAGGAAAAACTCACTTGTGTGAGGCACAATATGAAATCATTATGGTCTTTTGGTTGCCATTCCTACCATTGTAGCAATGTAGCTAGTCATTCAAACACACTTGTCAGAATCCATTTAATAACTTAAATGTGAAAAGTATGCATCATTAAGAAAGTATCCAACATTTGTAATAGCATGAAAATCCCATCCATTTCTTAGTACAAAACATGGAAATATAAAGTCAGAATGCCATGAGAAAGCTTTGCTGAATAACAAGGATACGTTTCAATCAGTTCATACCCTTAATTTTATACACCATAGAGTGATCTTTCTAGTCAACATAAATAAAATGTCTTAAATATAGTTACAGTTGTTTGACCTTTATTCAATACAAATATTCATTTCATAGCCACAATTGTATGACATTTATTTTGTTAGCCCCAACTTGGTTGCTTCATCATATTGTGTCTTGCTGTCCATTTCGTCATATGACTGTGTTTTGTTAACCCCAAGTTGGTTGGTGAAAGATATTTTTAGTATAATGCAATGCTGTGCTTTATTACTTTATGAAGTGGGTTGTAAACTAATTCATGAGGCCAGAAGGTCATATGAATACATCATCAAGAAGTCCTAGTTAGAAAGTCCTAATTGGTCATGCACAATTTATGATGACCTCTTGACCCTTCTTTGGATATAGACACAAGGCCGAACTTAAACAGACCAAATGTGGTCTATCATCCAATTCAACTTGTGATCCATACTGGAATGCCCTTAAACATTAAATGAAAGCACTTGAATACAAAGATGGTTAATGTATCTCATATTTGATGAAAATATGACCCACCTTCATCGGATGAGCAGACTAGATGAAATAAAGCATTGACAGGAGCATGGGTGGGAGGCATGAAGGCTAGCTATCTGTGGATCACCATAGGTCTGCTGGCTGGCAAGCTGAAACAACAGGGGAATTTTTTTCTCCCAGGGGTTATCCACTTGGGTGAGTAACAGAGCCAACATGCACCACTCCATCTAGGAGCATGCCACAGGCTCTCAAAAATCACGCCAGAGGAAGATACCCTTCTTACTCAAACTTCAAACCATGTATCTCTCCTCTATTTTCTATGTGGAAGATACACTGTAAGTCTGCTTTTGATAACGATGCCATTTCTCTGTTTTCTTTTACGATCTATGGTAGGATGCAGTACATAAACAGCTGTCAGCCAAACATTTTTTTCTCATTAAGGACGCTAGGTCTCCAGATTCAGCTGCATAATGTGATTTTACTTCAGTTTAAGTAGCACTGTGATTTTCCACTCTATTGTTTGCTGATGTAAATAGTTTTCTATATATTTATGACATTTTTCAAAAAACTGAAAAACTATATGACAGCAGACTATCAGGTACTCACACCAATAAGGACAAAATACATATATATAGATAACCAAGCATGGCAACAATTGAAAACAAGGAAAGCCTATTATTTGGTATAATCTATAGCTTTGAGGCTGAAATATCTTAAGGAGGGTGAGAATATTATCTAGCTAGCCAACATAAAGGTCATTGTGTATAATCACAATATTAATTAAGTACATCCACCATAATGCTAGAGCCAACATTAGCAAATCATGATTAATGAGTATATATACAAAGTGTTTAGCACCACCAAGAAACACAATAATGACTCAATTAATAGTATTTCATATTTATTGGATAAGAATTTCCTCCACTCTGCTGTTTGGCTTAGAGATATGCTTCCTCCAGTCCTTGATTCCTAAGCATTGCAGTTCAAACCCTGTTATGCTTCAGAGGATTGCTCCCAAACACTGTGTTTTCTATTTGTACAATATCTTGGACTATTGCCATAAATTGTATTACATTCACTACAAATTTTTGTATTTCAATTTATCAGGATAAGAGGCTTTGAAATTCAAGGATGTACTTTCCATGGTCTGTTTTGACTCCAACCCTAGTCCTTTCTGCCCTACCAAAAATGAAAGGAAAAAAAGATAAAGCCACATATGTGCATACTTATCAAATAGTGACAAAAGAGGGCTGCATTGCTAAAAACTGTCTTGTCTAGCCTTACTTCTCAGTACAAAAATGCAGCAAACATTAAGATCTAGGCTGGTACAAGATTGGAAATCTCTTGCCTTTGCTAAGGGATTGCTATCTTCTGATAGAATGATCATTGAAAATTACAGGCATTTTGAGGATTTAACCTATGTGGAGAGACTGGCAATGGGCCTATGATAAGCCCATTTTTAATATAACAGCAGAATATTATATCTTCTCATGCATAAGAAACCTCCGCTAGCCTATCCTGAATGCAAGATGGTGTTCTACTGATAGTGAATTCAGATAGATTACCTGATTGAGTTATACATGATCCCACAGAGTATTCTCTTGGTTGGTGTTGCACCATAAGTTGCCGACAAAATCAACACTTACCTAGAGTAGATTTGCAAATGATAAATGTCTTTATTGCAGCAAAACGAGAGACTAGCAAACACCTCTTTTAGGAATGCCGTTTCACACAACAGTGATGGAAAACAGTATACATAAATTCTCTTCTTTACTACAAGACAATATTCATTGTAAAACAGCATTGCTGAAGGATTTCAGTCAGCTCCTCCTTAGTCATTACATAGGTCTTTGGCATTGTAGCCAAACCTCAGCTTTGTATGTTCTTTGGAAATTGCATTGTAAGTATGTATTGGAAAGCGTTGTCAGTACTTTTTTCTGCTTGATAAAAATTGTCCCTATATGAGTTACCTAAAGGTTTTCTGTTTATCGATGATGCTAAGAATGTATCTGCCTGATTATTCTGACCTTGTTGCAACGCTAACTGCACTAAGGCAAATGTTTCCCCTTTTCTTTTAAATGTGTAATAGAAGTAGTATTTTCTTAACAACAACAAAAAACGGTGCAAGAGAAAAATAAACACGAGATAGCCATGATCTAATGATTGATAAAAAAGCTTGAATATCTTTCAACAAATCATTAGAGGTTAAGCCCAGCTAAGCCAAACAAACTATTTAAAATAAGCAATCTCCATGTCGATAATTTAATTTTCAAAATAGACACTTCAATCTTATTTAAAATTTAACAGAAAATACATGAATTAATGTGTTGCATCAACTTGAAACTATGGTGTAATTGCATAGCCAACCAAAAGAAATTATGATATCATATACCTCCATACGATAGCCTGCTTTTGATGCACACATTGCATGATAAGATTTGTGGCATTTGCAACATTGGATACAAGATCCGTGCATCTGCTTACAAATTATGCAGACCTGCATGGCAATAACGGAAAAAATGTTACAGTATCACTCTTACTGGTAGTGTTGTATTCATGTAGGTTGCTCTTGTAGACAATTCCTCCAAATAGATATTGATTCAAGTTTGAAACAAAATTATATTTTTTTTATCATTTTGGCAGCTTTCACTTAGAAAACACTCTGCTCAAAATATGAAGCTAACATTATTTCTCATTTTTCTTTATGTTACCTAGGAATTTAGAATAATTAGCCACACTGGCATGGTAGGCAGAAAAAAATAAGAAAAATGATTTCTTATTCTAATGGCCAAGTTAAAAGGCATTTTGTTTATATTGGGAAAATCAGTATATTAACGAACCTTTCGAAAAGACCTTGCATCAATTTTCAATATGCCATCTGCAGGTTCCATGGTTTTATCATTGACAAATGACACTACAGATGCAAACCAAGCACAGGTAACATGCACCCAGCATTGACCTGTAGTGGTAGGTTTCAAGGCACCACCTGAAAAGAAAGAACTGAACCATTAAATATATTTGATATTAAACCATTTGGCTGACATAAATATTCAGACCTGAGATATATTCAGTTGAAAAGGTTACCCATCACAGGACAAAGGCAGCATTCTCGCCGAATATCTAGAGTCTCACAAGCTCTGCAAACCCATGAAGCAAGGTCTTGCACTTCTCTCGCACCATAACATTCTTGATGAACAGCAATTTGGCATCTGTTGTTCAGACTTATTTGTTAGAAACTATTGCCCAGGTGCAAGCTCTTTTGTGCTAGATACTAGTGAAAAGTACATGATAAGAAATAAATTAATCTAATGAATAATTTACATAGATCAAATAGCAGAGCTTCTGAATTTGAGACAACTATATTCTCTTATTTCTGTCCGTACAACATTTAACTAGCACAATTTAAAATGAATTAGCATAGCCATCCGGACCAAGTTGAATGAATGTGTCACATTTTGTACCTATTGCAAATAATAATTTTGTTGTACTCCCAATCTTCCACCCAACGGCATACTGCACATCTTTCAGTTGTCCAGTTCACTTTAACTGGTTCATAAGTTTCTGCAGTAATATAATAAAGCATAAGGAAAGAAGGATTCACAGGCTAACCGTTACCTTTTTTGAAACCCAAATCAACATCCATGCAACAAAAATATAGTTCAGAACTAGTAGAAATGTCAGCTTTCAAAGATGAGCTAGTGGTGCTGCATACAGCTAAAGTAGATTTTTTTCAAAATAGATATTAGTTCATTGAAGATTAGAGTTAATGATGACATGTTAGGCCATATTCCATATGTTGGGGAAGGGAATCATTATGTGTAGCACATATCTCACCAATGTAACATGATGTGAATCCCTTGTTTTTAGTTTTAATATAAGAAGCCTGTTAAATAAATAGAACAGGAAAATAATAATAATAATAATTAAAGAGGAACCCATTCTCAACCTATAAGGCTGATCACATAAAGGTAGGGTTTTTTGTCAAAACCTACCTTGCAAGCATCTGATCAATTCTCGCTCCTGAAATTTCACATGTGTTTGCTTTTCAGGGCTATAAAATCCAAGGCCACGGACCCCAGCTTCATATGCCTGATTTATCTGCAAAGCAAATGAAAATGATTAAAATAAGCCAATTTCAAGAAAAAAACTGCATCTCTGTTAAATTGAACAAATTATTTCTTACTGGTTGTTAAATACATAGCCTCTGAACATTAAGGGCATGATAAAATTTTAGCAGTAGGGGTAGCAATGAAATTAATAATCTAAGAGCCAGTGGCCTTATTCAGACTTTACAGAGTATGGTAAAAGGAATAAATGGGGAAATATTAAAATGTCAGGTCAGACAAGCTCATAACTGCTATGCAATGGAACAAGAAAGTCCCATGCACTAAGCACAGCATTCAAAGAATTCAAGAACTATGCTGGGACAAAAAAATCACATGATCAAGGGGATTGGCTTTAGAGGCAATTAGAAATGAATACAATGGTATAACAAACACATAATATTTTAAGCACAATATCAATCAAGCAATCTATCTGCCAATCTAACAAGGCAAAGATCACAGGACCAAACCAAAAAAAGAAAAGAAAAATAACAGTAAAATCTGAACGGTTTGTAACTGTGGACTTATCAATACATCAACAGAAGACCCAATGCAACAATAATGTTAAATCCCACCCTAGGGGATCTAGGCCCTGTCACCTGTGAGTGGGTGTCATAACCCTAACATCTTGGTCCATGCAATTGAAGATCCAAAGAAAAATGTTCAAGGCAAGCCTTTGGTTAGATACCAGTAAGTGGCTTTTCTCGATTCTGGATGCAAAGAGTGAGCAAGCTATAACATTGCATGTTCCAAATCCAATAATATAATATGAGATTAAATATAATGTCAAAAAGATGCAGCACGTGCAAACCACCAAACACAATCAACTTATTAAATCTTATTCCCAAATGTGAATATGATAAAGATTCCATAGGTCATTTGAGTGTATTACTACAAACAAGGCCATAGAATTCCTATATGTTTGGGAATATGGATAAAATATATATGTGAAAGCTAATGTGTTTTTCTCTTAAGGCTAATAATCAGAGAGTAAGGACTGTCAAAAAACACATTCATCTTATAAGAAATCATCACAGGTCTTAAGCATGCTGAATAGTATAAATTAGAAGATACAAACCCAGTCTATGAGATGGAGATTCGAATCCTTCACTTTCACACTTTGCTTCCATTTCTTCTTTCGAGACCCTGTATGTTTTTCCCATTGTGAAATGCTCATCCTCACACCTTTTCCACATTCACTACATTCACAAAGGATTCTGGCATGTACCAGAGAAAAAATAAATCACACATAAAGGCCAAATAGATAAAAAGGGGAAATGCTATTTCTTCAATCACAGGAACAATCCTTTATGATGTATTAAAAAACAAAAAATGCTGAAAAGAAACTAGATTGGGAACTTCTAGTCAAACTTAATATATAATGATTTCTCAATACAAGTGAAAAACAAATATATCAAATTGGATAGTGAGATTAAATAGGTACTACTTTCAGTAATTGAGATGAATATATTTTTATACAAGTTTCATATTATTAAATATTCACCATTTTCTATAGGATTTAACATCTTTGCCACCTACAGAAGACTGAATTGGAGGATCACCTCATCTCAAGTGGCTCCCTCTCTACATTTTTCCGTTATCCAAATCAGAAATGCTTCGTTACTTTTCTGAGGAAGGTTCTCAAATCTAGATCCCAGTCCTTGCTGGGTCCTCCATGTCCAAAGCCTTCAAGGAGGATAACAGCTTTCTACCCTATTGTCTGCCAGCTCAGGGAAGCAAGCAACAAACTGAGGATCAGGTTTCTTTAAATCTCATCCCAAGCCCCACTCACTCCAATGGGTTTCTGTTAATTTTGGACAACTAGGTCCAAACTCCATGTTGTGATGCTCAGATGAAGATACCAATATTTTATTGGGTTCCTCTTTCGGAGAGGTGCAAGATCGATCTAAAGATCATCTTGATCCAATGAGCAGAACATTTATTTTGAATTTATTTTTGATCTATTCAAAATATGTGCATGTCGGCCTTAAGGTTTTGTGCCCCAGCAGATGTGTCACACACCCTCAATGATGGATATAAATAAGGTCAACGTTGGAGGACATTTCACTCATCTCATCCTCACACATTCTCTCTCCTCATCTGATTGGTTCGATCACTTGGAGTATCTTCTCTTCACACGTGGGAAAGTGCAGCAAGGAAGAAAACTGTTTTTGGATTTCTGTTTTCGGCTAGGGTTTCTGCAGCGACTTTGACCAGCGTTGACTTTGGTCAATGCAAGGTCAAACAGACCTAAAACTTTCCAAAATCTCGATTTCCCTAATCCGCATTTTCTGGCACAATTTCCGAGGCAAAATGTTGACTTTGACTTTTCAGCGTTGACTTAGCTGCTGCTGCTGTTTGCGTTGACCGTTGACTGACAGCATTGACTTTTGGGTTGATTTTTCAGTTGACTGTTTGGCTGTCCTAGAGGGTTGTGTGACATTGCTGGTTGGCTGACCATATTGAGACTTTGCTGGTTGGCTGACCATGTTGAGACTGTTGACCGCCGTAACGCACCAACACAATTATATATTTCTGGCTTGTCTTCTGTCGATCTACTGGTATGTTCTATCAGCGTTTTACTTTATTGTTTATGTGATTTCTGATATTGAAAAGAAAGTAAAGTTGCCTCAAGCATAGAACATCTACATAAATTTACAGTTTCCCTGCTTCTGCAAGACTGTTGAGGAGCTCTTGTTCCAGACTTTAGGCTATACTTCACTAGACTGACAAACATAGCAGTTCTAGGGGGACCCAATGCCAAAGACAGACTCCCTCTGCACATGCCACAGAGTACTTCTCTCCAAGGTTAATCGAGCATTGAGCAACAAGTCATCGATTCAGAGATTCTTCTCTGCAGCTTTGATTGTTAGGAGTGATGTGTCTCCTCGATCTAGGGCTCCACTCAGGATCCCTCCCAAGAGTGCATGTAATGTCAGGCCCTCTCAGCCCTAGGCACCTCCAGATGACTTTCTCAAATAGTGTATTGGCCCCTTCACAATGATTGGGGACTTTGATGAGGAGGCCTCTTCTTCCTCCTCCCTCTTTCGGCTTTCGGTTACAGTTTCAGAACCATCTGACGTGTTCTCATTGAGCTTTTGCTTGTGTTCATTTTCTGTGTCTTTTTCTTCCTCTAAGTAAATATGCTAGTCTGAAAGTTTTGAGCTTAGATCTTCACCAATGGTTATTAGCATATAGTTACAGGAGCTGCTTTGCACTCCCACTTTCTATTACACAGTTTTACTCTTTTAGTGCCATGGACCTAATTTTGTGGTCATTCATTGGATACTAATAAAATTAATCTCTTATGGTATCAATCAAGATACAAGTCCATAATGCCTAACCACTAAATTCTATCTAATACTTTTCATATTGTCAACTCCTGAGCATAATTGATTTCCGCATTTTTCCACAATTTCTAACTTCATTGGGATGCCAAAAAATGGTAGTTGAGCACTTTCATCAAGGATTGTTGCATGGAATTTTTGTAGACAGGTTCCCAAGAGATAGACAACAGATCAATGAAACAATATCATCAAGGAATCAACATTAACTAATGATGAAAATGCAGCGAACAACAATAGTGCTTTCCAAGCTTTTTTGCCATTAGAGCCCAAAACCTTCAACAATATCATATTTTCCATCCCAGACGTTTTGACGAAAGGTTTTGTCCTGTATTTAAAAATGTATATTATGAGTTGTCCTATCTCAGCAATGAAGTTTATCTTGACTGATGAAAAACCTAACAGTTTCTTCCAAATAACTACAAAGGAGCACGAGTGTTTGTTGCTCAGATTACTTCATGCATGTTAATTACCAATGTACTTAGTAAGCTTGTGAACTTTATTTTCCAATAACAGCTATGATATGAACTTTCCTTATTGATATAGCCAACCCTATTAAAATAATAGTTTGCAAGCACTTAATGCAGGTTGATGTTATAGATTTCAATTTTCAAAAAATTAATTTACTCAGGAAACAATGTTTTGGCAAAATTGCTAATATAGCTGCATATTCTCAATACAGAAAGTTTGCATGGCTCGTGCCAATTAACATAGGATCGGAAAACTGATTCATCAGATGCAATCATTAAAATTAAATTTCAAATTGCTGTTTATCTCAAATCAGGACTTTTGTGACTTAATAGAATTAGCACTGTGTGATAACTCAAAATCGTATGTTTAAACATTAAGCCTATATTGGCAGGTTTATGGGTGCAGGTGTAGATGCTGGTACAGGGACACCATTTTTAGCTTTTAATTTTTTATATAAAACAATGTATATGTATATAAAGTTATGATATATTATATTAATATGTAATATATTATATATGTATATATCATTTCATACAAAACTAATAACATATCCTATGATACTAATTATAGAAATTATAATATCTAGGTGATTTTTACTTTATTTCCGAAGAAGGGAATAGGGGTAACGAGAGGGGCAGAATGTCCCAAGGTTCACCACCAAGACACGAGGTGTGACACTGTGTCTAGGGCATTCCTGCTGGGTACCATCCTGCACCAACCCCTAGGCATCCCTTGTCTTAGACTATGGGTTCGGGAAGCATTCCTATAGGTCCAACTCCCTCAAAGACTGGGAGCACAAAACCTGATATCTTGGGCTAAACATACCAAAGTTCAGGTCTATACTAATACAGGATTTCTTTCATGACACAACACACATCATAAATGACTCTCTATATATCAGTCTGTTAAATTCAAGTGTTTTTCCTGGATAATCATTACAAGTAATCCAAATATTGATCCTTATCTGAAAAATATGCTATTTTCAGGTGAGTAATATTAGATAGCTTGAATATATGCTGGCCTCCATTCATAGAGAATAGTTACAAGGACTTCCAAGCCTGAAGAAAAGATCAAAAATGTATCCCTAGAAAAGTTTTGAAGTAGGTAAAATTTATTTCAAATACCGTACATCAAGGTTAGATGTTTCTTCAGAAACATATTCAATTAACACTGAATAAATCATGGGATCAAAGATCTTCTCTAATAAGCCACTGTGGTTTCTATACATGTGATTCAATGGAAAAAATTTCTTGTAAGCACTGTTAAACAAGTTATAGAGCCTAGGAATTTCACCATAAGACATGTAACCATACTTGGCAGTTTACATTTGATGAGTGAGTAATATAATGCAGTGTTATCAAAACCCGACTGGAACCAGTTGAACCTGCCAGTTCAGCCATTTTTGGACCCTAACCAGTCCAACCGATGGCACAGAATCAGAAAAGGCTAGTTTGGTACTGAACCAGCCAATTTCTGTACAAAACCGGCTGGTTCGATACCAAACTGACCTTTTTTCACCAAACCAGCTGGGTCAGTATGGAACCGATTGGTTAATTTTCTGTACAAACCCAGCTGATTCGATACCAAACTGGCCTTTTTTACCAAACCAGCTGGGTCACTATGGAACCAGTTGGTTAAGTACAATGCCACTTTTACATAAATTTTTAACATTACCATTAATTGCTTCCGGATGTTTGAGAGTGGTTCCAACCTCACTGGATTTCATACTGAGAAAGTAGAAATTTAGATCCCACTCAAAATCCAGCAGACTTAACAATTTTCAGGAATTCAAGATTGGATGGATTGCAACATTTTCTTTGGATTCTATCATGTACGAGCATTTGGAACTAGCATTTAATCAAAAGCACCAAGCCCTCCATGTACCTTGATGTTGGTGGCATCAAGTTTTGAACTCCTCTATCATGACCATAATAAAAATGTACCCATCACTCAAACAAAATCTTGAATTGACATGTTAAGATTTTTCTATCTTATTGTAATGCTTAAAAGGTGATATTGATGATGAGTATCCCAATATAGGCAATGATTTGGATGATATGTAGGTATTTGTTGTACCATGCTTTCTTTTGGGCTCTAGAGTCTAGAGGCCATCTAGAGCCTCTTTGCTGATGTATTTTTGGTTTAGAGATGGATTGCACATAGTGCTATTTTGATTATATGCTCCCTTGCTTGCTATATATATGAGAAACTTTGCATATTTGTATTTTAATATTTTCATTCATATGGATGCACATAAATATATGTTTTTATTCTTTCAAATTTTGTATATTTATGTATTTTTTGGTCAACCAGTTCGATGACCAGTCCAGTTCTGATAACATTGATATAATGTCAATGTAACATGTTATTAGAAGATTGAAACTCCCATATTCTAGCCATAACCTTCATAATGACATACTGTTCTAGTGGAATACTGCAACTAACAATTTTTTTTCCCGTGCAGAAAAAAGGATACTTTTGCAAGCAGTAGTCAGACATATCTGAAAATCAAAGATTTGCAATGTTAACCTTGCTTGCAGAGGCTGAAGAGAGAGGTGGACTCTTTATCAGTGTTATCATGATCAGATTAGTCAAACTCATTTGATCAGTTCGACTTCATTTTTTAGCCAAACTGATGGCTGACTCAGCCAATTCATCATCCACCTCAGACAAATCAGACCAAAACTGACCAGCAATGTCTCAGCAGAGAGCCCAACTGGCTGACTGGACCACCCAGCTGTGAGCCCAGTCAGCCTAGAAAATAAAAGATAAATATAAAGATAAAACCAAAAAAGTATCCCTAAACCCATCCTTATAAACAGACATCTCCCTTCTTTTTGACTCCCACACTTCTCATTGTCAGCATTTGAAGGACTTCGGGCTCATCCACCAAATTTAGCCTTTTCTAAAGGACAGTTCCAACCAGATGGACTTAAAACCACTTCCACCGCCAGAGGTAGGTCACATTGTGTTGGGTCCAGGGCCTTCAGGGGCAGCACATCAAGAGGAGGGTAACCATACATCACCGTCAGGATGATACAGAGCTCAGCAGATGCTATAGCTAACGATAATGACGACTTTGATTGAGTCCTGACTCTAGTATACTATGTATAGACTATAGAATGATGATTTTTGGACGCTAGAGGCCACTTGAAGCCTTAATGTTCATTTATTTACTTTCAGAACTCTAATTTTATGTATCTCTGAACCTAGAATTTATGTATCATGATGAAGTTTTTCCTATTTGCACCTCTACATGCAATATTAATTGGCAAACTTTGCACATTCAGTGTGAATGGCTTGGCTATATATATATATTTGAAAATTATGTATTTGTAATTCATCTGAGCCATTTACCAAGTCAATAGCTGGTTCCATCTGAGCCAAGTTGTGATTATGGCGCAAAAAAATTGTTTTTGAGTAGCTTGATATATTGATCTCTTGAAAGTTGAAACTGAAAACAACAAGGGTTATCACAAGAATGCAGAAATATATCTACAACAACCAGCCTGTCTACCAGATAACTGGTGTTTAGCATTTAGGAGTATCATAGCTCTCATTTCAAGGTAATGCATACCCAATTAGAATCAAACATTCAGGAGGATGACAAGGTACGAAAAATAAATCCAATAGTTGTATCTAATAATGCCTAATTCTTATCATGTCAGTTCTTGCACTGATATGAATGGAACAAGTAAATTTTATCATACTTCCAGAACATGATAGGAAATCTAATTTCGCATTCCCGATAAATAGAAAATGTCTTTCACCACTTTCTTTTAGGCTTAACAAGGTTTCATAGGCCAGGTTGTAGCTATTTTCCTGTTGTAACCATGTTAAGGTTTACAAAAAAAACATATGGAGAATCTCAAATGCCAAACATGCAATTAGCAAAGCACAGCAAATGTTCAAGTTCTCTAGAAAAAAAAAAAAAAAATTGTTTATTGTTTCTCCTTCATAAATGGTTGAACTTCTGTTTTATGTATGTGTGTTCGCGCATACGTGTGTGTGTGTGGACGCGCGCGCATGTGTAACATCAATAGAAAGGAGATAATGATTTTCAGACGTTACAAGTGGTCCTTAGGCAAGTAATATCCTTCCTTTCCACTGCAGACAACGGTAAGACGATCTGGAGGAGCACAAGCTTTATTGGTACTCTCCCTGTCATCAAAATAGTGCACCATAATATCAGATGATAGAACATAGTTAACCAAAACAATTGAAAGAACTCAAAGAGTTAAACTGAGGAGAGATTCCTCTAAGCATTCACAGCTGTGTTACATCTACAAAACTCGCAAAAGCACAGCACTGTCTGAATTTGCTTAGTGCCCATAAAAGTACCTTAACTCATTAGTTATACATTGGAAACAACAAACCTGTGTGATATCACTTACTTCTTTTCTATAAGTTGTTTTTGAGGGTTTCCCACTGCAGGTTGCTTCTTACATTGAGGACAGAAATATTCAGCATGATTAAGATCCTGTATGCATTGTCAAGGACAGCTCTGTTAGTATCATATTTTCAAGATTCTATCAGTCAAGCATTGGATCCTTTCTTCCAAGCATCTATTTGGTATTAATTGTGTTCTCTTTTGGATGTTCTTTGCAATGCTCCAGACTCTATAATGCAGTCTTCTTTCATTTTGAACAGGATGTGGAATGCTGGGCAATCAGTTTCCATTCAGTCAAGGAATTTTGCAAGGACTTACACGTTAATGGGACCTTGCAAATAGCAGTATTTGGTGTTTCAGGACTAATGCAGAGTCAGCAGGCTCTCATTGTTCTCTCTCCCCGGAATAAATGGCAAGAGATACAATTGGGCTTTCTTGCAAATAATTAATACGAATAATGACAGTGATAAATAAAGGCAGCCCTTCAAAAGATTGATCCTAGATTGAGAGATTTTGTTTGGCTGAATGGTAAATCAATGTTATGTTCGACTCCCATTCTATGTACAGTCATATTAAATCCAAACTCAGAATTGTCAAGAAGTGGAATTCAAGGAGGTCAATTATGGATGACGAGGGCCACTTTATGAGGTGAGTTCATACTATATGGTCACACTCAATGCCTTTAAGCTTAGAGTCCTTGGCTGACAGTGTTGGTTCAAGGTCTCCCTAGCAAGCAGAGGCTAGCCAGAACCAGCCTCTCAGATGTGTGCACAATTGGCAGAAAAGAAGATATCCGCTGGGATTGTAACATTGTCTGACAGTTTTGACTTCATATTGGCTAATGGTTTCGGGGTATATTTCACAGCCCCATGCATTGGAGGGAAATCCTATTTGGTGATCCTTGGTATTGTATGCAATCTGTGTGGTACTTGTGGTATGTCCACAATTTTTGGATGAAGCCCCTTTTTCACTGGAAAATTAGATGCAATGTCACATTTGATAGGTACAAGAAAGGGTACTGTAGTTTGGACTTTCTTACATATTTGGATGACTTAGCAACTCAAGTTTGAGCTGTGATTGCTGAAGAAGTATATGTTACTCTGACTATGGAGCTTATCAGAAGAGATAGAAAGGAAAAGTCCCTTGTTACTCCATCATTACTGTTGATAAACTTTGAATTATTTCATGTAATAAGACTCTAGTTTTGCAGTTTAAGAGAAAAAGTCAAGTAATGAATAAATATTAAATACATAAGTAACAGAACAGGGCAACAAAAATGAAGAAAGTCATCAATGCATATGCACCTCAAGATGCTTGCTACTGATTTTATCACACTCGGCATGAATCCAGATCTTGCATTTATCACATTGAACCTGTAAAACCAAACCTTTGTATCAATTTCTCAAATATATTTTTTTTCTCATGACAAGAAAACTTAGTGGCACATGACAAAATGGTTCCCTGTTAACTGATCGCAGGAACTACAAAGGTAGAGTGCATTACCCAGCTGCCTTTATCTGTGGGATGCCACACCCTCTTGCATATGCCACAGTACTGTTTGAATTTGTACAACTGCACTAGAAATTGATGCATCAATTATAATGTAGCATTCAGGATAACTTTTTGCTCAACAGTAAGCACCAAAAGCAGCAAAAACAAACAAAGCATAAGATCAAGAATCAATGATAAGCTGAAGTCTTAGAAGAGAAGAATAACCAACTACAACAAACCTTAGAGCAGTATGTACAGAGAAGACCAGTCTCAGATGAAGCATGCTTTAATTTCATGGATAATTTTGAGGGAAGCTTCCCTCCACAGCTACTGCAACTTATTTTATGTGCATCCCTATGCTGCATAACCTGCAAATGTTATCCTTAAATGTGATGATAAAAGCACTGGATAAATCTATGCTGCTTGCAATAATATACCTTACGTATTGTAGCAGGTCCCAAAAAACATATTTTATATGACAAACTTTTACGGATAATGGTTGCAATAGAAAATAGATTTGCATATCAGAACAATTATTAATTGCAACTAAGTTCCAAAATCTTATGAGTGGGAACTATTAGTGCTATCATTGTTTTTCCTCTGGAAGCTTACAGAGATTATTTATATGAGATATCAAAAAAAATCAGGAATAAATTTGTGATTTAATTGCTGATGTACAATCATGAACATAGCCGACTATGGTTAAAATGCTGCTAATCAAACAAAGTTTTAGATTTACCCTCTTATCTCCCTGTTGGACCATCTAACTGTCAGGCAAGAGGAGCTAAAATTTGGGCACACTTTCACTAAATTAAGTGGGGGAATAGGCCAACCAAACAATTCTTTGAGGATCTCATAGTGCAGCACCTAGCTAAGATCTCTACAATCCGAATAAAGCATGGACAAGCATCTATGAACACCAGAATCTCACAAGACTTTGCATAGCTTGATAGGTTGGTATTTCAGGCCTAAGAGGGCAGCAAAGAGAGACGAGAACCCATGCAATTCTGTGATGATATTATTCCATTCAAGCTTTGAAAACCCCAAACAATGTAATGTGATTCTCAATTACTCATTTTATTGGAAGATCTCACAGAGGGGCTTCAATTCAAGGAAAACAATAAATCTCCTGACCTTGGTGACTCCCCATTGAATCTTATAAGGTTACTTGGAAATCACCAGACCAGATTTGCTGAACATACACAAGGAAGCCACCAACAAATCTATGGGGAATGCTATCAATCAAGGTAACATAGCTCAATGTTTCTTACAAAATATTAGCAAAGGCCTTAGCTGTGTGTTTGTTATACATACTACCTATTGATGTTAGACCACAGAAAATAGGATTCACAAGAAGAAGACACATTTTATACAATATCATAGTTATTTTGGAATTAACTGAATAAGCAAGAGGAACTGGTCAAAGTACCTTATTGATCAAAATTAGTTTTAAAAACACTTATGATAGAGTTGAATGGCCATAGAATTATGTTGAAAGCATTGAGATTCATCCCATACTATTTAAAGGAAATAAGAACTCATTTTGCATGGGCCATTCTTGCACTATGGCGAATGCTAGCTGTTCAAAAGAATTTGGACTAGCAAGTTCCATTAGGCATGGATTGCCCATTAGCCCCTACACTCTATGCGCTCACAACAACCAAAATAAGTTACCTAACAGCAAAAATGAGGGAAAAAGAAAGACTTGAGGACATCCTACTAATAAAAAAATGGCCAATGATTAGGTAATGGGAATTTTTCAAATGACTTCATTTTGACATTACCAAAGGCCACAGTGCAATAAGCTATGTAATCATTCATGCATAGGAATATTAAACAAAGATTTTATATACATAAGAACTTCAGGAAATCCTCCAACCACTAGGTTTGTGCCTGAAACAATATAACCTTCTATTTTTATGATAATGACGCATGATACATTGTGGATTGTACCTTTCATGATAGTTTTTTTAACTTTTGTACTCTGTGATGTATTTGCTGATGTTCGCACAAAATGGAAATTCAAAATTGTTTTAATAGATATTGCAGTTCTGCTTTAGATGTTGAGGCATTTAAGGCCCTCATAGCCAGTGCATGTGATGGTTGCCTATGCAATCCACTTTTCTTTGTAAAAACTGCTCATCTAAATATCTTGTTTTATTAATGATTACAGGAAGCACCTTCTCCCAAACAAGGAAGACCCGAAGTGCCTTTGTTAGAGTAGTTCATTCATGAATGGATGGCAACATATGTCTAGACCTGGATAGAACCAGGTGAAAGATTCAAGTTCCTAAATCCTATTTGGGTTTATGACATCACCAATATATCTCTAAGATTTATCACTATGTGGTTGAGACAAAGTAGAAAACAAGATATAGCATTGGGTCACTAAAACAATGTTATTGGCTACCATAATCTAAATCTATATGAAAGTGTTAACTAAGCACACTTACTATTCATGTTGGCTTATGCAAAATAGACTTATGACAAGCTCATACAACTGTACAGAAATGTTTAAAAGGCCAACCCAAAAAGTGAGAAAAGATTTCACAAAGTCAATTGAAACATTCTCTACACCTGTAAAGAATTGGTAGGCTTGGCGATCATAGATATCAAAATCTTTCAAAACTCAAGGAACAAATCCTTGTGTTAAATTGACTCAAAAAAAATTCATTAGAGACAACAGAATAGAAGGAATCCAACAAGGTAAACAGCATGGAAATGGATGGCATTCCTTGAATTGTGAATTAACTTGGGATCAGTTCAAACTTCAAATGAAGGGCTTCTTTATTTTCCAAAGGAATTGGAAGGCAAAGAGGGTCAGAAAACCACATGAGATCAAATAGGAATATATTCAAATCATGTTTTTCATTCAACAACCTCCAATGACGTTCCCAAGAAGTCCCAGTTATTGAGTGTAAGCCCCATAGGTGATAATTGATTCTATGCAATTCATTTTTCTAGCTTCAACACCATTTCTTCACCCTTATAAACATCACTTGCTATAAAGAGGGCTAAGTGGACTATTCCAGATCATAAGAAATTTGCCATCCACACTAATGCTCATGTGACATAGTTCATACATTAATGACTTACGCTATGCAGATAATCCCAAAAATGATAATTTCATAAGTTGCACTGTAAAAGCCCCCAAACACTTGACTAAAGAGTGATTGGAAGGAAAAGAGGGTAGGAGAATCACATGAGATCGAATAAGGATATATTAAGATCATGTTTGTCACTCAACAACCTTTAGTGACCTTCCCAGAAAATCTTAAATCCTAGTTATTACATGCAAGCGCTAGGTGATGATTGATGCTATGATATTCATTTTGCTAGTTTCAATACCACTTCACTCTTGTGAGCATCACTTGACGCAGTGACTTCTAAGTGAATTATTCAAGATCATGAGAAATTAGTCATTCTAACTAATGCTCATGGGATATGAGTCATGCATTAATGATTTAATCTCTGCAAATAATCCCAAAAATGATATTTTATATGTTGCATAGTGGAAGGCCTAAATTAATATCACTAATGCATGACCGTGATGGGGCCTAAATTAATAGTGGAAAAATTGAACAAAAAATAGAACTTGAGTGCCTAACTTTCTACCTATGTTAGAAGAACTATAAAAAATTTGGAAAGCAACAATCAGGCCCAGCTAAACCATTTTTGCACAGTATGAAATCTTTTAAGGCTTGGCATCAAGATATGAGCTAGTTAAAATTGGCATAACCTCCCCCCAACCATAAAAGGGTCCTTTTCGTGATAAGAAATCATCCTTCATCCACTTATTCTAGAACTACCCAAAGGTACAAGCCCTATGGAGCTAAGTGGCCAAAATATGTTACTCTAAAAGGAAAAACTCAATCATTGATATGAGACTCTCCTAAGGGATGGCTACAATTGATTTCCTTTGAGAAATACGGTCCAGATATGGAAGGGGCAACAATGTTTAGCAATGGCCAATTTCAGCAATCTGCCCAACCATCCATGACAATGGAGCAACCAACCACCACAATGGAGAAACCATCCACACTCAATGATGATTCCATCATCCATGGTGCCATTGCATTCTCAAGTCATGCTTTCTCATTGTCAACCAAAACTCGGAACTGTTGATAGATTCTCATAAATCAATGGTTTATAGGCTATTGGTCCTTCATTAATAGCACAAACCATATTTTCAAAATAAGGGCTGAATTGAAAAGGATGCCACATGTAAGAAATTTCTTGCCACTAGGAGATCAACACCCTCTGTATCCTTCACATCAAACATGCCATAATACCCACCATCATAGCTCTCTTGTGTGATAATTTTGGATTGGTTTTGGTCCTTGGAAGATTTCGAAGGCACATGCTTAACATCACAATCGTCAGATGGCATTGGTTCACCTTCAAAGTCATCATTAGGGCATATTTGAGCCCCTTTCTTGGTGATCAAGGGCAATTGAGTGGATATAACTCAATAAGAACTCCACTGGCAGAGAGAGATGAGGCAAAAGATGACGTGTGTTATGGTAATTACTAGTTTATACTCTATTGTGGCTTACTCAATGTCTAATATATGCTACATCTATCATCTAACTTTAGATTCGTGTTAAAACTATATAGTAGAATGATGAATCTATAAGCTATTGTGATGTGAACTCAAGTTGTTTTACTTGGATTAAGCTGAATCATGATATGCTTTGATGATTATGATATAAATTATGAGCATAGAGAAACTATCATCACCTATTAAACGTATTAAACGTTGGAAGTAAGGTTTTCGTGCTACTAGGAAATGTGAACTACTTCTAGACCTTTGCACTTCCTCTATTATCATTTGGCATACCATCCTTCCTAGCAAATCTACTCTTCCACCTAACTTTGTGCCAAGGGTAAAGAGAGTTTAAGAGACGTTATTAGACCATTGACCACATTCACACTCTATGTTACCATTAAAAGGTTGTCAATTTTGTGCCAATTGTTTGGGGTTCACATCAATGAGATAGAAACCCACCTCAACAAACATGTGCATACAGATGATGGGTGTGTTCTACATGAAGAACTAATTACTCTTCTCTTGTATGCAAATGATAAAGGAAGCAAGATGAGCTTTTATCATCCTCCCCCAACTCATTATAAAGGAAGCAAGATGACCTTTTATCATCCTCCCCCAACTCATTATAAAGGAAGCAAGATGCCCTTCCCAGTTCTGGTGAGTATAGGCGGTTGAGTGAACCTTAGATTAAGTACATGATCTTCAATGCATCTAAAAATGTTAATCAAATTTTCATTTCTTTTCTAGAGGAAGAGAGAATGAGATCATCACAATTTATACTCAACTAGGCTTCAATTCATTGGTCCTAGATTCCATATAAGGACAATTGCCAATCCCAACTTAGAAAGGAGAGTATCTACATGTGACCCCCATGCTCGTCCCAGGATCACCTAGGGAGGCCCTCTCAACCCTAGACATTCTCTAGATAACATCTTTAGAGAATTTATTAGTGCCTTCTAACTTTCTAAGTGATTGATGCGATGAGGGACATCCTGGTCCTTACTATCTACCTCCTCATCTCATCTTATTGAGATCAAATAAATCTTTCCTTTGTTATTTCTTATCTTTCATTGGTGTATTACCTATTTCTATATATCACATGTTTTGTTTTATGCTTTCAAAATCACCTAGTGAACTCCTATAGCTCAGTATCATTGATTGTACTTCCTAGTCCCATTGAACTACTTGTTTTGGTCATATGTTCAACATGACTATAAATTATCTTATCTTATCTAAAATCCATGACATGAAATTGTAAATTTCACATACATTATGCATTGTATTTTTGAGGTCTTGAAGGTAATGGATTTCTTGTATGCATCATATGCATGGAAAGAATTTCTTATCTCGAGACACTCTATCCCACATCTCTTGTTCCATTGTTGTTTCCTAATTCCAGTTTTTTGTAATATAGGTCATACAAAGTAATTATATTTCTGTCCACTAGGATTGTGTTGACTCAAAATAAATTCAAAGTTGCCTTACTCATTTAGGAATAATTTCTAATACTTTTCCCTCCTCATCTTGCAAAGAGGACAAAATGGTAAATACATTGTAGGGTTCAATGAAGATAATAAAAGTATAACTTGCTTCCTACAAGACACTCATCTTCAAGACACATTTTGGTTTTCTTTATGATAGTGATTTCTCATTAGTTAGACTTCCCACCTGGATACAAGGGCCAAATATTGCCAAGCTTGCATTAGCCTTGAGAAAGCTTACATTGATGGAGTTGGGAAGATTGTCGCTGTCCAAAAGCTAGATAGAAAATGACCAATCCTGATCTAAATAATAACCAGAAGTAACAATAGTGACACCATTAGAGATTGTGCTAATATACATTTCACTCGCGTAAATAAAAGGATAAGATTTTGTATTGAAAAAGCATTTATTATCGGGAATAAAGCTACAACAACCAAAGATATGGGTCTCTTGCACTCCCTTTCAGATTACTAATTGATTCAGATTTATACAAAAACTAAACAGTCCACCTCTTGCTCAAAGGTTTCCACTTGAAATTTTCTCTCAAAATATGTTTCGGTTTTGACTTTGCAGATGGTCATTGTTTGATATTATTCAAAACTATCTATAACTAAGACCAAGACTTCAAGACATGCTAGTAATTTGTGAGTTGATCCCATTTTAAGATGAACAAAATAAAAGAAAGGCCTTCTTAAGGAGTAAGAAAATCAAGTGTATAGGATAAGTCGACAATTTAAGAGAATAATAAAATGCTTAACAAAACTCTCAGGGTTTAGGACCTAGGTGGTTAAAGGAAGAAACTGCCCCCATATTCTAAATAAGCGTCTAGAGAGATTTTGAGCTCTTTTCCTTTTCATATTGTTAACATAACAAAATTAGCTTTCTGTATTAGTGCTTACAAGGTCTTCAGAATGTGCTTGAGGACTTTGATGCACGTTAGCCACTTCAGAAGTATCTCCCTGATTAGCCAAATAAGCACTTGTTTTTGATTGGTTTCTGGGGCAGTCTTCCTGATCCTCGAAACCATACTCTGCCAATGTGGCTTCCTCAATTGCCATGTGAAAGTCACTGGGCTTACTCTTGTTCAACTGTGTCTGTCCTTGATAGCTAACAAAAGAAATACCAACATCTGTTAGAATTATAAGAAAAGTACTTATTCATTCTGATATTCACGGGTCAAGATGAAAAGCTTCACACATTTACACTAGTCAGTTATGCATAAAATTGTCTATTATCTATGTAAACACTTCAGAGAACAGATAAGCAGACCATAGCTATGAACTCACACTTCCAGGTATTCAATAAAAGGAAAGATCATTCCTTGCCTCACCCATGCATAATCCTGTTGTCATGATAAAAGCAAAATTCAAAGGCAAATCAGTGGGAGACATAACCGAAAATATGGATTCATATAATATGTGGCATCAGTAACATGGCAACATAAACAAGAGATTACTTGCATCTATTTGGTTTATATTCGCATACCCTCTCTTTCATCTTTGATGATGATGGGCCGAAATACATCACACAAAGGCGCCCAGGAACATAAACACTTAGCACTGAGTCTGGCGCATCTTGCACAGGATCAATAACTTTGGCAGGCCAAGCAGGGTCATTTTTCTTGTCAGATCGGGCCCAAACTATATCACCCACGTCAAATGCTTCTAGGGGATGCAAGTCCCCTACTGCAGTTCCAGGTGTCTTACCTCTTGGTAAAAATCTTGGCCCAGATTCTAAACAGGCAGAAGCCATTAAATTCTGTGGAGTAGATGGCTTTAAAATATGAAATTCATGTTCTTTAACTAGACCATTTTTCTGCTCAAGCTCTGGCATTGTCACCTGGGATGGCTGCTTCAGTCCAATTTTTATGCTTCCAGTCTCTAAATTAGGGCTTGAACCTTTAAACTTTATTTTTTGTCGCTTGATAGGACTAGGATGAATATCTTGTGAAGGAGAACTAGATGAAAAGAAACGTTCATCAGCACCACGTTTCAAGCCTTTAGTTTGGCTCTTTTTCCATGGTTCAAGTATAGAATCACGGAAACGTGATGGAAGAATCTGAGCGCGCCCACGAGAAGTCCTCCCAACTGGAATAGATAAACTGTCTCTTTCCTGGTTGTCATTTTGCTTTGCTTGGCTCTCACCTTCCATTTCGGGGTTTTCGTTTTCAATATCGACCTCTCTGCTCTGAGAGCAAGGGGATTGTTGAACAGCAAATGAGGTCTCTGAGCTAATACACTTGCTGTCTGCATAGCTCTCATCGCTGCTTCTGATATTTGTTCGGCGTGAAGATCCATTTCCAATGGTGTTCCTTTTGAATACATTTCCAAATCTCATAGGACTGTCACTCCTGGATTCGGTCCTAATCTCAGGATCATAATTATCACTCCTAGAAGTTGCCTCTACAACATCTGCAAGCAATTCCAGAGTTGGACAGTTTACTTTCCTTCTTTTTGGAGGAACATCTGAATCATCTATACAATTTCCGTCCTCTTTGCAACTTTTAAGTGGCTCCAACCCATATCTAAATGCTACCTCATCAGGGCTCTTGTGTATGTTACTATTCCTCTTACTATCATATATAGAATACTCCATTTTATAAAAGAGCATCATTCCCCTGTTTCAATTTATGCACTATGCCATTCAGTAACAATTAAAGCATGCCTTTAAACCATCAAGGACATCAACAATCCACACATTGAGGAGCTGAACTACCATGACTGAAATAATCACCTACCAGAAGAAAAAAGAACCATCAGTAAAACATAAGAGTATTCCACTGCCTTATTTATTACCGTTCCATGTCTGTTGGTAATAACGACAGATTATTCATTCTAGTCATTACGACTTAAGCCTATGAAAATCTTCTGAACTGATTTCACAAGTCCAGAGATTAAGATATTAAATCGGTGCAAATGAGAAGCAATTTAGGAGATCCCTCTGAGAAAATCCCAGAATGAAGTTCAACAGGCTGGAGAAAAATGCTTCGTCCTGTTTCTCACCATGCGAATGTTTGCTTCCAAGGACATCCATAGTCACGGTTAACATCCAAATAGACTACTGATAATTATAAGAGAAGGAAAAGAAAACAACGTATATATATACACACGCACACTTCAAAAGTCAACCTTGTAGATGAACATATGGTTAAAATAAATAATGATGAATGATTGTAGGAGCTTCCCGACGAACAAAAAATTCGTAAGGCGAAATTGCGAATCAAGGAGGACAGTAAGAATTTTAGAGAGGGAATAAAAAAAGATATCGTGGAAACAACTGATGTTCCCGTGAATCCGTAGGAAGGCTAACCATAAAATCCCACGACTCCCTGTAAGCTACAGTCATAAATATCCACCCGAAGCTGAAATTCAATTATTAAGGGAAGTGCTATGCAAATTTCGGAGATAACATATAGTAAATTTGAACACAACGTCTTGCCCAGAAGTAATTTGGAACCACACAATCTCAGTATTTATGCCGACAAATTTTAAAAAATTGCAAAAATAGACTAATGCTGAGCAAAAAGAATGGAGCACTTATTATCGGTATGGCTGTGTGCAATTTAGGAGATCCCTCTGCGAAAATCCCAGAAAGAAGTTCAACAGGCTGGAGAAAAAACCTTCGTCCTGTTTCTCACCATACGAATGTTTGCTTGCAAGGACATCCATAGTAACGGTTAACATCCAAATAGACTACTGATAATTATAAGAGAAGGAAAAGAAAACAAAATAGTAAAATACACACACACTTCAAAAGTCAACCTTGTAGATGAACATGTGGTTAAAATAAATAATGAACGATAGCAGGAGCTTCCGGACGAACAAACAAATCGTAAGACAAATCACGGAGGACAGTAAGATTTTTAGAAAGGGTACAGAAAAGATATCGTGGAAACAAATAGTGCTCCCATGAATCCGTAGGAAGGCTAACCATAAAAACCCACGACTTCCCGCAAGCTACAGTCATAAATATCCACCTGAAGCTGAAATTCAATTATCAAGGGAAGTGCTAAGATATTTTCGAGACAACATACAATTAATTTGAATTGAATTGAATTTGGACACAACGTCATGTCCAGAAGCAATTTGGAATCACACGATCTCTCAGAATTTCTGCCCACAAATTTTAAAAAATTGCAAGGATAGACTAATGCTGAGCAGAAGAATAGGGCACTTGTTATCGGTATGTCTATGGGCAATTTAACTTCTGACGCTTTAAAAGAAACAACTTTAAAAGTAATACATATATATATATACGGGAGTAACTAACTCTTGCTGTTCTACTAGTGTGTATATATGTATATATACACACTAATAGAAGAGCAAGAGTTAGCTACTCCCGTAAGGACAATCAAATAAATATGACATTTGTGGTGGTTATAAGTTCAAATCTCCGGAAGGCACGTCCAGGCTACCAAAAAAGCGAGTTGTAAGCAATGTCGCTTGGAACATGAACAAATAAAAATTATAGGTAAAATGAAAATACATATTAAAAGCAAGTATTGAGATGGCAACTTCAGTAAGTCATTGCTGTGTGTGAAAATGACTGCATAGTCCTTCAAATCAAAACTTTTTTGAAATCTCATCAGATAGTCAAATCGATTAACAGCAATACGTGAAACGTTGGGCAACGGTTAAACTAGTTACCGTAAACGTACGCAAGGTGAAAGTAAATTGAATCCAAAATATGTTGCGAATAAAGATTTTGATGTATGATTTAGAAAAAATGGGTAATTCAAACTGTAAACATGTATTGTTTGAAAAAACCGTGACTTGTTGATGTATAACTGTGACTTACAAATAAGAATGGAAAGCTTTGAGAGGAAAAAATTGTTGAAAGAACAGTTGGAACTACAGTTGCATGAAAACAATACAGTCTTAGCATTTCGTTGAGAAATTGAAAACTAGATAACAGTGAATTCCTGATGTATCCACATGGAACTTTCAATGATAGATGTAGTGTCATCGTTAAATGTTGTGGAGATCAGCACAATGTACAGTTTTTAGTCAAAATGGAAATAAAGGTGTAAGTGATACACAACAAAGAACCTAAGTTTATGCTTAAGTAAATGTTTCTGAACGCCAGTGAATCGAAACAACGAACAATTATCGAATGTTTGCTAAGAAATCGGGCATTTCAAACACACTAATCCGCAAAGTAAAAATTATACCGAATTTGTCCGGCTACCCTTCCCGACTCTGCTTCCAGACATATCTAAGGCTTCTAAGCAACGAAATGACAGGAACAGAGAACTGGATTTGAATTCAAACAAAAAACCGGAAACTTGAACGGACATCACGAAAAAACAGAATCCTATGGACTTAAAACTAAATGTATGCATAACCAAGCCGATTTTACAATTTTTCCCCTCCATTCAGGGAACGATTAAAGTTACAGAGATTCGCAGTCAAAACCTTTAGAAGATTACAGAAATTGGTGCAATGTCTTCGTAATAGGCGTTTTACACAAAAAAAACAAGAGACGCCGTAAACAAAACCAACACAAAAAATACAGAAGATCGAACAATTCCCTTCAAATCTCACCTGAATTTTCGCTCTGTGAACGCCTGAAATTTTTTTCTTTACATCTCTGATACCTTACGTTTTCCCCGAGAATGTAAAGTCGTTCGGAGTGCATTCCCGAAGCGAATTTGGCCTCCCGATCAAAAGCAACCCGCAGCTTCCAAGCTCTGCAAATGGGGTAAGAATATATTGTGAAATAAGTATGGAACCTAGGCCGTATTTAGCTCCAAAACTGTCATCTGAATCGCAAAATCACGGCGCAACAAACAACAAACGAAGCAGTTAGTTTCTGGCGATGCAACTTTTTATCAATTTGCCTGCGAATTCGCCAGAATGCCAAGTTCCCCTTCTCCTCTGCGCCCCGAAGAAGGTAAACACGGCCATGAAAACACGCACCCGCACCAGAGACGATGTAACATACGGCTTATTACGAGTTAACCTCAATATAATAAAATTAGCTTGTGAATATTCAAGGCAGACGCTGTGCTTTTTTATTTCAAAAATAAATTAATTTTCGCTGCCAATGCGAAAGGGTTAGAGGCGTACGAGCTTATATACCTTACGGGCATAAATAAAAAGACCCTTCTTGAGATATCCCGTGGTACAAACGTTTTGGTCGAGAAAGGGACGGACGGAAGTTGACGAACAATCGATACTTGTGTCAATTGACGCAAAGACAATTACTCACAATTCTCTATTGATAGTGAGTGAGTGTTGGGGTTCTCTTAACTTTCTTTCGGAGCACATATTTATTTATAATCTTCGACTTTTTTGAAAAAAAAAATCGAAAGTGAAAATATTTATCATAGCAAGGTTCAAGTTGTCAACAATGACAGTGGGACAGTAAAATCCTCGTACTTGTAAGTACTGACCGGTATTAAAAATAATTTATTAAACATAAATATAAATTTGACACATATTAAAATTAATTAATTAAATATTGATAAAGATTAAAATAAAAAAATTTATATTTTATATTAAAATGATTTATCAAATGGTCTTAGTTTAAGCCGTTTGCTTTTTTCTTTGAAAATCATAGAAATTTAACTTGTTTTTTTGCTGTGAAAATCATAGAAATTTTGCTTGTTTTTTGCCTTGAAAATCATAGAAATTTCTGCAAAATTTTAATAAGATCTTGTAGCTATTTGATTTTTGTAGATCCAAGTTATAGTTATCAAACTTCAAGATTTTGGGTGCCTTTAAAATTTTTTATGGTGTTGAATCCATTTCCACCATCAAAAACATAATTCAAACACTACTATTGCAAAAAAAAATTAAAAAAATTGCCCCACTACTATTGAAAATTAAAATATATTTATTTTTGTTAAAATAATAAATACATATTATATTTTTATCTTAAAAATATTTGTTTAATAATATTTTAAAACTGAAATAAAAATTTTAAAAGTAAAATATCATATAGTTTTATGAAAGTATTTTTTATTAAATAAAAATATTTTACATATTACTTATAAAACAGTTATTGGATTTGCATTTTATCTTAGCAAACCCAAAGATGAATATTGAAAATAAAAAAGTTTGTTTAATGTAGAATATTATAATATAATAAAAATATTTATTAAATTATAAAAATATATTTTTATAAGTTATTTGCGTTATTTATATATAAATATATAATTATTAGAATAAGCTATGCTTATTTGGAAGATCTAAGTGTAGAAGTTTGGACTTTAAAAGTCCCCAATCTCAGTTTCAGACCGTATTTCTCTATCACCAAAACAACAAATTCCTTTCAACACTTCACTGAAATTATTTAATTAATTTATGATAAAAATGTTTAGTTAATTTATAATAACATAGTATATATATTACATAATAGGTTGTGTTTTTGTGTTTTACATTGCAAAGTTTTGATTTGGTGTTATAAATTTATTTTGAATAACAAATTTTGAAATTGAAAAATATTGTTTTTTTTTAATATTTATGATTTAATATTTTTTTATAAAGATGAATGAAGTATGAGGATTAAGAATATTCGAATATAGATAGAGTTATAATCAATAAAAAATATGTATTTATGAAGTATAGATTAGTTGGTTTGAGTGGGGTTTAGTTTTCACTATGTTTTAGGTTCAAACTTCATGAGAGAGGTTGAGGATGGAAGCCACTTTTAGGAAATTAAACTATCCCAAGGGGCATCCAAGCTAGATGGAACTTTACATAAACCTAGCAATAATATCTCACTAATGGATGGGGCATCCAAGCTAGATGGAACTTTGCATAAAACTAGCAATAGTATCTTACAAATGGATAGATGGTCCTTCCATCCAGCATTTCACTAGTGGGTAGATGGTTATTTAAATGAGTTAGCCTTAGCCTAGGTTCAACACACACATAAATTAAAAAACATCCAGTATTCAATATTTAGGGCTAAAATATGATTATATCTAATATTCAATATTTATAGATGAAATAAGATTATATACAATATTCAATATTTATAATTAAATAAGATTATATCTAATAAAATTAAGGATATTGAGAAAAATTGTTTTAATAGAGCTAGAAAAAAAGGTAGATGAAATAAAAAGGAAGAACAAAATATAAAGAAAAATGACATGATGGAGAAATATAAAAGAAAAACATGTTTAATGAATAAAAAAGCTTTGGTAAAATGTTAGAAGAAAAATAAATAAAGAATATTCTTCAAAAAAAACAATGATATTATATAACCAAAAACAAGTAATAAGGCAACCTAAAAACAACAAACTTAATCAATTAAGATGTGAAACATAAATATGAAATAACCAAAAACATTATGAGAAAAAAGATGATATCAAGTATAAAAATAACTATAGATACAAATTGAGTAGTGTTTATTTTCTACTATATAATATTTGCATATTAAACACTACAATACTTATGATTTGCATATTAAACACTATATTTAATGTTTTAGAAAAAATATGAGAAGAAAGATGATATCAAGTATAAAAAAAAACATTATGAGAAGAGAGATGATATAAATTATAAAAATAACTATAGATAAAAATTGAGTAGTGTTTATTTTCTACTATATAATATTTGCATATTAAACACTACAATACTTATAATTTGCATATTAAACACTACAATTGATGCTTTAGAAAAAATGTGAGAAGAAAGATGATATCAAGTAAAAAAAAAAAAAACTATAGATAGAAATTAAGTAGTGTTTATCTTATACTATATAATATTTATAATTTTCATATTAAACATTACCATGGATGTTTTAGAAAAAATAAATAATAGTAAATTTCATAATTTAAATCTTATTATTATATTATTAATTCTAATTATTGTATTTTTTATTTTATTTTTTTTAAATTATATAAAAGATGAATTTTTTATATCTTATCATTATTATATTTAATAAACAAGTTAATAAATATGGCTAAGTCTTTTTTTTTTTTTTCTATTGAAATTTAATGATATTTTTTTTGTAAGGTTATTAATTTTAGTTGATTTAAAATGCAATTTTAAATGTATAAGAAAATTCAAAGCCTTGAAAATATCTTGAGATTTATTAACTCAAATTTATTGTTGCAATAACTTTTAGTCAATTATTTTTTACTAACTCATAAAAAAAATATACCTAATAAAAATCACGCTATTAAAAAGATGATATAAAACAACATCATACATATTAATCTTTTTATATATGTTTAGATTAGACTTATTATATATTAACAAATATATTAGACTTAATATCATAGTTGGATATCCTTCCCAAATAAGGGTGATATCTTTTTTACTAAAGTTTAACTAGGTATACTCCATGTGAATTTGAACATGTAAACTTGTTCTAATCATTAAGCTCACTCAAACTATATCATTAAGTTCATTCAAATTTTATTTAAGATAAAAATTTAATTATATATATTTATTACTTTTTCCTAAATTAAATTATCACTTTTATTAAAAAGAAGAATTTTAACATTTCCCTTAATTACCTCCATTATGAGAAACCTACATTATGAGAAGAAGAGTTTTAACATTTTGCATTAATACTAATGGACAATGAAACAAAACTATCTACTTGTAGTTTTGTCATCTATATTATATCGAGTTAGAGGAAGATGTCATTAGTCCTTGCCTCGTCACGGATTATAGCATTCGCCTCGTGTTGACATGTGTTGACTCTCAACATTTTTCCCGAGTTTATTGCAATGTTAACCAAAGTTTTATGAAAACACTCAATATTTGTATTTTCCTATAAATTCATAAATAATTTTGTAATTTACTGGAAATCGTATTTCTAATTTTCGATTGCCTCAGCGAGCTCAGATGGGATATAATTCCTCTAGTGGAAAGCATTTTAGTTTTGGTATTTATCAGTCCCTGACAATTCATTTAAAAAAAAAAAAAAACTAGTTTTCTTAGTGGCTAGCCCGTCAACGACTACTCTAACACTAACACTATTATACCTGACCCTACTATTCGTGACATTACTACTACTCTTCCCAATGTTGCAAGTCCCTTATGTGGGCGCACGCGTGTGGAGGAAGCTCTACACACTTGCTTCCCCCACATTACAATTCTTCGCAAAAACTAGTTTCGAACAACTTCCACATCCCCGCACATTTCCATTCTCTAAACTCTCGAGTTTGTGCAAAGAAAAATTAACAATTAAAAGCCTCCAAAAAGCTATTAACTTTGAACATAAAGATTCCAAAAACATTGTCCTGCTCGCCTTCGTTCATATTTTCGAATTTTTTTAAATGGTTCGACTGAATTTGTTAACTATGCTTTGGACTCATCGATCTCGATGGATTGAAGCTCGAGGAGGTTGTCTATGACGAAAACTCTGAAAAACGGATGGCTCTATGGGGATCTGGACGTTGAAACGCTTGCAAGAGTACGTTGAACGAGTAATTGCGCCCTTGTGTGTATGTGGGTCAAGTTCGCAAAGTCAATGTGTGTTAATTTCTGCAGATGTTCTATGCCATTTCAGATTAGGGCACAATACTGAAGAAGATAGAACATGCTAATAGATCGATAGAAGACAAGCCAAAACAGAGATAATAAATGGTGGCGTTACGGCAATCAGCAAGATGCTTCTACCAGCAAAGTCTTCAATAGATCATTCAGCCAAGTGTGTCACACATAACCCAGAACAACCCAAACAAAGTACAGTCCATATATATCACAGCTCCAACGCTATCCAGAGAGAGAATTCCTCCACACCAATGTGTGTCAAATGAACTCTAAGTCTCTCCAATATATAGGAATCTTTGGGGGTGTGTGACACGTCCTTTAAGACATTTAAGTCTATATTTTATTCTAGGCCGACCTAGCACATAAGTGGAATAAATTCAAAGTATATGTTCTGCTCATCCGATCGAGATGATCTTTAGATCAATTTTACACCTCTCCGAAAGAGGAATCCATTAAAAATATTGCAATCGTCATCTGAGCAGCACAACCCGGACCTCCGACAATGCTTCACGAATCGATCACATATTGATGAGTTTGACCTCGACCTTAATACAACGTGGTATGTTCTTCAGGTCACGACTTGATTGTTTGTTCAGATATCATTCAGGTATTCTGTCACAGAAAATCAGACTTTCTCATATTGCATAATATGAAGCCAAAAGAAATGAAGGTCTTTTGCTTCAAACGTAGCCTTGGTTTCAACAATACTTTTCTTGTCTAGTTTCCAGCGATTCTTCACAGACAACTTCAAGCTGGATGGAATATGCACCTCATGCTCCCATGCGAGGGTTTGTCGATCCCATACGAGGAAGGTTGCGGATACGACTAGAATGCAGAGGAGGGCCAGCCGACGGGGGCGCTTGAGGTAATACGAGGGATGTAAAAAAAAACCGCCATATGGAAAAAGAAGAGTACGAGGAGCGATGGCGGACCATTGCTTCTTACAAATATATGTTTTGAAACCCTCCTCCTCAATTCGGAGGGTCCGTCACAGACCAGATCCCTGTTGTTGTTATTTCTCTCAGGATCTGTGTAGGTCTGGAGGACTTCGACAGAAGGGTTTTATGAGCCGAGACACTGTCAGCTCCTCGCAGCGTCTGAATGGCGTAAACCAGGACCCTGATTTGGAATGACTTATGATAAGTATCATATCAATTACCTGGCCCATCGAGACTAGATTTTCTCGTGCGTTTTTTTTTTTGTTTTTTTTTGTTTTTTCGTGCCTTTACTGAGGGATGCAATTGTTTGATATCCAACCACCTGTAAATGAACATCAGAAGAAAAGAAAAAAAAGAAAAAAAGAAAAAAACAAAAACAAAAAAAACCCCTTTCCCAATCTTCAAGAGCAAAAAAAAATAAAAATAAACTGACCCTTCAACAGATCCACATTTTACTAGTTGTCCCTTGACATAGGATGGACTTTGTCTTCCCCTTAGCTCTGATACCATGTTAATTTCTGCAGATGTTCTATGCCATTTCAGATTATGGCACAATACTGAAGAAGATAGAACATGCTAATAGATCGATAGAAGACAAGCCAAAACAGAGATAATAAATGGTGGCATTACGGCAATCAGCAGGATGCTTCTACCAGCAAAGTCTTCAATAGGTCATTCAGCCAAGCGTGTCACACATAACCCAGAACAACCCAAACAAAGAACAATCCATATATATCACAGCTCCAACGCTATCCAGAGAGAGAGAATTCCTCCACACCAATGTGTGTCAAATGAACTCTAAGTCTCTCCAATATATAGGAATCTTTGGGTGTGTGTGACACGTCCTTTAAGACATTTAAGTCTAAATTTTATTCTAGGCCGACGTAGCACATAAGTGGAATAAATTCAAAGTATATGTTCTGCTCATCCGATCGAGATGATCTTTAGATCAATTTTACACCTCTCCGAAAGAGGAATCCATTAAAAATATTGCGATCGTCATCTGAGCAGCACAACCCAGAGTTTGGACCTAGTTGTCCAATTTTAACAATGTGTTTACAGATACAAAATGTGAAGGGTTGTGTTCGCCACCGTATGATGTGTTTCCATCATTTAGGGTGTGTTCTACAGGCTTTCTTGCAGGAAAACCCCTCATTGTACTATAGCTATTATAACTTCTTACAGGACAACCCCTCACTATGTTGCACCCAACAATAAATACCCATCAATCATGAGGTCGATTAAAACGAAAACAAAGAGTATCAATATAGACAACCAAAAAAAGCTAAAGAATGTAACAGCAATAGACCTTGGATATAGAGATCCTTCAATGGGCTTGTTCGTGTGTCTTCGCTAAGAGAAATCATCATATGGAATGTTCGTCGACTTAACACTGATTGCAAGTACTCTGATAGTTCTTTTCACTCTCGACTCCTTGTATAGGCGGCAAGGCCAAAAAGAGGTGAAACAATGTGACATGATCAATAAGACGCATCGATCAATGTATAGGTTGAATTTGTTAACTATGCTCTGAACTCATCGATCTCGACTGTTTGAAGCTCGAGGAGGTTGTCTATGACGACTCTGAAAAACGGAGGTTGTCTACGACGATATACTCTTGCGAGCGTTTCAACATCCATATTTATTTACTTAACAGTCATGATATATTGATACACTCCATTAGACTCCAGCAAGAGGATTTGAAGAAACATAGAATGCATAGAAAATGATAAAAATAAATGGGAATGCAACAGAAAACCTATGTGCCATGAAAATGTTTCAAAAACTATCACATCCACAAGTTAATGAAGGCAAAAGCAAGTAACATTTAGGGCTAGTGAGTCTATTTATAGCTTGAGAGTGCTAATTTCACTACACAAATAGGTTATTCAATTGTGACTAGAGAATTTCATTCATTCTTTGGTTGCCCATCTGCCCTAATGCCTAGTGTAATGATATTGCGTTGCACAAACAAGAAAAACACCACTCACGCAAAAGTGCGGAAGTTGCAGTCTCCAATGCTTGTATATTTCGCCGAATATGTTTATTAGTGTGGGAGAGCGAATGAACCACTTCCGCACAATGAACTACTCCAGCAGCGTTTTAAAGCTCCATTCGAAATATTTTTTTTTTTTAATGATGATGTTTTCCTTTTTGTTGTGCATAAATTTGTTGTGGGTTGGACCAACAAGATAGGGGCACTCAACCAACTCTCTTGGATACATTCAAACCAAAAATTTCTTTTCTGCACTCGCCAACATGCCCCAATATTACAATAAAGCCTGCCTCTGCACCCAATATAAGTTGGGCCCCACCTTCAATATATAATCGTCGGAACTTGATCGTATATAATATACAAATTATTGTCATAATTAATATGTAAATTTTTGTGATAGCTTAATGCTTAAATTTCACTTACATGTTAGAGTCTTGTCAAACCGAAGGGTTAATTAACAAATAAATTTAATGCTTGAAATTCGCTTGTAGGTTAGTGCGTTGTTAGGCTAAATGATCTATCAACAAATAAATTAATGCTTGAATTTTGCTCACCGATTTAAGTTTAGTAATTCACTGTCTCCCACTATCGAATTTTGTGCCCATTAAATGCAGGGAAATATTCCAGTCAATGGCCTAGGTTCATAGTGTGGAATGTGAAAATTCCACGATGGGAATCCCTACTGCATCAATCTGATATTATTTCTTCTACTTGTTAATTCTGAACCAAGTTATTTACGGTGTTACACAGTAAACATCAAAATAAATATTGTTGCAGCCTTCACAACATAAAAAAATACTGCAGAAACAAAATACTAAGCAGGAAAGAAATAACACACATATACACTGTTGGTTTTGGACAATGTCCTCGAAAAAACCCAATGCGAGAAAATTGGTACAACAGCTGAGTGTTTTAATTATTATGCAGTAATTTCTGAATACAAATCTTTGGATTCCCAAACTGGCAATTTGATACAAAGAATAGACTGGCAAAAAGATAGTGAGAAATTATCTCACACTGTCACTAGCGATTCGACACTGCTCCAGCCTCTGAATGGCTAGCGCCATGTTGTCTCTGTGCAGAGTATGCAAAGTCTCTGCATCACAACCTCTAGGGACTGCATCATTCCTTTGGTTGATCAATCTGCCAACTGGAAACTCAGATCTCTGGCCCTCTAGTCCCACACCCCAGATCCCGGCACTAGATCTAGACTGCTCCTCGGCAGATCTGTGAATCTCCTCAGAGGCTTTGCATTGCCTCAGTGTAGCTCTGCACTGCGCAGCCTCTTCCTGATCTCTCTTTTCCTCCTCTGCAATGTATTGACTGGATCAGAAAAACTTCCTCCTGCAAACTATCCCTGCCCCTCACTTCAAGAAATCAACTCGATCTACTTCTGACAATTGTTGTGTTGCTCTCTTGATAATTCGATCTCCTGATCTCTCACTCGATGTGTTTTCCAAATTCCCATCAAGCTCCTTGTTATAATCTCTCTTTGACATATCAATGACCAAGATTAAAACATAGTCAAAGGCTAAGATTAACTGGGAGTTGATATGTGTCTTTGTCCAGAAGATTCACACCTGATCTAATTAATACACTTTAATTAATCACATTTCCTAAGTTTAGACTTAGGAATACATTAAAAATGATTAATTATTTAATTAAATCCTCTCCTGGTGGAATTTCCCAAAATGCTTTCTGGGTATTGTGGAATGCTTGTGTCTTAGCCTCTCTGCAAAATCTCAAGGCTAGAGCACATTTAATGCTATAAAAATCAACACTCCCTATTAGCAAGGAATGTGCTCAAGTGTTGCAACCTCTTGAAGCATCACTCTGACTTTTGCACCATTCCAATTGTGTTGTTGATGTATGCCTGTTGCTGCCCACCATCTATTGTGTAGATCTCTCTATGATGCATTTGTGTTGTTGCTGACTCTGCATGTTGTTGTCAACTACTGCATCTGCACTTCAACTTTGTTATTGTTGCCACTGCAACATCCACAACTCCCTCTCATCTGTTGTTGTTGCAACTGAGATATGTCCATCAACTGAACCAACTGTGTTCAGATTTATGCATTTGTCCACTAAGTTCTGATTGTTGCTAGCCTCTGCGTTGTTGTTGACTCTGCATTGTGCCAACGACACTGCTACCAACTCTTCTCTGCGCTGCTCAGTTCCTAATGTTGCTAACCATTGCATCTGTCAATCTGGCACCTAATTGCACCAACTGACATTGGTCCATCCTGTTACTGCTACTATGGGCTCCCATAGCAAGGTGATGATCCAAGACTCCTCAAGGATCATGCCCAACATGTAGCTCTCTGAGGCTACAAAACCATATCACCCCACCTCTCCCCTGGTGGTATATGGGAAATCATGGCAAACTCCTCCTCCAATCTGGAGGACAACCTATCGATCTTTGTGGTAGCAGCTTGCTGATCCTACTCCTTCTCCTTGTCATTTTTCCGAAGAGGACACTGAGAACTGAAGTGATCCATCTCACCACATCGGGAACACTTGATCTTCAAAATATCCTTCTTTCGCCTATGATGCTCTTGTTGCCCCTTTGATGCAAGGGCTACATTTTCCTCTTCATTTACATCTTCTTTCTACCTATTGTTGTTGTTGCCTTCCAAGTTGCTCTTCACTAAGTCACACCTCATCTCTTCTTGTTGGAGAGCAGCCCACATCCCCTCCCAATCCAGCAATGTTTCTCTGCCCAAAATACTCTAGACAAAAACTTGCCATTCTTCTAAGACGATGTTCAGGGCTAATCTCACAAACTCTGTAGGCTGAGGCGCTGACCCTACAACTATCAGTTGATCTCGAACATCCTGAAGCCTTGTAAGGAAGGGGTCTATGTGCTCCCCCTTTCTGCATCCTCGTGTATCTCATCTTCTCCTCCAAGTACATTTGTCGTTGCTTGGAAGACCCCTGATATAACATGGCCAATGCATCCCACATCTCTTTGGATGTGTCTTTGCCTGCTATGTGAGATACAATGTGATCTCTCACTCTGTCGAGGATTGGCCTCTTGGCCTTTGCCATCTCCTTCTTGTAGGCCTTAAGTTAATCCGCATATGTGGGCTCAACTACCACATTAGTGATATAAGTTTTGAGATCATGCTCGTCTAGAGGAAGGAGGCAACCTCCAACCGATCTTGATCTCACAACCCAATTGGAGGCAACCTCCAACCGATCTTGATCTCACAACCCAATTGGAGGCAACCTCCAACCGATCTTGATCTCGCAACCCAGTTGATGCCATCTCACCAATCAAATGTCGAACTACCTCCTCTCTCCTCTGCATAGCTGCTGACTGGCTCTACGCACTCCTTGCTGGAGTAGGTAAATCTACTCTAGTCTATTGCTACTATGCAGTGAGAAATCGAACCTTGGCTCGGAATTCTCTAAGGAATAAATTCTCTTAGTATGTGCCCTTATTTCCTCTTCTGACACTTTTCTGTCCCAACAAATTGCTGCAGAAAAATTGTGTCCTAGCTAAAGATCTGCTCAACATTGAATCTGCTATGTTGCTCCCTCTAGCTTCTGACAAGATCTCAATCTAGAAAATTTACTCTCTGTCGACTCACTCAGGAAGAAATTTTCCACGAAAATCAGCCTTCCTGGCCAATAGACTATGCATCCCCTTTAGGGTTCAATTTGTTGCTTACACAGTCCTTCAAACTCGTCCTTCTTCTCAACGTTGGGCTCTTCCTACTCTGCTCTCTTGCTTCACCTGCGCTCTGATACCATGTGAAAATTCCACGACGAGAATCCCTATTGCAGCAATCTGATATTATTTCTTCTACTTGTTAATTTTGAACCAATTTATTTATGGTGTTACACAGTAAACATCGAAATAAATACTACTGCAACCTTCACAACATAAAAAATATTGCGGAAACAAAACACGGAGCATGAAAGAAATAAAACACAATATAAATTGTTGTTTTTGGACAGTGTGCATGTATAACCATGTCAAAATTCGCTTGGATCGATTAAAATTCCATCATTGGTAGGAGTTGGGTGATGAATTGAGGAAAAACACAGTACATAGTAATTTTAATTTAATTGGACCAAAGGCGACTCGAAGGGTCCAATTAGATTTCAATCTTTAGGTCCAACTATCTATATAATGAATTGGGTATTGTAATACATACAGGAGGCCCTGAAAACAACAATACTGGCATTGGGCGCCATTCGTTTGGTGATTCCACCAGCGTAGCCCGACATGCTCACTTTGTAAACATATATGCCAGTGGTTTGTTTCACTTTAGCAGCCATAATAAAGCTTAGCTCCTTCACTATCCCCAAATGTTCATTGTGTGAGGCATATAGTAGTGTGTGGAAGTATGTTATGCTTGTGCGAAGGTTTGCTTGTGCCGGAGCTTTTCGCACAGTGAAAGCTCTGCACAAGTTCCAATGGAATCCAACTCCAAAATAATTATATGCGAAATAGGACAATAGCTTAGTCAAATCCTAGGTTTGGTTTTTATTTATTTGATAATAACTATATTCAATTCAAATAATGATTATTATTATAATATATAAAAGAATTATTATCATTAAATCAAAATAATGTTTCCCATAATACGCCTATGCTTACTGGCTTAGTCACTTCATCATTATTTTAATTGGTGACTTATGCTTCACATAATTTTCTTTCTACGAGTGAGTAATTGGACACAAGTTGTGCGGAGGTTTTTGTGCAGAAAATGTGTGTGTAGAGGTGGTTGTAGTGCAAATGTGTAGGAGAAAGTGTCTATATAAGTGGGAATAACGATATATAGCAGAAAGCATTGTCGAATAACAATAAAATGCAGACCCCACACTGCTTTAATTAATTGATTAGCAGTAGAGACAAGAACTATGATGCTTTGCAATAATTACCATGTTTAATAGCTACCTTATTTTAAGTCAAATTGAAAATCTACCTATCATTCTCTTCTGAAATTATCATAGTCACAAGGAAAGAAAAAATATAAATCGTGTTTGGCAAAGATGATCGTGAAAATTATTCGTTTAGAAATTAAATGGTTTTGAATTCTTGCTTTGCAAAGATTAATTTGGCAAACTTCTATTTAGAAAGTAAATTGTTTTTGAGTGACTCGAAGTTCAAATCAGCAAGCCATTGTTTTATATGATACTCTTCAATATTGTCCATATGCGTTCAAGGCAATTTGCTTGGTGCTTTTAGTCACTTTTAGTGATGAATTCCATAAAATACGAAGATATTGTACTTCATTTTTACGGTATGATTTATAATAACTCCATTGTGATAAGAGTTGGTCAAGAATGGGATCGAACTACTCATAGGAGTGGCATTTTAATAGTTTTAACGAGAGGTTTTGTTGTAAAAGTATACATTAAAGATAGTAAAGACATATAGCATGGGAAACACATTTAATTCTTTTAAAATGGTTTGATGGATTTTATAACGAGAAAATATCTTGTCATCCAAGTTTCTATTTAATTAGTTAATATGGTTATTAATTTGTATACAATATAGTAAATTATCGTAATGGCTTTGTAGACTAAAGTGAATTTTGATGATAGTAGTATGGGATAGGTACCTTCGTACAATGGCTTTGTAGATTAGAGTGAATTTGATGATAGTAGTTTGGTGTGTACCTTCGCACAATGGTTTTGTAGGCTAGAGTGAATTTTGATGATAGTAGTATGGGATAGGTAAATTTGCACATATTTAAGTGTTTAGAAATGTGGAAGTTGTCTAAAAGACTCGTAACTTTAGTAATTATTTTAATTAAAGGAATTATTAAAGTAATTATTTTTTATAAGAAAAGTGAAATCACTAAAGGTTTAGTTTAATTGGTTGAGGTCATTTTGCTAAAGCATTTTTCTATAGGGAGGTCAATGGGTCAATTGTCCTTGACACCCTCAGGCTTAGGCTCTAATTAATTTGGTCGACAAGATGTTATCCTTTTGAGTGGATCTACCTGGATTTTCCTTGGAAGTGGAAAAGAAAAGAAAAGTGAGTCAATCTAATGAAACACAAAGGTTAGTTGTATTAGTGAATTAGATGAATCTAAGGGGTTGATCTCAAGTGATGTTGAGATTTTATCTCAACATCAATCACTTAGGAGATTAGGGTTGTGGATTTTGCCAATAACTCAAACTTATAAAAGGAAGCCTAAGCTAAGGTAGAAGACACATCAGTGAGCATAAGACATAGTGAGACAATGAGATCTCAATGATTGGTTGAAGAAGGACATTCATAAGCGTGCAACAACCAAAGGAAAAAAGCAAGGGGCAACAAGAGAGAAATTTCTTCAACAAAGAGATTTTGTAGCAAAATTAGCATGGTATCAATGCGGGGAGAGCTATAATATGTCATGTTTATTGATAACGATTCTAGGAAAGCCTGGATCTTCTACATAAAGACCAAGGATTAGTCAGTTTGGGGAGTTCAACGCCCAGCTAGAGAACTAGACAAGTAAGAAGATCAAGTTCTTAAGGTTGTATAATGGGGGTGAGTGAACACCTCTAATGACTTCAAGGATTTATGCAGGGATGTGGGGATCAAGAGGGAGATGAGTATCTCTTACAACCCTCAGTGGAATGGGTTTTCCAAGAGAGAGAATCGTTCCATCATTGGTTTTTCCAATGAAATGATACATCACATGTTTGATGAATTTTCCAGGAAACCTTAGATCATCTTCATAAAGACCAAGGATGAGATTTTTAGTCAGTTCTAGGAGTTCAAGGCCTAAGTGGAGAACCAAATAGGAGAGAAGATCAAGGACTTGAGGTCAAATAATGGGTGAGTATACCTCCAACGACTTCAAGGATTTTTGCAAGGAGGAAGGGATCAAGAGGGAGATGACAGACTCGTACAATCCTAGCAAAAGGGGTTGTGAAAAGAAAGAATCAATCCATCATTGGTCCTACCAAGGCAATGCTTACTGCAGTCTAAGTGCAAAATAGGAGTCCTCACAAGATATTGGGGGGCAAGACACTTGAGGAAGGTTTCTCGTGGGTGAAGCTAGAGATAGGACACAGGATCTTTGGTTGTCCAGTATACATTCATATACATGTGGAGAAGAGGAAGAACATGAATCCTTTAGGAGAGAAGGGGATATTTGTTGGATACAATGAGATCTCAAAATCTTATAGGATCTTCATAATAATGTATAGGAAGCCAATTGTGAGCAAAGATGTTAAGTTCAAGGAGAAATTGCATCTAGAAAGTCTCATGGGTTTCCACTAGTAGTGACAAAGGATGAAAGAAAACAGGCTCTAAACAAAGAGAAGCGTGCACAGACTTCCAATTCAAAGAATCAACCTTCAAGTGTGGAGGAGTCAATAGCTCCTTCCAATTCTATCAGGAGACCCGGGTGGTTTGAGTAGACATTAAGGGATGTTCACGAGCATGTGAGGTCTCTGAGGAGCACACTTAAGGCTCCAAAGAAGTTTTTGAACTACATGGAACTGATGACTAATGTCATTGAAGAGATAACAAACTAAGAGACTTGCAAGAAGTCCAAGGGGAAGGATGATGCATGGGACATTATGCCAAGACTCGAGAGAAAACTAGTTCTAGGTGGCTTTTTAGGAAGTACCTTCCTCACTAAGAGGGAGTGTTGATGATAATAGCATCAATTTTGTACAAGTCTAAGTGTCTAGACATGTGGAAGTCGTCCAAAGGACTTTTAACCTTAGATATTACTTTAACTAAAGAAATTACTGTAGTAATTCCATTTTATATAATAATTAAAAGAGAGAGAGAATTAATCTAATGAAACATAAAGGTTATATGTAATAGTGAATTAGATGAATCTCAACCATTGATCTGAAGTTATGTTGAGATTTAATATCAACCATCAGCCATTTTGGAGATTAGAGTTGTGGATTTAGTCAATAACTCAAACATATAAAGGAAAGCCAACCTAAGGGAGAAGACACATCTAATGTGCACAAGACAATAAAATAATGATATATCAATGATTGGGTGGAGGACATCCATCTAAATGCACAAAGTCTAAGCAAGAGAACAAGGGCAAACAAGGGAGAAGGATCCAAATCAACCAACAAGACCAAAGAACAAGTTTGAAGGTTTTATTTACTGGATAAATTCTAGGTTTCTTTTGTTGGTATTTTTTCTTCAGTGGGCATTTATTTTCTCTATTAGGAAAGCCATTATATGTTGAAGAATTAATGAAACAACATATTTGAAAGGAAAATTATATATATGTGTGTTTGTGCATGAAATTGGTTGTTTTTGCTTCTACTAAATTATTATTTTTTGACAATTAAAATCCAAATAGTATATGTTATAACCTAAAAATTTAATAAAGATTAGTAAGGAAAATTACTAGGAAATTAGTTGTCATTTATTAGGATTACAAAAAAAATACTAGGAAATTAGTTGTCATTCATTGGGATTAAAAAATCAACAATGAAGGAAATAATAAATTGCAATGTGTTGTTTCAATGTCTTGGTTTATGTGTTTATTATCTTACTTAAACATATTCTAAGAATGTTTTGTGGTTATTTCTCTTAAATATGTCAAAAATGGTTTTGTTGCATCATAGTTTAAAATGGTTTACTCAACACAAATACCTCTTACAATGTAATATCTGAATTGAAAACATCATTATGACTTGGATGTAATTCCATAATCCATAATAAAGAAAAACAGGAAGTTGGTGTGCTCACCAAGAAGTGTTACTCTCCCACATATGGAGCCTTGAAGCATGTATGCAAACTTTCATTGATTAATGCCCAATCATGTTGGGAAACATGTATTCTCACAAAATGTGTTTAATATTCTATAATTTTAAAAGTGTGACAAGACCTAGGCACGTTAATTCAAGTGAATGAAAAAACTTAGGCATGCTAAGTATAGTTCAAGTGTGCGACAATAAGCACACGAGTGGTGAGTGTGTGTGTTTGAGAAAAACTTCCAACAAAAGATGAACATTGAAAAGTCAAGGAAGTTGAACAATGGTTAAGGAAAGCTAAAGAGTCAACTTGGATTTGAGGAGTTGAAGAAGGAAGGTGAAGAGTTATAAATAGAGATGAACAGTTAGGCTACAAATAAATACAATGGTAACCTAGAGGATAGCATTAACTGTAATATTTCGTTTTCTGGATATGGTCAAAATAGACGCAATCTACCCATCGTATTCACCACGGTATTTATCCATAATATTTTCCCACAGTATTCCCCTTCGTTTTTAGAGGGAAAATAATAAAATAAAGCTTCTATAGAATCCATCAAACCTATAAAAGGGGATAGGAGCTAGGCATTGATATCATCCTGAGTTATTTATCTATTTTTCCCTTGTTGAGAACTTGGCAAGGCCAGTTCTAGTTTGATCTTAGGGATGGAAACCCTGTGGGTGTTATTTTTTCTGGTGGATCCATCCAAGGTCCACGATTGTGCTTTGGTCTTTTATTTTCTATTTTAATGAGCAGTTGGGCATGCCATTGTAGGGACTCGGATATTTGAGTATGGGCATGTACTCGTTTCTTTAGTTAATAATATAAATAAAGGTTGCATTTCCAAGTCTTCTTGTGTTCAGTATTTGATGGCAAGTATTTTTAACTAGGACACTTAAGTGTGCTAGATCTGTGATAATTTTTATCGATTGGGATATTATAGTGGTATAGAGCTGGTTTTCCTGCCAGCCTGAGGGTTTATTACAGCTCAACTCCGGAGAAATTGAGGGTTTTATGAGAAACTAGTATTCAGCAATCCTCCATAATCACCCAAGCTAGAATGTCGACAATTTCGGCAGTTTGCTATAGCCACCCTAATTAGTTTATTATTCTTCCGAAGTTCATCATTTTGCAGGTGAAAAGGCCCCATTGCAGTTGAAGAATAAATGTTTTATTGGCCATTTTTGCAGGTGAAAAGGCCCCATTGCAGTTGAAGAAGAAATATTTTACTGGCCAATTATTTATTCAGCCTGAGATTATTCTTTGGCTAATTTGATTAAAATAAAAGAGAGAGAAAAGAAAAGAAGAAAAAAGAAGTGAGCTATTTGTATTTAGACTATAGATTTTTTTGGTAAAAGGAGTTTGATCCTATTTTAGTTTGAGTTCAATATTTATTTGGAGACAAGGTTTTTGGATTTTTTTTTAAAAAAAGTGAAGGGAGAATCATTTCTAAGTTTATGGTTATGGTATTTTTAGGTCAAATTGTTGAAATATTTGGGAAGGTGTGATTGAAAGAATATCGCTATGAATAATTAATGTGTTTTTGCATGCTTTCCTAATTTGGTATATGAGAAGATGGGGTGTCTTGAAGAGGTTTTGGAAAACATCCAAAAACTTCTTGATGAACTAGTGAGAATATATGGTCCTTTACATAACAATACTTCCTTAAACCAAAATGATGGTCCAAGAAGCACGCCTTTCTCAAAAATAATCTATGCCATTTTGCAGCAGAAGCACCCATGGGAAGCAGAGGAAGGACAGGGAAGAGGGGCTAAGGTCTTCACACTTGGATTTGAATTGCAACAAACAAAGTTAGACATAGACCTTCAAACTTGCAGTAATTAGACACATGTATGCCCAAGGTGGGGCAACCAGAATGGAAGAAACTCAGTTGGGCTCTCAAGCCATCTATACTCGCATTAATACAACCCAAACTTTAGGAACATCCTTGTGGAGAGGTCAGGCTCACAATTTCGTCTTGTCTCACCAGGAGCATGGCTTTAACATCACCACTACTTCCTTACAATAATGATATCATGGAGGAGATATTGCAGTTGATAGTAGAGGCCCTTCAGGGGTTGAACAACATTATGCATCCTACTTATCAAAAGCGATACATAATTTTAAAACTCATGGCAGAGTTCAGCTTTGGCACATTCATGCTGAATTTGGAATGTGACAAGTTGATCTTTCAGTTGCTCCAAAACTTTTACACCAGTATTACATCAGCTCATTTAGACCATGTCAAAGCATGCATGCAAAATATCGTGTCCTAGTTCTTAAAATGAGATGTCGATATCTGCAAGATACTAAGATCCAAATTGCAAGACATTTGGAGGAAGGAACCAAAGGTATCACCAACTGCCAATGGTCTAGTCGAGAGGTTAGTTGGGAAAAACATAAAATTGCTCAGAAGGGTGTTGACTAGGAAGGAATTGAGAAGGATTGATGGAGGAAGTAAGAACAAAATTTGCAACAAGAGTGAACTAAGGAGCAGAGGACTATGCTTTATCTGCAAGGGACCTTGGGCCCTTAACCATTCATGTCAAGGTGATAAGGGGGAAAAAAGGGCATAACAGTTAGAGACTTCTTCAGATCATGGGGATTCGTCCATAGTTGAGTTCACCGGTTTTCAGAAGAGAACCTGTGAAGGATCCAAGCAGTCAGGTACATATGGTGAGCAACAATTGCAGGACAAGTCGATGATAATTAGTCAGCTTGACAAAGTACATGTCGAAAGGAAGGAGGTAATTCCTCCTGATGATGTGGTAGTTGAGTCTATAGATCTCTAGGAGGACATCCATGAATAGGATGAACAATCAAGTGTAAATAAGAGTCCATCCGTGCATCCATGTTTCACAACCAGAGAGGATGGACAACAAATTGTCCCCACAGGTAGAGAAGGCCAGGAAGAAGACATTCAAGGAGACGTAAATGAAGAGCCCGTGATGGTAAACCAACATGATGAGCATGATTATAAGGAGCAGCATGACAAATATAGTATGCAAGATGAGCCATTTTTGGACAGTCGGTCAAAGGTTCAAGCTAGAGCTATGATAATTGAGCATCTGGTGCATATAGATACAGAGGCATTCAACAAGGCACTAGAATTTCCAGTAAAGGACTTTCAGGAAAAGATCATGCATTTCAAGATATATCTTATGATGATGAAGCAGAGAGTCTGGATAGTTCAAGACACTGTCTTATAGGAGAATAGGAAAATTGAGGAGCTCATAGGGGTAAGTGCCAAATCAATGGCCAAACTATCTAGTGTTGAGGAACGACTCAAGTCCCTCACAAGGAAACACAAGTACAGTTGCGAGTTCCAGAGAAACCCTCTACAGGAATACAAAGATAAGGCTTGCAACACTACCAACCCGCCTTTATACGTTGGGGAGAGGAGGATAGAGTTCTACAGATGGATAATGGTGGGTGATTTGGTGGAGCATAATGAGTTGAGCATCAGGCAACATCAACATGGTAGACGTATTCCATGTGCAAGCATTCATGCATTATATCCTTCCCACGAGATGGATTGGCGAGAGATTATAACCTGGAACTCTATTGATGGGATACTCTTAGCCAAGGGCATATTGCAACTTGGGCCCTTAAGCACAAGCAGTGATGGAGGACTGAGATGTTATCATAACCCACATGTCCCAGGACTTAGGTGGCATTGGGATCCAGGGGAATCCATTGGGGGCAGGATTGGTTGGAGGATTATTTGGGATCCAAGTGGATCTATCGAGGGAAGGATTGTGTTGGGATCCATGTATCGAAGGATCCCTTTAGGATCATTTAGCATGGGGGCATATAATAACACATTGGGTTGTATGGAATCTTGGTATTAATGTCTAGATGCTTTTGATGTGGATAGCAGTGGATTGCTTGAGGGAAAGCAATCTTTGGGTGGGAGGATTTGTAATATTTCATTTTCGGGATATGGTCAAAATAGACAGAATCTACCCATGGCATTTACCCACAGTATTCTCTTTCGTTTTTTGAGGGAAAATAAAAAAATTAAGCTTCTAGAGAATCCATCAAACCTATAAAAGGGGATAGGAGCTAGCCATTGAGACCATCCTAAGTTATTTATCTATTTTTCCTTTGTTGAGAACTTGGTAAGATCATTTCTAGTTTAATCTCAAGGACGAAAACCTCTTGGTTGTTATTTTGTCTAGTGGATCCATCTACGGTCCACGATTGTGCTTCAGTATTTTATTTTCGGAGTCGTCTAACGAGCCGGAGGAATTGCCCGGACGGTCAAAATTGGCCGGAATCTGGGCCAAAAAAATTTAAAAAATCTTGTAGAAACAGTGTTTGAATCCTGATTTTGACATTGGGAATGGATTCAGCACCATCAAAAACCTGTAGGACACCCAAAATATTAAACTTTGATAGTTATAACATAGATTTAGAAAAATTTCTGCCGGATTTTCTGAAAATCTTATCGGAATTTTCATGATTTTCAGGGCGATTCCTCTGGCTAGTTAGACTACGGCTTTATTTTCTATTTTAATGAGCAATTGGGCATGCCACTATAGGGGCTCAAATATTTTTGTATGGGCATGTACTCATTTCTTTAGTTAATAATATAAATAAGGGTTGCATTTTTATCGATTGGGATATTATATTAACCTATATTAAGAAATAGAGTTGGTTGAGTCATAGTAAAGCATTGGGAAGAATGATTATAAATGTGTATTTAAATCAATGTTGATCAATGTCACTGATGAGAGTGAGAAGACTATTTACATATACTATGCATATTGAATTTGTGATGTTAATATGGACTATTATTCATTTTCTCATAATCTGTACTAGTTATCATTATAACCCAAGGTTGTTACACATTTTAATGCAAGAGTGTAAGAATCGAATATTATTTGAACCCATTATGTGAACACCATTACATCAAAATGGATGTCCTTTGAATAAAAATATGTGTGCTTTTCTTATTTGCTAGAGTCAATAAAAAAGATAAACCGAGCACTAAAGATATTCATTCTTTCTGTCATAAGAGATAGATTTTCTCTACTAGGAATGCAACCATGTTGACTACAATGCAACATTATGTCACCTCCAAAAATGCAAATAGTGTAAGTGTGACCTACTTACATAGTCATTAATTTGTTCCCAATCACATCCCTACATCCAACACCACCAATATAACCATAAACCCTGACATCTAACCTCCATTAATGCTTCAATTGGGTTATCAACAGAGCTCTTCATTGGAATGGCGTGTATATTAACACCCTAGCAAATACTAGCCATTCTAAACTTGACCTACTTCCCCCCATAATTTATGTTTACGATAAAACATTCCAAAGTCGATACATTTTTATGATAATCCACTACAGATGATTCATTTTCCTCTAAGACATTTTCCATCATGTAGTTGAGCAAAATGTATCATCCCCATTCGATCTCCCTTGTGCAATATTCCCTTTGGTGCTCATATGAGTCCTTGCATTCACATTGTTTGTGTGCTCTAATTTTCATTTTGGTTTGCCGTTTTTGCGCACTTCAATGAACTTATATGCTTGTGCCAACAAATGGCAAGGCATTCTCTCCTATTCTTAGCAAATTGTGTGTAAGTTGATGCAAATAAAAATGGGCAAATGATGCTAGTCACTGAAGAATAGAGACAGTTCATCAAAAAACCAATATTGTGGTTTTATTGCAGACTGAAAATTTGCCTCAATATAAGACAATCGTGTCATACCGCTCTCTTGCAAAAGGTTAACCCCCACTTCCCTCTACCTGCACCCAGGGGCAAGGTCCAAAAAAATGTTAAACTATGTTCCATTTGTTTTTGGGGAGGGGAACCATTTTTGGAAGGATGGTTTAGAATGTACCCTAATTTTTTCTATAATAATAAATTGGATATTACAATTATATATATATATATATATATATATATATATATATATATATATATATATATATATATATATATTAAAAATATTAAAATTTTAATTTAAAATGGTTGAATTTAATGCTAGAAGCTAGAAAATTTTCACCATTTTACAACAAGCAAAGGCTCCATTTTAAGAAAATGGTAAATGCAACATTATAAAGGGTTGATCCTTATGGTTATTACTATTGTTCTTTTCATTTTTTAGATCATCTTAGTATTTACATATGTCCCATATTTGTTACATGGGTTTTGTATGATGGCACCTGCATCCTATCAAACCTAAACATTTGTTCCTCACCGAACCAAGCCTAAAAGCCCTATGGCATAGAAAACTCCCGTAAGCGTAATCTTTTGTAAGCGCTCCTCAACATATCTTCACTACTCCTGAGCCTCTGTTGGCCTCCAATTTTTCACTTAAAGGTCATCAAGGTGACATTAGATTAGATCAGATGAGATATATCTTAATGACATCCACGAGACCCAATGGTCTAAGGGACCTAAACTCCACATCAGACAAGACATCACACTCTCAAGTTTCCCTCTAGAACAACCCTTTTCTCGTTAAATTTGTTCAAGAAATTCGCAGTTTTGTGAAGCCTTGCTTCCTCAAACAACTTGCTCAAATTGTCCACCTTTAAACCGCTTTCAAACTGATTGATAATGTCCTCATCTAGACATTCCATGATGAAGTGCCACTCGGTTTCAACCGCCCTTATCCTACAAAAGATACAAATTCTTTCTTTCGGTCCTCAGTTGCGCTATTAAAATTTTAGCCTTTCCCTGGATTGTGGCACTCAAATACGTATTTTATTCATGCAATATGATTGCCAAACACACGTTACTTAGGATGCTATAGGGGGTTGAAGTTTTTGACATATATCATTTTTTTCTGCCAACTTGTTTTCCCACATGGAAATCCTGAATTTTTCAACACCCAATTTTATGTCCTCTTTAGATTAGGACAATCTTGCCAATTAATTCCACATTTGCTCATATATTTGTCATTTTGATTCCTCCAAGTTTTCTTCCCACACTTTAGCTCCTCTGCGGAAATAATCTTGGTCCAGCAATGTGCCTCCATGTTTTCCACATTTTTTAGATAACTTAACAAACAAATGATTGTTGAAGCCTCCATCGAGAACATTCCAACCTCAACTAGCAGGATCTCATATGAGACCATTGACTTGAATTTGAGGTTACTAATGATTAAGTGCTTTTGAATTCTTTCTAGCTGTCTCCACTTGTGATTTGACATGCTGCTCCCCCAAACTTCACATCCATATAGGACAACTGAGGTAACCAACACTCCAAAAAGAGTTTTTTTGGTTCTCCAGTCCCATAATTCAGCTTTCATGCATATGTTTTGAAGAAGGTAAGAAGCTCTCCAACCTCCTTGGATCCTTTTAGTTACGCATGTCTCCTAACTAAGCTTGTTGTGAAAAAAAATTCCTAGGTACTTGTACTTTTCCACTATCTCCAAGGGTTTTTCCTTTGGTTTTGCTAGTGTTTACTTGCACACCAACCTCCTGATAGAAGAGCTCTAAGGCCTTCAAATGCTCTCTCAAACCATGTATATTTTGCAATTAAGATAAGATCAGCATACAAAAGTAGCTTCACCACATAACCCGCTAGTTAAATACCCTCTCCACTTGGTGTTGTTTAGCCATTTTTCTAGCTTATCAATATATAAACCAAATAGAGTGGGGGAGAGGGGGCACCCCTGCTTGACCCCAATGTCACTACCAAAGCATTCTGAAAAGCCCTCTTTCATTTTGATTTTAGTAGTAACTTTCTCATATAGTTTATGGACAACAGCTCTATATTCATTTGGGATTCCAAGCTCTTTGGGATTCCAAGCTCTTCCGTTCTTCTCCAAAGCTTATCCCCAGGAACAATGTCAAAAGCTTTTTTTGAAATCACCAAAGCAACAAAAGGTTTCCCCGCCCTGAATGTCCCATACTTTTTGGTTGAAGTACCTAAGAGTGATGCAATGATCCATTATAGAGTGTCTTGGCCTAAAACCAACATGTCTGTTTGCTCTTTTACACTCTTTTTTCTGTCCAACCGGTGATTTTATGCTCCATCATGCTCCCAAACAATTTTCCAAGAAGAGGATTGACCATGACAGTGTGATAATTAGAGGGATTATTGATGTCTCCACTTTAGGATTGACCATGACAGTGTGATAATTAGAGGGATTATTGATGTCTCCACTTTTGTGACGAGGGATGGCGACGCTTCTTGTTCATTCAACTGGAAAATTGCTTTGCGTGATGTTGAAGATTGTTGAAGATTCTTTTGATGACTAGGGCCAAGATCTCAACACCCCATTTTAAGAATTTTCCCTATAACCCATCAATGTCTTGGGCCTTACCCCACTTGCTACATATTTTATACCATGATTGACTTCATCCACTAAAAATAACACAAGTGTAGAGTTGATTATGTAACCTACTTTTCTCTTGATTTCTCTCATAATAAAATTGTACATATTCCAACCAATGAATATCCTAGATATTATCTATTTGTTTTCTCTTTTGTTTTAATTCCTGCCCAAATCAGTACCCAATAGAATTCCTTGCATTGCAATGTTCAATAGAATTCCTAAAACCTGTCAACTAATTCTATGCTCAGTTGGAGAAAACAGATGAAAAAGGCTGCCACGTATTGGTTTTTGCGGGACTATTGACCGCTGACTCAATGGAGTCTGCAACCTGTTGGAGAACGTGGATGCTCCTGTATCATTGGCACTTTAAACTATTTCTCCATTGACTTCGACCTTTCTTCGTAACTTTGGTTTTCCTTCTAAGTGCATGCTTTCTTCGTTCCGTGCTTTTACAAATATGGATGCTATTACACGCGTTGCTCTTCCCCCGGAAACACAATATGTAGTTAAGGTAGAAGCTCATGGCTACAGCCACAGTGGGGAAAGTCGCCTACCTCGAAACGTTATGGCTACAAGCGAACGCTGAGAGCTACCAGCCTGTCCTTCGAGTCACCTTCCAGCAATGTTGTGAGTTAATCGACAAAACTTCATCTTTATGAAACATGTTCTTTCTCGGGATTAAGTCTGAAACTGCAACACCGTCAATAATTCCAAGTCACAACGGTGCCAACTTAGTAAGACGGGGCACACAACATCATCAAGTTTCATGCCATCACAATATGGTTGACTTGAATAGGCAATGGAAAACAGTTTGCACGCAACCGCAGCAGCGAAACTTGAACTGAAGATTAGGAAGGCAAGTATAGAAATGATGAAGGAAAGAGACCAAGCCTGGATAGCAACCAGGTTGCCTCTTCTGCTTCCAGGATTAGACGAATTGGCGCAGATGAGCAATTTGCACAACACAAAAGAGCACCATACTTCCTATGAATGAGGCCCAACATTTGGCGTCCATGTAGATCGTCTGTCACATCACCCACAATAAAATGGCAGAAAAACAGCACGGCCAGCTGCCCAAGTATGGCTCCATTATTCAACAGAGCCAACTCCAACAATCGACCAATGCATTCCTTCAGAGCAGCATACGCTCTCTTTCATCTTTGATGATAGTGGGCTAAAAAGCATCACACAAAGGCAGGAACAGAAACAATTAGCACTGAATCTGGAGCGTCTTGCACAGAATCGATAACTTTAGCAAGCCCTGAAGGGCCATTTCTCTTGTCAGATCTGGCTCAAACTATATCACCGACGTCAAATTGTTATAGGTGATACAAGTCTCCTACTGCAGTTCTAGGTGTTTTAGCTCTTTGAAAAATCTCGACCCACATGCTAAAGTCATTACATTCTGTGCAGCAGATGGCTTGGACTCAATCCGAAAAACATGGTCTACGACCAGACCATGTTCCTGCTAGTTCTCTGCTGTTGTGACCCGCAACGGCTGCTTCAGCCAAACTTTTAGGCTTCCAATCTCTAAATCTGTAAGTTAAACTCTTTTATACTTTGTTCTTTTACTTTTAATGGGACTAGAGTATCTCGTGAAATTGAACTTGATGAAAAGAACGTTTGTCGGCACCACGAGACTCAAATAGATAAAGGGACTGTTGCTTGGTTTGCAGATTGCTTTGCTTAATAGCCCTCAATTTCTGTTTCAGGTTTCCATCATCACTATCAACCTCTCTGCTTTGAAAGCAAGGTGACTGCTGAACATCAAACGAGGTCTCCAAGCTGATACACTTGCTGTCTGCATGGTTGTGTTCCCGCTTTTGATATATCTTTGGCATAAAGATCCAATCTCATATGACTATCATTCTAATATTCCATCATTCCATCTGATCTCAGGTTCCATTATTATTAGAAGAGTCCCTTATCCCACAGATCGCACAAACAAGAGGTGTTAAACATCAGTTTAAAGGATCAATCATCGATAAAAATTCTGTTCTTTTCCATACTCTCAAGTGCCTCCAGTCGTTATCCGTGTGATACCAGACCGGTGTGTCCGTAAATATTCATCTTCCTAACATCTATAGAATCCTCGCTATTGTATAAAATCATCATTCCTCGTTTTCAGTTTATGCAGCATGCCATTCAGTGACAATAAAATCATGCCTTTCAACATTTAAGAGCATTGACAATCCACCTATGGAGGAACTGAATTTTCCTGATTCAAATAATCATTTAGCAGAAGAGAGTATTCTAGCAAAAGAGAGTGTTCTGTCGCATTATTTATTGATGTTTTATGTATTTTATTAGTATAATGATAAAGTGATTAAGGATTGTGAACAGTAAGGACTCAAGTACCTAGACTAACTGTCTCTGCCCTTACTATGTCGCTGCCATATCAGAGACTTTATTAGCACTTTTGCAGTTTTATGAATTGAGTGCAGAAGTTCGAAGTTAAGCTATGAAAAAGGTGAAAATGAGAAATCAATCGGAATATCCTGTTGAAGAGCTGTTTCGCAAAGTCACGGTTATCATCCGAAAGGACTATTTTACTATTATAGAAAACCCAAAAGGGACACATTTCAGAAGCCAACCATGTAATTTTCTTTAATTAAATTAAAGATAAAGAGCACATAATTAACTTTGAGATAAATATGAAGTCTCTATCATCACCAGTACTAAATTTTATTTAGAAATTGACACGAGAGTATATAAATACATACCAACATATAGCTGTACTAAAAACGGTAAATGATATTAGGAGCTTTGTGATAGAACAACAAATTATGAGGCAAATCATGGAGAACAGTGAGCATTTTAGAAAGGGTACAAGTATCGTGGAAACAGGCAGTACTCCCAGGAATCCATAGGAATGCTAGCAATAACAGCCCAGGCTTCACACCCACTGAGCCAACTCCAACTCCCATGTAAGCTACAGTAGTCCACATCCACTGAAGTTAGAATTCAATAATCAGGGGAAGTTCCACGCGGATTTTCCAGACAACTTTACTCAATATCCACTGAAGCTGAAATTCATTAATTAGAGAAAAACATTTCATGCGATATAGTAAACTCAGGTTGAATTAAAAGGTTCTGTCGAGAAGAAATTTGAAATCAGGTAACCTCTAAGGATCGTGACTGACAAAGTTAAGATGATATCCATGGGCACGCTCCAAGAATTTCAAGGATAGACTATTGCTAACGTAGAAGAATTGGGTACATGTTTTTCTGTGGAAGACGTGTCCCGTAATACGTCTAACAGCTTAACAACTTGAACTCATAAATGCATAGAGGGAAACGGCCCATAGAAAACAATATATGTTCTAGACTGGTGAAAAAAGTATCTTGAAACTCCATAATAAATTGGCCCCTTGATTATTCCGTTAACAAGAGTTAATTCCACCCGTGAGGACATTTTTCCACAAGCTTAGAACATATATTGTTCCCATTAATTAAGAGATAACAGTTAACATATAGTTAAAATAAATAATGATCGAATGACAGTATGAGGTTACGATGAACAAAAAATTCATAAGGGGAAGCATGGAGAACAGTGAAACTTTTAGAAGGGTACAGCACAACGGTATCGCCGAAACAAATAGTGCCCCGATGAATCCGTAGGAAATCTGACGATAAAAGCCCAGGACTTCCTGTAAGTTACAATCAATGATATCCACTGAGGAAGAAATTCATAATTAGCGGAAGTTCTGTGCAAGCTTTGCAGGCAAAATGTAAATTTGGATTGAATTGAATTTCGATCAAACAAGTTGCCCAGAAGTAATTGGAATCGCACATGCTTTCAGAATTGCTGTACAAAGTTAATATACAGGCATGCTCCAACAATTACAAGGATACACTAATTGCTACGCTAAAAAAAATAAAAAATTATATTTTCTCTGTATGGCAGTGGACAATTTATGGACATTTACATGAATGGAGACGGAAGAGTATGAAAAGTAGTATTTTTGGGCGTGTGGTAAACAAAACAGTAAAACAAATTACCGATGCTGAATAATAAAATGAAAGGAATATCAAGCAAACAATTAGTCACACCCGCAAGGATAATCCTGGATGACCTGTGTTGTAGGCAATTGGTTCAAATGAGGAGGAGAGGCAGAGAAAAATGACTTCTAAGTGATTAAAATTCCGAGAAAGCTTTGCAGATTAAGCAACGAGTGAAATTGAAAACAAACTCTAGAGAAAAACTAAGATTGAACCAGCCAATGTTATAATAACCGTTTTAAAAAATTGATCCATGAAGCCTCTGAAGCTGAATAAAGTATGCGTTTTAGACTCGTCTAAAACAAAATATTAACAAAATACTGCTCTTGAATAATAAAATGAAAGTAATGTAAAAAATATGTAATTCACACTCGTGGAAAACAAAATCAAAACTGTGTTAGTGACTCCGGTAAGCACAGTGTAGTTAATTAGTTGAAATGTGAAGGGAGGCCCGTCCAAGAAAAAACTCAAAAAAGCATGGCACAGTAACCAACAAAACATTACAAGTAAGGTGACAATATATATTAATAAAGGAAAACTATGCCACGAGGGAAAAGAAAAACCCTCAAACAACACACTACCTTAAAGTCAAAAAAAGAGAAAGACCCTCGATACAAAACACTACCTTAAAGTCAAGGTGGAAATATATATGCGCAAAGGCTTAGCTGGGACTTGAATTAAGAAACACTCCGCAAAGTAACAAACATAGTTTATAATTAAGGTGAGAAAATATAAAAAGCAAATACTAAGACGGGGGACTTAAATAAGACATCGTCGCGTTTCAAGTCTACTATCCGTTTTAAAATTCCTCTATTGAGCCGGCGAAGCCGAAGACAACTTGAAGGTGTATGGTCCTCGCCGAAACTCATGTAACGTGCTTGCAGTTAAAACTTTTATGGGATCTCGAAGAAGAGCAATTCAATAAAATAGTCAAATCTCGAAGCAGCACTGTCTGAAACGAGGGCCAACGGACTCCACGAAATTCACTATAACGTGTTTCCAGTTAAAGTTTTTATGGCGTCTCGAAGAAGAAAATTCAATAAAATAGTCAAATCTAGTAGCAGCACTGTCTGAAAGGAGGGGCAACGGACAAACGAGTTGATTAAAACCAGGCTAGGTATAAATAAATTGAGTCCAAAAAACATTCGAATAAAGATTTTGATGCATAATTTGGTAAAAATGGGGACTTCGATCTATAAACATATGATACAGACAAAAACACGGGTTGGTTTGTTCGAGGATAGATAAATACAACAGTTAAAACTCATGGAAGAGAGAAGGAAGATTCGAGTAATAATATTGTTAAACTCGAACTGTTGGAACCACGTTTGATGGGAAATTGAAAAAAATAGAAAACAATGAACTCCTGATGTATTCATGTAGAATTTTCAATGATAGATGCAATATCGTCGTCAAAGGCGACCAGATAATGTACCAGTTTACAGTCAAAACGGATTTAAGAAATAAATCAAGTGATCCATAGCAAAGAACCTACAATTGTGCTTAAACGAATGTTTCTCGACGCCAGTGAATCGAAACAATCAGCATTGAGCCTATGCGGGCAAAGAAATGGGGTATATTTGAAATGGAGTTGGAATAGCCCGGAGAGCAGTTTTTTTTGCCAGAATCCAGTACACTAAAATTTAAAAAATCAGGTAGTTGGAGTGTTTGGAATCCATTTTCCATAGTGGAAATGGATTCAGCACTATCAAAAACCTTTAGAACACTCAAAATATTAAAGTTTAACAACTGTAAACAAGATTCTAATAAAATCTTTGCCGGATTGTGAGCCATTCCATTGCCTAGATAGACTACGCTTATTTGAAACACATTAATCCGCAAAATAAGAATCACACAGAATTTAACAGCCACCCTTCCCAACTCTGTTTCCAGACATATCCAAGGCATTTCAGTTATGAAACAACGGAAACAAAGAAAACAACTGGATTTTCGTTAAAAAAATAACCGAAAGCTTTAACGGACAGCACGAAAATTCCACAATCCTATGGACTTAAAATAAATTTGTGCGAAACCAAGCTGTTTTTATAGGTTTTTTTCTCTTTGATTCGGGCAACCTTTAAAACTGTAGAGATTCTCAATCAAAACATGTAGAGGTCTTCAATAAGCGCTTTTAACCAAAAGCGACAGCAAAGGGTTCGTAATCAAACAAAGCCAACGCAAAAAGCACAGAAGATCGAATAATTACCTGCAAAACTCACCTGAATTTTCGCTCTGCAAAAGCCTCAAATTTTCCTCTATACATCTTCGATTCCGTACGTTTCCTATGCGAATGTAAAGTCGTTCGAAGTACATTGAAGAAGCAAATTTGACCTCCAAATCCGAAGCCAACCTCAGTTTCCAAGCTCTTCGATTGGGAGAAGAATAGAATGTGAAATAAGTATGGAACCTAGGCCGTATTTAACTCCAGAACCGTCCTCCGAATCGCAAAATCACGGCAACCGACAATACACGAATCACTTTCTTTCTGATACCTTCATCAATTACCATGCGAATTCGCAGATGTGCCAACTTCCCCTTCTCTGCGCCCCGGTGTCAAACAAGGTTAACACGGCCATGAAACTGGCACCCACCCACAAAGCTCACTACGCTATAAATTCGCGTTTTGCTTGAATAGATTAATTTTCGTCAAAGGGTTTATGTGCTATAAGCATATCTAACTTACGGGAATAAATCAAAAGGCCACAACCCAGAGCTGGTTCCAACCCTTTATAAAGATCCCGTGGTGCACAAGATTTTGTGGAACTAGGGACGAACGGCAGTTGACAAACAGTCGATAGCTGTGTGTAAACTGGCACGCAGAATAATTTCTTCGAGCGAAGCGCACATGAGGTGAGTGCAGGTGGTTCTCAATTTTTGTGGGGGAGTGGATCCATTCTTAACTCTCGAGTTACCGTGATCCAATCTTTGAAATTTTAAAAATAAAATAACATATGTTAATTATTTTACTTTTATATTATTTATTGATATTTCAAAATTGTTATTTTACTTTTGTATTATTTATTGATATTTTATATGTTAATTATTTTATTTTTATATTATTTATTGATATTTCAAATCTTTAACTACAAAAAAAATGATTTTGTAAAAGCAACTCTCCCCTTGGCTCACGTTTCAGAGTTGTCGATGCGTTTCCCATATCTAGATTTTCTTTTCGTATCATTTGCCACCATTCGACATTAGTGGAAATGTTCATATAAAATATACGATTGATACGTTACGCATATGAACCTTCTGATCAAGGTTTCCATCTTAACGAACTCATTAGAATTATTGTCATAGGCGTGGGCTCACGTGATCTGTGCTTGCTTGCTGGAAAAGGGGCAAGATATGAAGATTGGCTTTTCTTCTAAATTTGAAACTCCGATGTAAACTTTTGGCATGGCATGGCATGGATTTATTATATTCAATCTAAACACGCACTAGCATGTGATAATTATAGTATTAAGATGGTCTCGCATTTTAGAGAGAAATTTCAAGATTTTCTCTTGATAATGGTGAACAAATGAGGCAAAACTCTCTAACCGTAGCGTTGTCCGCATCTTTATAATGAGGAAGATATCATGTAAATTAAGAATTAAAAACATCACAGGGATGACTGTTAGAAAACTAATTGGATTGTCTAAAGCAAAGCAGCTTGATAAAAAAATATTTTGAAATAGGAAAGCTCTTATGCCGTGGAAACATTTAAATGAATGAGTGGAAGGTTCGTTGATTTTTAACGTTTTAAATATTATTTATCCAGTTGATATGATGTTTTCTTCATAGGATTATTTTATAGTTTTATAAGTTATTTTAGATGTTATGTTATAAGTGTTTTTAGATGTTATAAGTGTTTTAAAGGAGGGGAAAGGGGAATATTTTATGGTTTTAGAAATTATTTTTAGATGTTATAAGATAAGTGAGATTTTTTTCTTTATTCATTCTAATCACACCATTAACCATTTTACTATTATGTTAAAAGTTATTCCAAGAAATTATAATATAAGCTTATTTAGCTTTTGTGTCTCTCTCTTACCTACATATTCCATTCCACATTATGACCACACAACTAATCAACTATTATGTTAATAGGAGACATGACTCACTTGTGCTTGCCTCTATTGACATAAGGATGATGTTATGATGGGACTTATATGTTGTGGCATACTAAGCCTCACAACTAATGAGGGATAACACAAAAGGAGGATTCATAAAAAATTATTCCAAGATGTCACAAGATAGTTGCATCCTAACTCTTGTTTCAAATACACACACACACACACCCATACACCACCACATGTCAGAGAGGAAGGAAGGCCAAGTAAGCAAGCATGCTCACCTTACAACTAATCAACGCTTAAGTTAGTAGGAGACACCATTCCCTCATGGTTTCCTAACAGAAGGATCAACACATAAGAAGGATAGGAGATCTTATAGTCATATAGGTTATTCCAAGTTGCCATAAGAGAGGCATATTTGGCACTTATTTCACACACCATGTGGCAGAGGAAGAGGGGAATGCCAAGCAAACAAATGTAATTACCCCACAACCAATCAACCATTATGTTAGTAACAGACACCACTCACTTGTGGCTTCCATCATTTGCATAAGGATCATGCTATGTTGGGACTTATACACTACCGCAAACCATCCTCACAAATAATGTGGGATAACACAAAAGGAGGCGAGTAGATTTTATATGCATAAAACCACAACCAATCAAGCATTATGTTAGTAACAGACACCACTCACTTGTGGCTTCCATCATTTGCATAAGGATCATGCTATGTTGGGACTTATACACTACTGCAAACCATCCTCGCAAATAATGTGGGATAACACAAAAGGAGGAGAGTAGATTTTATATGCATAAAAGCTACTTCAAGACACCATAAAATAGGTGCATCCAACTCTTGTTTCATCATTGCACACCACATCTAACATAGGAGGGGAATTTCAAGTGAGGCAACATAAATCACCTCATAACCAATAAACCATTATGGTAGTACGAGACATCACTCACTTGTACCTGCCCCCATTGGCATAAAGACCAAACCATGTTGGGACTTATATGCAGTCATAAACCAGACCTCACTGACAAATGAGGGGTAACACAAAAGGAATGCAGTTGATTTATAGTCATAAAAGCTATCACAAGATGCCATAAGATAGTTGTGTCTAACTCTGATGAACACACCCACCCTTATATACCATGTCCACAAAGGGCGAGGGGAGGTCAAGTAAGCAAGCGTAATCACCCTACAACTAATCAACATTTAAGCTAGTAGGAGACACCACTCCCTTATGACTATCTAACATAAGGATCATGATATGTCGGGATTTATATGTTGTTGTAGACCATCCTATTAGTTTTTGTAGCTCGGAAAAGTGCTCTAGTCTCTGTTGGTGTCTATGAGGCTATGAGGCTAAGGAACACAGGAGGATAATTATTTCCAAGACCCAAAAAAAGTTTCTAAGGAAAATGTCTTAATTAGATTAATTAGCCAATTTTTTATTATTTTCCTAAGACTAACTTAGGAAAAGTGGTTAATTAAATCAAATTAATTGAGACAAAGCGATTTTTCTCTTGTAACTTCTAGAAAAGTCATGAGAAGGGGTCAAGATGATCTTAGCCATCGATTGGAGTTAAATCATGGTCATTGGTTCATCAATGAGAGATTATAAGAGAAAATCGATGGGGCACTTGGAGAACACATTCGAGACATGAAATTGCAGTGACAACAAGGGCACATTTATAGCATGGAGGACACCAACAGTAAGGTTTCAACAAGGAAATTGAGGAGAGGATTTCTGGAGAACTTCTTAACTAAGTCTTCAGAAATTAAATTAGCTTGAGAACCACTATCAAATAGTGTGTCTATTTTGGTATGCTTTGAAACAACTCTAATATGAAAGAGTTCTATTCTTGTATCTTCATCTTGAGTTACATTGGAACAACTTGAAGAACTAGTGTTTTCAATGTTCTTACCTTTCAAACCCATTGCTGTAATCTTGGTTTCATCTCCTGAATCTGAACCTAAGTCATGGTCAATGATTTGCAACAGTTTTCCCCTTCTCTTTGGTTTTAAGTTTGTTTGGCTTCAACTTTGGATGGAGTTGCCAACAATGGTCTTCATCATGGCCATTTTTCGAACAATGTTTACATGTGAGTTTCTCTTTCTCTATTTTGATAGAACCATTTTTCTTTCCTCTTCCATTAAACTTACCCTTTCCTTTACCTTTATACTCAAAGAAACTATCACTTTTCTCATTTGCCCTATGTTTCCCTTTTGCTTCTAGATGTATGGCTTGAACGCAAACCTCATCTAAGTTTGTAGGATTGAACATGAGAATCGTATGTCTAAGGTAACTGTGCAAACCCACAATATACTTTAACAAAGTTTCTTGAGAATACAAATTGACACCCAAAATAAAAGCTCTTCTCCTAATTCATGAGTATAATCTTGCACACATTTCCCTTTCAATTGTCTAAAATTTTTCCAGTCCATAATGGTTTTCTGCATGTAAGCTAGAGGGTAAAATTGCCTTTTGATGGCAACAATAAAATTTGACCAAGACATTGAGATCTTACCGTGGTTTTTAATCTCTTCTTGAGTCCTTGCTTCCCACCATACAAGTGTTGTGCCCTCCATTCTCAAAGAAGCCAACTGAATCTTTATGTCATCCTCTTGAAGGTTCTGAATTATGCAATAAACCTCCAATTGACAAATCCAATTGTCCAGCTTCTCTGCATTCACTTCGCCATTATACATCGGTAGCTCAAATTTGACATCAAGTTTAACTAAGGGTGATTTACCAGTTCCTTTTGAAATATGTGGATGAACAGATTGTAGGGTTGTGGTGGTGGAAGATGATGATGAGGAAGGTGAAGATGGTGGTGAGGATGATGGTGGAGTGGATGGTGGCTTCTTACCATCTCCATGGCCTCCTCCTCCTGGAGAACCCTCTCCTCTTGGAGGCCTTGAACTCTCTCCTTGCATCCTTACATTCCTTTCCTCATAGAGGACTTTAACCACCTCAGTCATATCAAAGAATGCCTTCCTGAATGCTCTCTCATCTTCTGTCATGATAGGTTCTCCTTCATGAGACATGCTCACTGAAGACTCAACTTCAACTTAAGGATGTGCTAGTGTTGAAGACTTTGGCAACCTTGCTCTTCTTCCTCTTGACCCAACTGCGGGGCTATCTACCAATTTCCCTTCTCTTTTTTCGAGTTTTAACCTTGTAAGCATGACACAAACTTGCAAATAATTAGATCCCTTGCACAAAAAAACCTAAAGAACTTGAGCTCTGATACCAAAAATGAACTGAATGGAGGATGTTAGTAATGCTCAGCTAATTCCCCTTTAGATTTTATAAACAAATGTATTATGTGTGCTTAAGGTTTTAGGTTTTCTTGCAAATTATCAAGTCCCATGAGTGTTTTTCATGTCAATTTAGTGAGCAATTTAACATAAAAACAAGAGTTGAACAACAACAAATAAAGTACAGAACATCGTCGTACATAACATTAACACGGGTATTTGATGAGGGAGTTCACCCCTCCAGGGCTACATCTCCTTGGTCCAGCTTCCATGGCTTGGGCGCCTCCACATTATGCTCAAATTGTCAAATTGACCTGTTTACAATGCTCTTTTTCTCTTGTAACCTGCTCCAATGAGTCCAGAATGGCTCAAAATGGTCAGCTAGCCTCTTTCTAAGCCTGAATTGGTCGAAAATTGCAAAAGTTATGGCCTCTTCAATTTCTCCCACCATTTTAGGCTCTAAACTAGTTAACTGCCACTAGAATTGGCAGTTTCTGCTAAATCCAGGGATCCACCAATTAAATTGTAATTAGTGCTAAGTGGAGTTTAAGCATGATGAAGCACTAACTGCTTGTTTTAAACTAATCTGAAACTTAATTATGGTTTAAGCACTAACAAATTGGATTAGGTTAAATAATTCGTGGCTTAAGTTTTAATAATCGTGGTTAACTCTGCATTTGGCTCTGGCCCCGCTGGCAGTCATGGCGTGTGGTCCAATGGACTGGGGCTGGCCCCGCTGGCAGTCATGGTGTGTGGTCCAATGGACCGGGGCTGGCCCCACTTTACCCCTGCCACATTACCACATATAATTTAAATATAAGTTGAAAACAATACATGTTAAGAACTAACATGTAGCGAAGGCGATAAGGCTTAGCGCTGGCAGTGCGGAGGTCGCGGGGTCGAACCCCGACGCCTCCACCTAAATTTTGACCAACGACCATGAGGGCACGTGGCAGCCTCCCGCTTGCCACGTGTCATGACCTCATTAGTCCAACCCAACACCAATAAACCAATCTGATGTCGACACTTGTCACCAATTCATAGGTCCACTTGTGGGAATATTTAAAGAATATTCCTTGGAATATACCTTTTGCTGATTAGACAATATGAATGCCTAGTCAACATCCTATCATCCTTGCACAAAATTTCCTTGTTTAGCAAAGCAGTTAGATCATGTTTCCGGGAGCATACGGCTACCATTTTTCGTAAAACGAAGTGCGCCGGATTCAAAACGACAAGCACTACGCGGTCGTTCAAGTTTCGAGACAATCTGAGAACTTTGATTTTTTAGCATAAAACTTAGCACCTGATCAACCATGTAGGTTCATCACACCTTTGGATCTTTTGGAGGTAGTTAGTTGACAATTAATACTGGACTAGGAGAGTCCACTAAGCGGCCAACATTATGTGATTAATCGAATGGTCAACTAGGCATTTGAGTGGATAGGGAGATAGATCAAACCAATCAAGTAGTGTGTAGGACATAGTAACCAAAAAATTTGTTATGCACCCTCACTTATCTATGTGGATCTTGTCTTCCTCGTTCTAAGGGGTTTGGTTACATCTCAATACTATAAAAAGATGGCCTTATGGGTCAATCCAAAAAAGTGTAATTCAAACAAGTGATATGTATTATGTATGGAAATATTTTGGTTTCTTACACTAGTATGTTGGGTTGTGCTTAAGTGTTGTAATGACATTTTTAGACACAACATCTCTCTTGGAATATTAACCCTTTGATCTCCCTACCCCTTTGCAATATATTGATTTACTTCTCCTACTTGTTTTATTTTATTAACAAGTTATTTAACTGAAGTATTCAGAAAAACAACTAAGTAAACACAACTAGCAACCTACACAAATACAGATCATTTACTGAACATCACGCACATATGACAAAGGACACACATGATTTTTCGGACAAATTTTCTCGGATAAACCCAACGCGGGAAAACCGGTGTAGCAGATCTGAGGGTTTATTATTATTAAGCAGTAGTATTCTGAGTACATCTAGGGTGTCATAATTCAGCTCACCCAACAGAGAAATCCTCGACTATAGAGAAAAATGTGAGTTTTACCTCACTCCTGCAAGTCCCAACTGATTCAGATGAGCAACTGGTGAAACCCCAACTAGCTCTGAGCAGTCTCTATGCTGCCACTGCGTAAGGCTGCGTGGCCCTGACTAAGGGATTGCGTCACCCTTGGTCTACGCTGATCAGCTTCTCTCGAAGTCTGGTTTCAGCCCTGCCAACTTAGAAACCCAAGTCTCTAGTGAATTTTGGAGTTTTCCCTACATGGGCCTACATCACCCTCTCTAGGGTTAGTGTCACACCCTCTGATGGCTACGTTGTCGCCACTGTGTCTCTGCTACCCTTTCTCTATGTTGTACTCTTGGTCCTCCAACCAATCACTGGATTCGTCCCTCACTGCTTCTCTGAATCACTCAGATTTGATCTTCGTCCGAGCACTGCTCCATCAAAAGTATTCGATCCCTTAGATTCTATGTGTGTATTCCAACTGACCCCAAGCCCTTCTGTTATACTTTTCTCGTTGACACATCAAAGGTCGTTATCTAATATCTAACCAACAGCTAAGATTAAAAGAAGCTTGATCCACGTCACTTAGAAAGTTCTCATCACATGTGTAAATTAATTCACTTTAATTTTTCAATTCCCCTAAGTTAGACTTAGAGTCCCCATTAAAAAATTTAATTATTTGAATATCTTTTACACCAGATGGAATTTCTGCAAATGCTTTCTGGGTCTTGGAGATCTCATGTGTTACAGCCCCTCTACAAAGTTTCAGAGCTAAAGCACATCCGATGCTACCCCAAAATCTCAACACACAAAACCAAAGGAAGCTGCACAAAGTCTAACAACATGTAAAACAATTATCCCAAACAATCTCAACAATTAAATGCAATTAATATGTGCTTCTTATGCTTTATCTCCTTAGCTATCTATATGAATTAGGATAAGATCCTCATTAAATAAAAATGTTTCAAGTGCATTTAGGTTCATGGTAAAGATGAATGTCAAGATTCACGTCTTAGTTGGTGATGCCATTTTAGATCAAGAAGCACACACAAATGTTAACTTTGTGAGTTAATGAGATTGAGGATTGAAGTTGATAAGGTCAAATATAGTTTTGTGCATGGGAAATTTGCAACAAAAAGTTTTATCAAACATCATTGTTTTGACCATCCAAGAGTGAACATGTCTTTTAAGTAAGTTACCAAATGAAAGAGCAAATGACATCCTTGAAATCAAACATGAACATAAAAATCTCTATATTCTAATTAATTAGCTCCATGTTGCATAAATAGAAATATGCAACCACATGTCACATACACAAAATTGAGTGATTTATCAATCAAGGTGTACAAAGATGATCAACCCATGCAAATCTATAACACGAACCACTTAGCCTACGAAGATAAGCAAACAACTCAAGTTTATATGCAAACACCTTTATATATTAGGAGCATCCTCTACCACATGAAATGAGCAAGCCACAAATGTAGGTGATGTAGGTGCAAATGGAATTTTGGATGCTCATTTGTTTCAACATGACACAAACCTAGGGGAATTTTTAATGAATCAACAAGATAGACTACATGGTGCCAACATCCCAAAGGAGTTGTCTTTAGTGCGACTTTTTGAAGTTTCAGGTGCCGGAATTCGATGAAAATTTTTGAGGTAAAATCTTGGTTTTTGTTATTCAAACTGGTTTTTTGATTCTATATATGGATTCAGCACCCTCAAAAACCTCTAGGGCACTTCGATTGTGCAAATTTAGCAATCAAACTTCTCTTTTCAATAAATTCCTGCCGGAATTTAGAGAAATTACACCGTAAAAAGTCACCGTAAAAACCTTCAAAAAGTTGCACTAAAGACTACTCGCATCCCAAATATCAAACATGGTATATTGAAGACATCACAGACTTTCAAGAAGCCCTTAGATGCTTAGAACACTAGAGCAAAATTTTGGCATGCTTGTCATGTGCTACATTACATTATGATCAAACCGGTTGGGGAGAAAACAACCTTTAACTCATAGTTCACACTCCTTTTTTTATTTCAAAACATTAAGAGTCTAGGAGAGTTGATTTAGATGTTAGAAAAAGGCGCAAAATGAAGATTCTAGATCACTATTTCTCATGATAAAGTAGATTAAACCATAACATTATTCATACAATGTACAAATGCTTCCAGTATAAATTTATTAAATTTATGCATAAAAAAATAAAATTGAGAATTATGAATATATAATTTAAAAACTATACATCACAACTCTACATAATAAATTCAAATTACAACACTATAAACATGTATGCACAAATTACAGCATTATAACATTATGAACATCAACCAATTATCTACTAAACCTTTTAAGTGCCTTAATGTAATTACATATCTTTTGTTATTACTTTTAGTTTAACCATTTTTTTTAGTACGTATTTCTTTAACTTTTTAATTTTATTTATATTATTTTTCATAAATTTCAATTATATGAAATTTTAACTTTCAATGTATTATTAATTTTTAGTATTCATAGCTATCATTTCTTTAATTATTATTTTTAATTAATTTTAAATTTTAAATTAAAGAATCATCAATGCCGTTCTTCAACTTTAACGCTTCCTCGTACCAACTTCCCCGTGCAAGAAAAACTCTTTTAACACTGAACACTCTCTCATTCTAACTTTGCATCCTCTTCACTGTTCACCACCTTGCTCAATATTTGATAATGGGGTAAACCGTAAGAGCATGTTTAATCAAGATAGAAGTTCCCGGCAGAAGAAGTTATGCGTATCAAAGATAACGAGTCCTCCGAGTCACTTTCGAGCTATTTTGTGATTTAGTTGCACGACTGCAACTCGGTAACAGATCAAGGAGGATTGGAATTTGAAATTTGATTCACTTTTTTATAGTAGGACCAGATTACATAACCAAAAACGAAATGTTTTGAGTCTATCAAATTCGGCTAGATAAGCCTTCCCGTCTAAATCCCATTATAAAGAAATTTAACTCACTTTTTTTTAAATCCGATGGTAAATCCGATGGTTTTATGATTTTAAGTTAAAATTAATTTATAAAAATAATAAATAGTTTAATAAATTTTAAAATTTATTTGTTTTTTATTTAAAATATTTTTAAAAATTAAAATTCAATAATTTTAATATAAAATCTGTTTATTAAAAAATTTAAATAATTTAACAAATGGTAAAAACAGATATTGGGAAATTTTGAATCTATTTGATTTGATGGACAATTTATCGATGAGGTTCTATTTCGGATACACAACCAACCAATTATGAAGTACGCGATACACAACTTTAACGAGTATATATATAACGAATATTGATAATGGATATTCAAATTCTATCCCTGAAATTTTCAAGTCACACCTGCGTTAACCGAGAAGTATAGGATACTCAACTAGGGTTGGAATCTTAAACCTAAACAATTTGCCTGTATTTATGGGCAAAGGGTAAATTGCGGGTTACAAATTGCCTGTAACCCGCAATTTGCCTTTCAACATCAGTCAGTGTTGTAAGCTAAACAACTATATAATCACAGCAATTTTTGGCATAATTTTGAATGGAATTTGGTAATAATTTGGCACAATTTTGATTCCACTGCGTTTCAAAGGATATGGATGTTGACCTCAAAAAAGTCTAAAAACTTCGGATCGATTGAAATCGTGAGGATATGACCAGAAAGGTGCCTTTTGTTTGCTCGATCAACAATGCCTTTTCACAACACCACATAATACAAGACTTAGATGGGGCAATGGAAAATTAGTTTTGATGCACCTACAGCAAGCAAAACTTAGCAAATTGAATGTTGGGGTATTGGGTAGGCGAGTGTAGGAAATTGGTCACAACATCATAAGCGCAAGTAGATGAGAAGATGAAGGAAACAGACCAAATCTGGATAGCAACCAGTTTGTCTCTGCTCCCAACAGACGAATGGGCACAGATCTGCACAACAAAATAGAGCACTAGACTTCACATGGATGAAACGCAACAGTTGGAGTCTGTGCAGATCGTCAGTCACATCACCCACAATAGAGTGGCAGGACAAAAGCTCGGCCGCTTCCCCGAGTATGCCTCCATTATTTAACAAGTTTAGGTTCTACAATTTAAGGTAAGGTAGTTCATCGCAAAATGAATTCATTTATGGCAGTATACGCTCTTTTCATCTTTGACAAGATAGGCCCAAAGAAAAACATCACAAAATGGCACATAAACACTTCGCACTGAATCTTGAGCCTCTTGCACAGGATCAATAACTTTAGCAAGCCAAGCAAGGCCATTTCCATTGTCATATCTGGTCCAAACCATATCACCAACGTCAAATTCTTATAGGAGATGTAAGTCCCCTGATGCAGTTCCGAGTGATTTACATCTTGCTAAAAATCTCGAACCATATACTAAACAGGCGGAGGGCATTAATTGGCAGATGGCTGTTGTGACCTGCGACAGCTGCTTCAGTCAAGCTTTTAGGCTTCCAATCTCTATATTAAGACCTGGACCCTTCCCCTTTTCATTTTCGTTTAATGGGAATAGAGTACTTTGATGAGATTAATTTCTTCGGCACCACATTCCAATGCTTTAGTTTGGCTTGTTTTCCATGGTTCAAAGTCTAGAGTCACGGAAACGGGATGGGAGCTTCTCAACCATACTTGGGTATAGAATAGATAAACGGACTCTTGCTTGGTTTGCAGATTGTTTTGTTTAGCTCTCATCCTCTGTTTCAGAATTTCGCTTTTAATATCAATCTCTCTGCTCTGAGAGCAGGGGGGGGATTGCTGAACAGCAAACGAGGTCTCCGAGCTGATAGACTTGCTGTCTGCAGGGCTCTCTTCCCAGGTTTTCATATGTGTTCGGCATAAAGATCCCAAATCTCATATAACTACCACTCCAGGATTCCGTATTGATCTCAGGTTCATAATTCCATCCAGATTTCTGCGTTCCTCTAGATCAGGTTCATAATTCCTTCAGGATTCCAGCGTTCCTGTTTTATTAAGAGAAATCGCCCATTTTTTGCAAGCGGCAGATGCGAAACTTGTCAATTGCGTGGCTCTGGAGATGGGAAAAGTGCGAGCGACAAAACACTATAATTCAAGCTGGACAATATGAGGTAAACTCCCACCTGATAACTGCTAAACCACGGTCCAACCAAACAGGGCACTTTCTATATGTTCCTATTCATATCCCTATAATATAGAATACCCCAATGATAAAAAAGCATCACTCCTCTGTTTCAGCTTATGCAATTCGACATTCAGTAACAACGAAAACATGCCTTTCAAGTTTTAACCATCCAGGGTGTCAACGGTCCATGAAGGCGCTGAATTTCAGTTTACTGAAATAATCACTTTTTACCATTAATGGCATCGACTATCCACAAATTGAGGCTCAGAATTTCCCCAACTGAAATAATTAACTACCACAACATATCACTGCGTTGCGTTATTTACCACCGTTCCATGTATTTTGGTAAGAACATAGATTATTCCAGTCATTGCGATTTAAGCCTATGAGCAATTTGTGAATTGGTTGCACAAGTTCCGAGGTGAAGAGATCCCAGAAGGAAGATTTCGGAGGGAGCTCCGTGTTGTTTCCTGAAGTCCAGCAGCCCGCTTATTGCTCAAACGGACTACTTATATTAATATCAAAACCTAAAAGGGAACTATTGTTAAAGTCAACCATGTACGTCACACAAGTTAAACAAAATAATGATTGATGATCTCATGAACTTTACGGTGCACTAGTCATGAGGCAAATCATGGAGGGCAGTGAGCCTCTTTGAAAGGGTACCAACGGTATCGTGGAAACAGTTGGTGCTCCTAGGAATCCGTAAGAATCCTGGTAATAAAAGTCCTGAGCATTTTTAACGCTACAGTAGTTCATATCCTGAAATCGGAATTCAATAATCAGGGGAAGTCCTATGCAAATTTTCTAGGCAGCATGTACTAATATCTACTAAGTCTGAAATTCAAAAGTTTAGGGAAGTCCAAAACTTGTGGTAAATTCAAATAAAATGTAACATGCCACATGTGATAAATTCGGATAAAATGTGCTCTCCAGAAGTAATTCGGAATCACAGAAGTTCTCAGAATTGCTGCTGATAAAAGGCGCGTGCTCCAAAATTTGCAAAGATGGACTTGTAACGATAAAAGGTTCAAAATCTGCGAGGGGTTAGGGTTGTCTACTCCCGTCATGACTAAGCTAGAGGCATTGGATAGACACTCCAATGCTGAACGTCTCGGTCTTTGTGAAAGTCAAGAGTTTCTAGTATATGTAGCTTACAAGCTGCTACATATTAAGCTACATTTATTAGGGAGGTTGCTGTTCCCTATCTAAAAAACGATAAAAGGCTCATGCTCCGAAATTTGCAGGGAAAAAACCAGATACTACATCATAAAATCATCCATAAATTAGCAGGAAACAAGACTTTATTTTACCCATAAGGGCATCCAAAAACAGCTTTTGAGGTGGAGCAGGAAATCTTTTACACGAGCCGAGAACATATATGTTGTATCCAATGATTAGGATAGATACTTTTGAGATGGATATGAGTTCAAGAGGAGCAAAACGAGCTGTAAACAATATAGCAGTAGATTTAACCAAGAAGCGTGGCACAGTAACGAACAAAAGTTCTGGATAAGTGTAAGAGGATATAAAGTTCTGGATAACTGTAAGAGGATATATATTAAAAGAGCAAAAGACTACGATGGTGACATTTTTAAGAAACTGTTGCGTTGGATGTCAAATTAAAGCTTTTACATGGCTCTGCTGTAAGTCCGCGAAGATAAGGACATCTGTAACAAATTAAGGTGCAAAGTTCTGCATAAAATTGACTGTAACGTACTTCAGGAAAAATTTGGGGGTCGCCAAGCAGAGCAAACTCACGAAATGGTCAAATGCAGCTATGATGAAAATCGATGAACAGAACTTCGCGAGATGGAGCAAACGATAAACTGGTTGAGTAACAAACACGCTAGATGAAATCAAAATGAGTCCGGATAAAGATTTGGATGGCTAAATAAGTAAAAGTGGGAACTCGAGCTGTAAATTGTATGCTCTTTCAAAAGAATGTCAATTTGGTTGGGGATGGAACGATCTAAGAGAAAATTTGAGAAAAATTACATGAAATTATGCTCTCCAAACTTGGATGTATAGCTCTGATTTTCAAAGAGGGATGGAAGAAGAAAATTATTGTTGAACTCGAATATGTAGAACTAGCATTTCTTGAAGATGATACAGTCTTTGGATAGTGACGGAATCATTCCAAAAGTAAACGAGAGAATTAAAAAGCTGTGGATTCCTAACTCATTCATATGGCTTTTTAATGATAGATACAGTATCATCTTTAAAAGATGTGGAGACCAGCTAATGTACCAGGCTACAGTCAAAACAGAAACAAAACAGCCAATGATCCGGAGCAAAGAACCTAAAATTTGAGTTCAAGTGAATGTTTCTGAACACCTGAGAATCTAAACAACGGACATTGAGCAATCGTTTGCAAAGAAACGGGGCATTTGAAAGACATTAATCCGCAAAATAAAAATTTCACTAAATTTGACAGGTTAGCCTTCCCGACTCTGCTTCCATAAACTTCTGTGGCTTCTTAGGAATGGAACGACAAACTTCAACAGAGCACGAAAAGTACACAATACTATGGACTATGGACTAAGGACTAAATTTATGCATAACCAAGCCGATTTTACAGTTTTTTATTTTCTTTTGATTCAGGGAACCTTTAAAGCGACACAAATTTGCAGTCAAAATCTTTAGAGGCGCACGGATGAGGAGTAAATGGCTCCGAAATACACGATTTTAAGCAAAAGAAAAAGGCGCCGTGATCAAACAAAAGCAACACCAGAAATGCAGAAGATCGAAACAATTCCCTTTAAACTCACCTGAATTTTCGCTGAAATTTTCCTTCCGACGTCTTCGATTCCTCACATTTGCGCCGCGAAAATAAAATCGCTCGGAACACATTCCATAGGCGAATTCGACCCGCAAATCCGAAGCAAACCACAAGCCTTCAAGCTCTTCAAATGGGGAAAGAACAAAATGCGGAACAAGAGATGGAACCTAGGCCGTATTTAGCTCAAAAACCGTCCCCTGAATCGCCAAATCACGGCGCAGCCGCAAATACTCGAAGCGCTTTGTTTCTGGCAACGAAATCCTCCATTAATTTTCCTGCGATTTTGCCGGAATGCCGAGCTCCCCTTCTTCCATGCGCCAAGGTGAACACGGCCATGATGAAGGCACACACATACAGGGACATGTCACATACCATAGCATCGCCTTCACCTTCCAAGACTTACAATTACAAATTAACCCCAATATAATAAAGAATTCATGAATATTTAACGAACCGGGGCGCTGGCCCTCCTTTTATTTCCTTCCGAAAATAATAAAATATTCGTTGCTAATGCGGGAGGGTTGAAGGGCTTTGCGTGTGCTATTTATGAGGATGAATTAAAAGTTGAGGACACGGAACTGGCTACGACCCTTATAACGATGTTCCCATGGTTGACTGACATTTCCAGTGCGCACGGACTTCTTTTCATAATTTTCTCATTTCCTCTCTATCCCGTAATGTGTTATACGGTAACTCGCTCAATTTATGCCATGGTCCTGTGAACCACAAAAACCATTATATATAAAGTTCTTCACAATAGCGAAATCCCTCGAACAATTAAACGATTGTCCTCACCTCCAGCTGTATTTTTAAAGTTTTGTCCCAATCGAATCGCTCCACCGCGTACAAGCATTTTCGTTTCAGAAAATCCTCAAAACATCTGAAATCATTGTTACAGAAAATCCTCAAAACATCTCCATAAGAATTTGCATATACCTCAGACCATATCACTCGTCTCCATGTACAAGCATTGGTATAATATTGCATCTTCATTCACTTTGAATTTGGTTATGAATATTTCTATGTAACTTGGACAATATATGACTCTTTGAGAACAGTTTTCCAAATTTTTCGTTCACTTCAATGCTAAATTAAAAAAGGGAAATTGTATATAATTTTCATAACAGCACAACAGAGATTATAATATTTCTTTTTTTCCAAAATCTTTTTAATAATTTTTAAAAATAAAAAAACCTATTTTATTTTATATCATAAACAATATAAAGGTATAGTCGTATAGATGTTAGGTGTCATTTTCAAGGGAAATTGGTTATCCATTAGTTGAATGTTTATTATTGTGACTTACAATGTGTGTAAACTATTATTATAAGAGTGTAAGAAACAAAAAAAGACTACAATTGAAAATATATTATATTTTTATAACTATTGATTATTTTAGATAGATATGACCATTTATAACTATTGATTATTTTAGATAGATATGACCAAAAAAGAAAGAGCCTTGTGTCACAAGGCCATGAATCCATAGTTGTATGGGTCTATTCCATTTACTTCCTCTCTTGTTTATTTTGAATAATTTTATTTATTTCTAGGTTCAAGTTTAGGGTTTGGTTATTTTTAATGGATGTGTTTTTTTTTTTCTTATTTTTGGGTAAGTTCATCTATATCTAGTTTTAGGCTTAGGGCTTGGTCATTTTTAATGGATGTATCTTATTTCTAAGGATAAGATCTAATATTTAAATTTCCAAATAATAAGTGGTTTTTTTTTTGTAAATTCATTATTAGATTTTTATTGATATAAAAAAAAAAACTTTTACATTTGTTTAAAGTTTACATTTCCTCATAGACATCGTGCAGACTATAAGTCCTTTCCTTAAATAAGTTGACTGTACTTATATATCAGAGGGATAGATAACATTCAAAAGCTTACTCTTGAAGAGTAGCTAGTATGATCTACTACATCAAAATATCCTTATATCATCCTTTGCAAAAGAAACTTTAATCTCAAGGATGATATCAAAACAAAACAAAACAGAGAATGATATTGTCCAATGCCACTTATGTAATCTAAAAACAAGATTTCCAAGAGGATACAAAAACTAAACAAAAGACTTCCTGTGAAACTATGCTTGACATCTTAGTCCAAAATTATCACTTGAGAGGATGCAGATGAGTTGGCTTGAGGAGTTGCTTGAGTTGGTGCATTGATGACCCTAGGAACATCTTGTTGCTCATTGGACTCAGTATCGGAATTGGAGACTATATAATGTTCAATGTTGGACAATTGAGCTACTATGTCATCCAAATTGTACATGATGTCTCTGAAGATTCGCTTAATGTCTTCTTGTCCTGCAAAAGAGTTTATAATTGTCGATATGTTTATCTCTTATCGCCATATTGAGTAAGATTTCCATTTGGCAGTGGTGATTAATGGAGTGGACAAAGTGGATCCTTCCCCTAAAAAACTTCCTTGGATTTGGGATCCATTTGAGATTGTTGTAATATTCCCTTTCTTTATCTGGTCAAAATTGAAATTTGTCCATGGTATTTACAGTGGTATTTTCCCATGGTGTTAGCCCATGTTATTTGCCTTCGGTTTTCGAGGGAAAATAATAAAATAAGGTCTCTAGAGATTCCATCAAGCATATAAAATGGGATAGAAGCTAGGCATTAGGGATCATTTGGTTTTATCTATCTTATTGTGTTTTTCTTGAGAACTTGGCGTGGCCAATTCCAATTTGATCCCAGGGACGAAAACCCCGTGGGTGTTATTTTTTCTGGTGGATCCATCCACGTCCATGATTGTGCTTCAACCTTTATTTTTCTCTTCTGATGAGTAGTCGTGCATGCCATTGCAGGGGCTCTAATACTTTGTATGGGCATGTACTATTTTCCTTCAGTTATTAATATAAATAAGGCTGCATTTCCAGATCTCGTCTATGTTCATGTTTTTTGCTGAAAGATTTTTATTGAGAACACTAAAATGCTAGATTTGATGAAATTTTTAAGGTTTGGGATGTTACAGTGGTATCAGAGTTGTGTATCTTGTGAGCCTGAGGGTGTTTTTTTTGCAGATCGAGGATCAAGAGAAATTGGTCTTTGGTGATTCTCCATTGATCACCCTAGCTAGTAACTCATCCAATTTCAGTGGGTTTTTTGTAACTACCCTAGTTGGCCAATTAATTTTTTCTGCAAGAGATTTAGTTTGAAGAGACTAATCTTATTGGGAGGCCAAGGTCTACCTGTAGTTGAGGAGGCCAAAGAGGTCGATTGCGTCCAAGGAAGGCTTACATCAAAATATCCATTCCTCTAACTGCTAGCCGACAAAGTTATGGGTGTTCAAACTTGAATTTAAAGGTTTTGTGGTTCCTCTTTAATGGAATGAAAACCATATTGGGTTAGTAACGAAGCCTCTCATGGGGAATTTAGTATTTTCATCGAATACAAGCCGTAGGGCCATACATCCGTAGCACAAGAGTCGAGGACTGCTCCTAATTTTAGTCATGCGTGTATTTTACTTTTCAGATCTTTATATATGGGGTTCTAAATGGTAATTTTTCTTCGGGATTTTCTCTACAACAATGAAGAAATCAGAGGGAATGCAGACATACTCATTAGCGTCGTGATCATATAGTTGGTTGTAAGGTCCATCACGTTGTGACTGAGAATCCATTCTCATTAGCATTTTATTTTCTAATTGTGAGGGCTGAAAGGGCATATACCTGCTATGTTGTAGGGCCGAGGGGCCACACTTCATACTAGGCCAACATACCATACTGCCATGAGTGGAGCCATATCCCATTTATATGATGGATAGCAAAATCAAGTGCCAAGCTCCAGAATTTTCTTGAAAAAAAATCGTTCAAGGAGGATGATGAATTATTGAGAACTTATTTCTATTGTTGTGGAGAGGGGTTTTGATAACAACAACGCTTTGGGAGACGACGAAATCAAGGGCAAAGGTGAGTTGCACATGATTTCTATATGAGGATCAAACACTTCTATTTCCAATGGCTACTGGTTGCTAGATTCATTTGAGCAATCCTCTCTGCTGCGGGTATTGTCGAGAGCTAACCTCACTGCCCTCTCATCAAACACTCCAAACTAATATTTTCTTGTAAACATTATGGAGCTGTAAATTAATTGAATTTGGGTGTAAATTTTGAGTTGCAAGGGGATGTGTAGTTGTTATGCGAGGAGACTGAAATCCTGATGCAGGGGCATTAGGCTCTAGAAATACTTGTACTTTTATAAGACCTAGGAGGGTCTTATGTTTTCAAAGTTTCATGTAAATATTAGTATTTTGAATAGACATGGTAGGGAAATTGTAATTGTTCTCAAGTCATTTGAGAACATGAGAAATTGGTTAAGATAGGAATATGAAGAGACAGCCAAGGGTATGAGTAGATTTAGGATCAGTTTCAGTAGTTTCAGTTTGAGATCTAAAATTAGGAACTAGAGAATTTCAAGAGGCTCTGTCAAGAAGTCGAATCGACTCATTTGTGTTGGTATAAATGTAAATGCCTGTAGAGTAGAAAAGGAGCCCTTTCAGGAACAAAGTAGGAGGATAATGGCCATCAAACTGAATATCTGGCCAGCCATGAATTTGTAAGCGAATACTTTGGTAATTGATGACATAATATGTATTGATGAAGGATTGTTTCCAATTCCCTTATGAAAATATATATATTGTTGAGGAAATTGTCCATAAGTTTTGTGTACATAACATGTGTTCTTGGTCGAATCTATATGAAGAATATTTGTGGCTCTGGGGTAACTACGAACTCTGAGTTATGAAATGATTGAACTTGCCTACTTTTACTGTTCGAACCCTTCGTGACAGTATGGGTAGTGGTCCTAGTTTTGTGAGTAGGAACCCCTGCGCAAAGCACTGCCCGTAAATTGAAATTGGGGCTTTGATCGTCTTCTGTGGATTATTGGAGGAATTGACTTGTAAAGGGAGGCAAATCGATCACTGTAAGGATCGATTCTGAGATAGAAGAATTCATGTGTATTCGAGTTGCTGGTTTATGGTTAAATTGTAGTTTCATTATAGTTTCAATTTCGTGATTTATTGACCATCGATCCTGTAAGGATCGATGGCAATCTAATGTTATATGATCTTATAAAGTAGACGTAGGGTATTGTATGGCGTAATAAAAATTGATGGTTAAGCACATGACAAAGCAGAATTGATCTTTGTGTGGGAGTTTATTTTATTGTGAACTGAGAGTGTTGTGTCGAGAGTTGAACCTGAGTCAGTGAATAGGAAGAAGGGGTTTAACCCCACGGTCAATCATTGTTCAAAAGCCAGAAGCGGTTTTGATCGCACCGCCTTTGCACGGTAAGTGGTTTTCATGAAATCGGTGCGATCACATTCGTTGGAGGACGTGTGGCATGAGGCAGGTTTCCAAAATCGTTCATATCACGCGCTAACGTTCGATCATTAAATGCTTGCGATATCCATCTACGCCGTTCGATCAGCAGTTGAGGCACGATAAAACTCCAGTCGTAGATTGATGAAGGAGGAATGGCGGACGGGTAAGTTGTAAATGCCAGGGACCCATAGGTTAGTCCCATTTTAATGTCGTGGTTTTGAATTATTAAAGATTGGATTGGGTTATAGTATATGTGATATATATCTATAACTCTTAACCTTGTATAATGAATTGTGTGTGGGCGCATTGTAATTATGCGAAAGGAAATCGGGATATATGTGTGATTGGGTCTATGATCCTATTGAAAGTCAAGGTCGAAGTTCAAGTTTGGGGTTAATTCGAAATTCGAGCATTTATTTAAATGATAAAGAAAAACAGGGCTTAGAATATGATTTCGTAACCATAGACTGAGTGACAACTGAAGCTTCCGCATCCACGTTATGAAATTTCCAGATTTGAAATTACTGGGGCGAAACTGGAGTTTTCCCATGGAAAGAGAGAAGATTGTAGGTTTGAAGCAAAATTGAAATTGTATATGCAGAACAGAGTGTAGCCCGGACATCAAATCCTATTCCACTTCCTAACCAAGTTGTCGATGAGCATTATTCCTCATTAGATGGGGCATGAAGGTGTCAGACATTTTCGTGGCTTGAGCTCCATATCTTTAAAAACCGAGATCCCTGTTTGCTAGCAGTAATTGTGAAGCTCAATTATAGGATTGAATACTTGAAGGAATATTGTCACATCAAGCTGAAATGTTTAAATGGCATCCAAAGGGGGCTTCTGATTTAATTTTCCCTTAATTAAATTGGAAGAGGAATTGTAATTTCATCTCATGACAACTTGTATTAGTTAATTAAGTCAGAATGACTGAGTTAGCTTAGGAAATTTGAGTTGAGGGTTAGAGAGGAGGCATGTAGAGTTCTCCCATGATTTAAGGGGGTCTAGTTACAATTATTTGTGAGTTGTAATTAGTTAACTCAATTAATTGAGTTAAAATAAATTTAACTAGTTCTAACTAAGAGATAAGCTAGTGAGAGGTCCAGTGAATTAAATTTGATTTAATTCAAAAATAGTGATCAATCAATTAACTGATAATTCACTATAAATAGTTGTTGCATGAAAGTTCTAAGGAAGGCCCAGTTGAGATCGAGGTTAAAGGGATGATAACTATAGGTTATATAATTAGAAAATTTTACAGGTCATTTATAGAGTCATGTGGAGGCCAAGGATGCATTGTGCAATCAATTCAAGGGAATCTCCTATATAATAGGGTGACAATTACTCCAAGAATTTGTGAGCAAGGCAGGCTGAGCAGAGGCTGAGAATTGGTTAAGTATTTGACTTATTTTGCCTAGATCAGAGTGAGACACTTGGCTTAGTGCAGGAGTTTCTCTGAGAGCGAAAAGCCTTGTATTGTTTCATGATCTTGACTTTATACAATATACAGATAGCGGGGTTTTAGGCAGTGTGCTTTCCCAAATACATCTTATGTTGTGTGGTTGATTGTCTCTTTCTCTTACTTTTTATGTGATTGTGCGATCGTGTTTTGTTTTTGCAAATTGTAGAAGGATTCAGTATTTTGTTTTAGTACATTACAAGATCAGTTTGAATCTCATTCTTATATTTTATACATGGTATCAGAGCGCCATGAATCACAATAAGTAGAGAAGAACAAAGTTTGTTTTGATGAAGTTAAATTTTTCATATTTATTCTTCAGTATCTAGCAACATACCAAGATGTCTTTCAATGGATTGAGACTCGAATATGCACTCGAGGGAAATTCAAATTACATAGCATGGAAGGACAGGATAAAGGTAGTTCTCAAGGAAAACGAACTGAAGGCTTTCATAGATATTGATATCCCTCAGCCCGCAGCAGCAGATGCTCAACTTCTTGATGCATGGAAGAAGAATGTAGCAAAGGCAAGAAGGATCTTGTTAGAGGGAGTTCGAGATCATATTGTCTCGAGTCTCCACGGGAAGGCGACTCCATATGCTATGTGGAAGGGCTTGACAAATTTGTACTAGAATAGTAGCGACCACGGGAAGTTGGCGCTGAAATACAAGCTCAGGAAGATCAAAATGGAGAAGGGAGACACGATCCAAAAATATTTTTCGAAGTTAACTCAGTGTCGATATGAGTTTGGAAGTGTTGGGATAATTGTTGCCTCAAATGATTTGGTGAGCCTGTATCTTCTAGCCCTTCCCAAGAGCTAGCATAGCTACCAGGACTCTGTGAATGGGAGGGAGAAGCTACCAAATTGGAAGCGACTATGGTCTAATTTGGCACAAGAAGAAATTTGGTGGAGCACCAAAGATGGATCCTCATCAAACACTGATGATGAGGAGAACTGTGCTTGGCTGGAAAGGCAAAGAAAGGAAAATGGAAGGCATCCCCTTTTAAATCTGAGTTCAGCAAGGCATGCAAGAAGCGATACTTTTCAAAGGTAAAATGTTTCAAATGTCATGAGCATGGACACTATGGCACAAATTGTCTACAAAATAAGAGAAAGAAGAAGGAGGCCTCGAGAGGAGCAGTTGGTGAAGCATTGGATTCATAGTTCGAGTTGGACTTCACTCTCATCGCATGCATGGTGTCATCGGTGATGGGTTTTGTGTGGTACTTGGATAGTGGAGCTTCATTCCATATGACCGACAACAAATAATTCTTCATTAGCTTGGAGGAGAAGGATCTCTAGATGCACATCGAGATGGGTAACGACGAGAGGTATAATGCTACCAGTGTAGGTACAATTACCTTTCAGAGGGAGTCAGGTAATCAAATCACATTAAAAGATGTCATGTATGCTCTTGGTTTAAAGAATAATTTGGTTTTTGTTGCTATGTTGGAAGATCGTGGTTATGATGTGATCTTCAGTGAAGGAAAGGTGTTCCTTCGTCACAAAGCCATGGGACAGGTCAAAAATATCGAGGTTCGAGTAAAGAATCTCTACAAACTTGATGTAGAATATTACGCAGCATTGAGCACTAAATCAAAGAAGGTGGAGAGCTGAGACATCGGTGAGTTATGGCACAGGAGGTTGGGCCATCTATACCACAACTCTTTGAAGATCATGCAACAAATTTCTACAGGACTTCCAAAGGGTGCACTTGTGCAGAGAGATACAAGCAAATGGTGTACATTGGGGAAGTATACCAAAGCCACCTTTCACGATAAGGAAAGTCGAGCCAAGGCAATCCTTGAGGGAGTTCACTCATACATGTGTGGACCGTTCTCAACAGCTTCCACAACAAAGCATAGGTATTATGTGATTTTTGTTGATGATTTTTCAATAAAGTGTTGGATTTTCTTCATCCAAAAGAAAGATCAGGCATTCTCCAACTTTTGTGAGTTTAAGGCACTTGTAGAGAAAGATACAAGGAAGAAGGTGAAGGCTCTGAGGAGTGACAATGGTGGAGAATTCATCTCTAACGAATTCAATAACTTCTATGCCTCAGGAAGAATTCAAAGAGAATTGATAGCACCTCATAACCCATAGAAAAATGGGGTTGCAAAAAGAAAGTGTTATTCATCAGTATTTTTCACTATCTTTGGATGACTATAGAATGGTTTTATAGTTTTCTGAAAACAATATTCCTTGAATATCTTGAGTTTCATAAATCTCACTGCCTTCATTATCCTCATAAAATTTTTGTTCCCTATCTATCAATTTTCCATCTCAAGGTCACCATGTTGTTATTTAAAGACTCATTATGGGCTTATACCTCTCATTTTTATCCTTCTTCCCTGCCTAAGACCTCATTTCCCCATTTTCCCCTGTCTCCATCCTCCCTCTAAGATTTCTTGTTGTTGACTCATTCCCATGTCCCTTTGGGCATAATAACCTATAACAATGCTTTGTTTTCACTTGAAAACATTTAAGTCAAATTTCATTCAGAAACAGGTCAAAAAACACTCCCATTAGGTCATTAGGGTTTTACATGTTTCAAGGTCTTCCTTGGATGTTTCAGGAACTGCTTTTCTTTTGCTAGAATCTGGCTTAGATGTAATAGAATGTCAAGACATGATTGTTCAAGAAGGACCTGAAATTTCCAAAGAGGATTATCTTCTCAGTTCAGAACCTACAAGTGAGGAAAATGGACAAAGTTTAGCACTTCCGCAGAGGTGTTGGAAGATTTATCAGCAGAAAGTATTGATGATGTATACTGTCTACTCTTGAATGAAAAAAAATGTACAGCAAGGGAAAGGGGAACAACTTGGCCTTGTAGATGACTAGGGTTATGAACTGGTTAGTCCATTTGAGTGCTAAAGTAGTGATCACTTGCAAGAAAATGACATGGAGGAAGCACACAAGGCAAAACATGAAGAAATTTTATCAGAAAATGTTGATGGAATATGGAAAAGGGTAAGGTGAACTGAACATAAATGAATGAACTTTAAAGGGTTATAAAGAACTTATAAGACAACACTAATGATTGTTGTAAAGAGTTGCAAGCACTTAGGGTTTTGAAAAAGTGGCCAAAGAAGGTGGAAAAGATAAGATTTTGGTGGAAACTATAGAAGATTTTGAAGATGCTACTATGTAATTAAATCCAAAAGTTGTCAAAGTGAACATGTCAAGCCCCAAATGAGCAAAAGAAAAGCCAACTTCATGACCTCAGCAACCTGCAAGGCAAAAGTGTCAAAGAGTGTTAGTGAGAAAAGAAAAAAGACTTCAAACATTAGAAAGTAGGTTTTTCAAATTAAATCAAAATTCCATTTGCCTATAAAGCCCTTTAAACATTTCAAAAGAGCCATTTTTGCCTTGCAAAGAATTAGAAGTTTCAAGAAGAGAAGAATTTGTGAGTTTTCTGAGCAAAATCGGGTTAAGTTCCTTAGCGATGCGCGTTTTCCTTGGCGCTACGCGCATGGGAGTTGGCGCTGCGCCATTGCCCGATTTTTTCAGTGTGCTTTACACTGGTGCTGCATGCTTGGGAGTTGGCGTTGCACCCTTACCAGAAAGGACCACGTGAAGATTTCCTTGGCGCTACGTGCTTGGGTTGGCGCTACACCCTCATCCATTAGCGTTGCGCGCTTAGACAGAAAGGGTTTTTGAGTCTTCTATCAACTCAAATCACTTTAAATCGCTTTCAAATATTTTCCAAAGACCTCCAAGCACTCTTGAGGGGTAAGTACATGACATGAACCTTGCTTTGAAGCTATTTGATCACTTTTAATTGAATGGAAATGAAACCCTAAGTTTTAGCTTGAAATCACTGTTTCATTCCTATTTCATCCTCCTTAAACAAAATCAATCATAAACAAGGGTAATTACATTGCTTGAAGGTTTTCGTTCATCTAGTTTGTCACAACACCCATTCCCTTTCATTCATTCCCTTCATTCACACTCATTACCTACATTTTTCTAAAGTTGCCATCCCATCTCCTTCACCTCATTCATTTCACCTACACTCTAGGATTTCAAAAAATAGAGTTTAAAAATGTCAGAGGAAGAAAAAATTGGTAGTGGTGTTGAGGCACAAATGCCAAGGAGGCATGATCACAAGGGAGGGAAGATAAATAGATTTGAACCTATCACCACAAAGGAACTCATGGGCTCTCCTCTCACTGTATCTTGTTTTAAACATGTGAGATGCTTTGAGTTTTGTGAGAAGGTGCAGCAAGTCCAAAATCATCTGAAGCTAACAATATTATTCATCATCAATCTATGTGACAAGCCGGTCAATCTTGCCGGGGTTACATTTGATATTTCCACTGATGCCATTGCAGCTGCTACAGGGATACCTAGTGTGGGAGAAAAATGGGTCAAACAAGCAAACCTGGACATGAGTTATTTTAAACCATACTGCGAACCTAGGTATAAATATCACCACAAGTCCATATTCCCTTTTTCTCATCTTCTTGATAGATATGCACCTATGATGAGGATAATAATGAAGTATTTCACTTGTGAGGGAACGTTTTCCCGCCTCTACTCATACCATATCCATCTTCTTATGAATTTCACTAGAGTTAGGATGTTGCATATACCATATTATATTTTCCGTGGAATTAACAAGATGGCTTACATTGTGCAAAAGAGATATTACAATCAGCATATGCAAAACCTATTTCATCATTCACTCATCAAGATGGTGGTCATGCATCAACTCCAGCAGAAAAACATTCCATGAGATACCTTCATTGCCAATGAGGTTTTCACTACTCCACATGGCCATCATCAGCAGGATATTCCTTCATCTTCTCAGCCTCCCATATCCACTTCTCCATCACATCCTGTTGTTCATACATCACCATCCACTCACATCCATTCACCTCACAATGATCCTTCCTCATCACCTTTCCACCACCCTTCACCATCATATCATGATACCGGAGCATCAAGAAAGGAAAGAAAAATTGAGACAGCTGGCACTAAAGTGATTGACATTGAGCCATTTCCTTTCACATATCAGAGAGGCCATAGGCATGTGTTTGCTTCACTTGAGGTAAAAGGGGCCATGCCTTCTTCATGAACAAAACATGTTGATAAGGGTAAGGAAAAGGTTACAAAGCATATCATTGTTGAGGAAGAAGACAAACATGAAACTGAGCAGGAGTTTCAGCTGGTTGACCTTGATGATGAGGATGAGGAGAGGATTACCAATATGTTGATCAAAATCAAGGATTCCAATATTAGTGAAATTCAAGCTAATCTTGGTAGGGAAAAGAATGTGATTAACTTTTTTGAGCTAGAGAATTAGCAGTTGAAGACAAAGCAGGCCATCAACGAGGTCAGGGCAATCAGAGCTCAGAAAGAGGCCCGAAAGGCCAAGGCTTTGCTAGATGAGACCTTGGGCAGTTTTGATGACAGTGAGGATGAGGAAGATCAACTTCCTAAACAGAGGCCAAAGACCATTGGGCTGAAGAGGTCTTTAGCCCGGAAGAGGCAAAAAGAGGCAGAATTGGCAGAGCATCTCACTCTAAGTGAGCTACTTGCCATAGAAATTAGAAAGGATAGAGAGTCTTGGCAACAAAGAGCCAATTTTCACCTAGAGGGTCAACTAGATAAGGCCAAGAGAGACACTGACATGCAGAGGAAGATGGAAAAACATTATTCCATGAGAAACAAGATTGCAAGGGCCAAGCTCAAAAAGAGCCCATGCAAATATTCGGGATTTGATCAAGGCAAAGGAGAATTAGAAGCTCAATATCCTTGTTGATGTGTCCCTACAAGCCTCTAAATATTAATCAGCAAGATAAATTCCAATTTTGGTACCTTTATGCACATTTTATTTTTTTTACAGTTTGACTTGCAGAAATTGGGCGAAACGCGCAGCGCCAACTCTTTTTGGGGCACTCAAATGAAAAATGGTTAGCATATTCATGTTCCTAATGGAAATTACATCAACCTCAGAATTTTCATAGGATTTGGAGCAAAAATGGTCCCTCAAAAAGTCCAAAAACTACCAAAAAATCAACTTTCTGCCCTCTTTTTGGCATTGGCGCTGCGCGTTTAGCAGTCCTGGGAGAAGTTTTTTTTGACAAGGAAAATGGACACCATTCTATAAATTGGAAGAATATTTGGATAATAGACTCAGATACCTTTCCAAAGAGCTGTCATGGAGCTCATTTTGACACTGGGAAGGCCTCCAAAAGTTAGCTGCAAAATGATCCATTTTCTCAGTCTTGGCGCTGCGCATTTGCACTGGCGTTGCGCCCCCGTACCTTGGAGCTGCGCTCTTACCAGGAGTTATTGAAAAATATATTTTGAGGCCTTAAAGTCAAACTTATTCAAAAATTAGCTCAGTAGTTATGTTAGAAGTTATTATTGCAATGAATGAGTTTTAAATATTTTGCTTGGGGCCTTGCATGGTCTCAAAGGTCAAAGTACATTAACTATGTAATAAATGACATTTGAAAACCTAGCTAAGGTTCACCTCCTCATTTTGCAGATAAATATTGTATATATTCTTCATATTTTTTGTTGGTTGATTGTTGAGCTGAATATTACATAGATTTTGAGTTGTGAAGAAATTGGCTTTGGAGCTTTGTAACTGTTTTGGATTGAATGTTAATGGAGCAAGCACATTCATAGGATTCATGAAATTTGTTAAATGGTGATGTTGTTCTGATCTTACATTTTTTTCCTTATGTTTTCCATATTGTTCATCCTTTCTCTTATAACAAAGCATAAAATTTAGGTTAAGATATGTTGTTAGAGGCACCTGAATTCTGTCTGCTTCCCATTGTTTAAATGTTTTCCTTTGCTGGGTCTGATTGGAGAATTCTTAATTGCTTTCTTATTCCACCTTGCTTGTTTTCTTGAAACTGGTTTAATAAGAGTCAAATTGAAGAAGTTTATGGTATGCCCTGTCCTTTGGTGTAGCTTGAAACTTTGCTTTTAAGGCCTTTCTTTGAAGTTTACTGATTAGGGTTTGGCTAAAGAAGTTTATGGTTTGCCCTCTCCTTTAGTCCATCTTGAATAATCACTTTGAAGGTCTTTTAAATTATGATTGAAGAATTTAGGAGTTCCCTGCTCTTTAATGATCACTTATATGTTACCTTAAATGTTTTCTTTCTCTGAAAGTGAATAGCTAGATAATTTAGGAGTTCCCTACTCTCTAGGGTTTGTTGGATTGTTGTCTCAAAGTTTACTTGGTAAAGCTAGGCCAAAGAAGTTTATGGTGTGTTGTGTCCTTTGGTTCTTTCTTAAGCATAGTGATCTTAAGGGCTCTTCTTGTTCTAGTATATGTTAAAGGATTCTTCATTGCCCTTTAAACCTACTAAACTCACAACTCAATGTTCATTTCACACCCACATAAGCTATTAAGATCCATTTGGCCTTGTTAACTTGCCCTATGAAACACCCTTAATTAATTGTTGTACTTTTCAAGCCTTTCACAGACCCCATAGCCCAATGGTTTGAATTTATCTTACTCTATCTGTTCTTCTTAACAAGTAACCGAACCAAAAAAAACAAAAAAAACAACCCTATCATTTTAACTAGCCTAAAATCAACATCCTAAATTAATCAAGTTATATATTTTATACAAATATAGAGAGAGCCCTCTTTGAGTCTAGCAAGGATAGGTCCTAGGACTCCAAAGTTGGTTTGATGTTACCCTTGTTTATTTGGTCTTACCAATCTGACAAATCACAGGGACCTAACATAATGGCGACTCCACTGGGGACACTCATTGAAAATCTTAGTGTTATATAAAGAACTCAGAAAACCCAAAAATATCTCAAGATTGGTATCCAATTGTTGATGGTGGACAACAAGAAAATCCTCAAAACAGTTAGAAGCATCCACCTGGTGACTCCACTGGTTTTCAGTAGGCCTGCTGATTCCACTGGTTCCCACAGACTCCCCTGGGAATGTATTAATCAATCCTAATAGTATAAATCCTAGTCACATACTGTGTCAATTCAGTATTCTTATAGATTGGTTTTGTTTTCAAAACTCTTATAAACTTTCAGCCTCTCTGTGTTGTGGGTCTGAAATCTGGCTTCACAAAGAATCAACACCAGACCTCACCTTGACCCAAACCCTCCTACTATAGTTGATGACCCATAAAGAACCTTAAGAAAAACTTCTAGGACTGAAGATTCAACTATTGTTAGACCAATTCACAAAGCAATATTTTTTCCTGAAAACCCTACATCCTTGCAAGATACCCAATTTGACTTACACCATAGAAGAAACCTATTCAGAACTAAGTCTCAAAGTTGGATAGACCAGAAAAACCTTGAGCCTACAAGCTTACAACAGAGTCCTAGTAGAGAAGCCTCTCCTTCCACTCCTCTTGATCTTTAGCTTCTCCAGCACTTTGACTCCTTTCGTTCCAAATCTTCCCAATATTAGCTAGCTGGTCCAAGTACATCTACTACCCTCACTCATACATCCACTGTGCAAACCACTCCATTTCATCCTCCACCTCCACTCATAAACCCTCCTCTTATAAATCATCCTTGGGTTCCATTACCTCCCATCATGGCAGCATGGTATGCCCCTTTGGTACTACCACAACCTTTACTACCTATGCCACAAGACTATCAATCTATAATCCCTCACTTTAATGGAACTGATCCTACAACTGCCCAACAACATGTAGACAAAATGAATGATGCTTTTGACTACCAATAGATAGAATATGAGACTATACAAATTAGAATGTTTACCTAAAGTTTAGGGGGATAAGCAAAGAAATGGTTCAAGAACTTAACTCCTAATAGCATTCATGACCTCCCTTCCCTTTATCAAACATTCATAAGTAAGTGGGAGACTAAGAAAATTCATCTTCAAATCTTATCAGAGTATGATAACATTAAAAGAAATGTTGGGGAGAGTGGTCAAGACTACTGCACTAGGTTCAATAGTGTATATAATGCACTCCCTCCCCACAAGGCCTAGCCCTAGTAAAATTTCCAGATGGGTTTGATCCAGAAATGGATTACCAATTAAGAGAAAGAGATCCCCTTACCTTAGAAGACATGCAAAGGGGAGCAGTAAGTGTAGAAGCCAATCTAATTACTAAAAGGGCTAGAATGAGAACAGAGAAGAGGGTTACGTACAAAGAGGAACCTATAGCTTTCACATATGATGCTAAAATTGACAGCCTAGTTAGGACAATGGAAAGGATGATGGAGAGAATCAAATTAAATGAAAGAGCACCCCCTAGGGAAAATCAAACAAATCCTTAAAACAAAAACAAAAACCAAAACTTTAGAAGAGATCCTCCTCAAATAAGACAAAGAGAAAATGACCAACAAATCATACCTCCTTTCCAAGAAAACTATGTAGATGAAGAGGAAAGTGAGACCAAGGAGCCGGAAGAAAACCATGTGAATCTAATAGGCTCTGATAGTGAGGATGTTGTTTTCCTCATATAAGAAGAACAAGTTCTGTTTTCCTCAAACCAAACTGAAAGAACGTATGAGGATTCTGATGAATACAAAATAGGGTTTGAAAATGCTATCATGGAGGTTCATAGGCAGTATGACCTCAGAAGTAGGAAAACCCAAGATATCCCCAAGAGGAACAAACTAGAAATTTCTACTAGGAAGACCCCTGAAAACATTCCTAAGAAGACAACAGAAAATACAAACACCATGGCTAAGAATCTTTATCAAAGCAAAAACAAAATTAGCCAACATGATGGTGACCAAAGCTGCCCTAGTACATCAACTAGTGGCCCTGAAAAAACTGCTTTAACTGATATTCCAAATAAAAATCAACAAGCTAAAGTTGCTGAAAAAACCATGTATGATAAAACTGATCTAACTTTGCCAAGAGCACAGACACCATTCAGTATTGAAAGTGAAATTGCCAAGATAAAAATACCCATACCCCTTACTGAATTAGTGACTCAAGATGTATATATATCTCAATTTTTGAAGGCTTTAAAAATATGAAATGACACCGATACTCTAAACCTAACTGATGACAAGCCAAAATTGTTGTTTGAACCAGAGGTAGAGGGAAAGTTTCAAGAAGGAGTTGTGCCTCCATTCTATGTTAGTTTGAACATCCATGACAAAATCCCACACAATGCCATGCTAGATTCTGGTGCTTCACATAACCTCATGCCAAAGGTAGTAATGGAAAGATTAGACCTCGAAATAATCAGACCATACAAATACTTGTACTCTTTTGATTCAAGTAGAGTTAAATGTCTGGGCCTAATCAAAGGTCTATGTGTCAATCTAGCACAAATACCATCCAAGAGCCTTGTCATGGATATTATAGTGGCTGACATTTCCCCAAAATATGGCATGCTTTTATCTAGATCATGGGGAGCCAAACTCCAAGGAACCCTCCCAATGGGCATAACATATGCTACCATTCCAATCTTTAACCAAACCAAAATACTGTATAGATAATCTCATATGAAATACATGGTAAGCAGCCAAGATAAGCCAAATAACAACCCTCTCTATTCTGTCCATTCAGACCTTGATTCATTTATTTTGTACAATGCATATGACATTAATGAACAAGTAGCTGAAAAAGAGCAAGAGCAAGACCTGTCAGAATAGTCAAACCAAACACAATAGCCAAAACCCTAGCAGCCATGAACAATAACATAATGGCAAATCTAAACTTGAAACCCTTTGGAACATGAGCTTTGATGGCTCTTGTAGCAAAGCTGGTTCAGGAGTAGGTGTTTGGATACACAAAACTAATGTAGGTCACTCTTACAAGCTGGATTTTCAATGTACAAACAATATTGCAGAGTATGAAGCTCTTCTCTTTGGGTTACAATTGCTAAAAAGTATAAGAGCTAAGAAGATTTCCATTTAGGGAGATTCTGAGCTAATTATTAGGCAAATTAAAGGAGAATATTCTGCCAAAAATCCTACACTAAGAGAATATAGAAATGCTGCCTTAGACCTCCTAAAAAAATTTGAAAAATATGAACTCACCTCTGTTCCAAGAACTTAAAACAGCGTTGCAAATGAACTAGCCTTTGCTGCCAGCACTTGCCAACTGCCTCATGCCAATGAACAATACACGGTAAAGGTCAAAAGCAGACCGACAGTCCCTGATAACATAGATTATTAGCAATTTTTTGAAGGTGACAAACATATTGAAGACTTCCTACAGTCCAAAAATGAGTTTGAAATGCCAAAATCAGATTCAGATCATGAAGAGAATTGCTCTGCTAAGGAAAAGACACACAAAACAGAGCCACCTTCTGCTGCTGATATAAATATGCTAGAACACCCTCATGAGGTATAATTGTGTGGAGATCCAGACAAAAGGGACCTTAAGGTATTGCAATGAAAAGACAATCTATTTCCAAGAGGACTTGCCCCCTTAGAAGAACTGTTTGATTCAATGATGTTGCTAAGAAGCCAAAAATGGAATCCATCAAAACATATGTAGAAGAATGCAACATAGGCAATGAGGAAGAACCTAAAATGATAAAACTATCCAAAACACTGCTAGCTCTTATAAAACAGAAATACATTGAGCTGTTCAAAGAATTTAAGGATGTGTTTTCATGGAGCTACGAGGACTTGAAATCCTATGATACAAACATCATTTAACATAAGATTCATCTCAAGGAAAACCAGAAACCATTTAAGTAGAAATTGCGTAGGATAAACCCTGTCTTAATGCCTCTAGTTGAGAAAGAATTAAAAAGATGTATGATGCTGGAATAATAGTCCCACTCAGGTACTCGGAATGGGTCTCAAATCTTGTATTAGTGAGGAAGAAAACAGGGGAAATTAGGCTATGCATAGACTTCAGAAATTTAAACAAAGCCTCCTTGAAAGACAACTACCCTTTACCTAAGATGGATCGTATACTAAAAAGGGTAGTAGTCTCCAAAATAATATCTTTTCTTGATGTTTTTTCAGGATATAATCAGGTGCTAGTACATCCATATGATCAGCACAAAACTGCCTTCACTAAACCTTAGGGCACCTTCATTTATGGAAAATGCCTTTTGGGTTAATGAATGTTGGGGCCACTTTTCAAAGAGACATGGACATTGCTTTTTTCGAAGAAATAAGTTACTTCATTGTGATATACCTTGATGACATCATTGTTTACTAAAAAACCGATGAAGAACACCTAGATCACTTAAGAAAAGTCTTTGAAAAGTGTAGAAAGTATGGTTTATCTTTAAACCATAAGAAAACTATGTTTGCCCTTCAAGAAGGAAAAATTCTAGGCCACATTATATCTGAAGAAGGGATCAAGATTGACCCAAAAAGGATTGAGGGGATATTGCAGATTAGTCACCCTAGAAACATCAAAGAGCTACAATCTTTCATTAGAAAGATCAACTTCTTAAGAAGGTTCATACCAAACCTAGCAGTACTCCTAAGAAACATTACAAACACGCTGAAAAGAGAAATAGGAGTCAAATGGACCATAGAAGCAAAGAAATCTAGTAAAACAAGCACCTACCCAAACACCAGTCCTCATCAGCCCTGACTTCAATAAGGACTTCTCCATCTTCTCATTTGCATCATAACACACAATTGTTGCAATATTACTACAAAAGAACATAATGGGCCAAGAAAAAGCCATAGCTTTCTTCAGCAAGGCACTAAGAGATGCACCTTTGAAATAAAACATTATGGAAAAATAAGCTTTTGCCTTCATCAAAGCATTAAAGGATTTCAGGCTTTATATCTTGCATTCACATGTCATTTCTTTTGTTCCTCATGCAGTTGTTAAGGACATACTAACTCAGGATCTTGATGGTAAAAGAGCTAAGTGGATTGCTGTCATCTTATAGTATGATCTAGAAATCAAGCCCACCAAGCTAATCAAAGGGCAAGGACTAGCCAAAATGATGGCCGAAGCAAACTTTCAAGCACTGGACATAAACATGATACATTCCTTGGATGAACAAGAGGAGCTGGCAATTCCACCTATTGAAGAGGAATTTATGAACTCACTTTGGTATGCTGATATATTATATGTGCTTTTTAATCTAAATGCTCCTCCTAGTTTGTCCAAAACAGAGGCCAGATTCTTGAAACTAAAAACTGTAAAATTTTTCATTCTAGATAAAGCTTTATATTGGAAAAATTCTATTGGTATCTTGCATAAATGTTTACTTGAAGAAGATGCTGATAGAATCATGCATGAGTTTCATGAAGGAGAGTGTGGAGGTCATCTCTATTGGAAAAACACTACCAACAAAATCCTTAGAGCTGGTTTCTATTGGCCCACTCTTTTCCCTGATATCCACAAGCTAGTAGTGACTTGTCATAAATGCCAAATCTTTGAAGGAAAGAGAAAACTACTGCCTTTACCTTTACAACCTATCACTGCTGAAACTTCTTTTCAACAATGGGGTTTAGATTTTATTGGAGAAATCCACCCTGCCTCTTCTGCCCAACACAAATGGATTATCACCACAACTGACTATTTTACCAAATGGATAGAAGCCATCCCTTCAAGGACTTCCACTGACTCGGTAATCATCAAATTCATTGAAAATCATATCTTGTCTAAATTTGGCTATCCTAGAAATATTATTATTGACAATGCTGCTGCATTTAAATCTAAGAGAATGGTGGACTTCTGCCACAAGTATCACATTACATTAGGCCATTCTACAGCTTATTACCCTCAAGGTAATGGGTTGGCTAAGTTCTCTAACAAAAGTTTGGTAAACCTCATCAAGAAGTTGTTGGAAGAGAATAAAAAGTCATGGCACAGCAAATTAGTGCATGCACTATGGGCAGAAAGATTAACAAACAAAATATCAATTAACATGTCTCCCTATCAGCTAGTGTATGGCATGGATGCAGTTTTTCCAACACCCTTGGGAGTCCCAGTGATGAAGCTTATTCAAGAGGTAAAATAAGAGGAAAATGATATACAAAGGAGGCTGAACCAAACCATTCAATTGCAGCAATCAAGGGAAGAAGTATACAACAAAACACAAGTAGTACAAGAGAATATTAAGAAAATATTTGAGAAGAGGACTAAAGCTAATGATTTCCAGATTGGAGACAAAGTGCTGAAGTGGGATTCAAGAAGAGAGGACAAAGGCAAGCATGGAAAATTTGAAAATCTATGGAAAGTTCCATACATCATCCATTCAACAAGAGGTAGCAATGCATTCTTTCTACAAGAAATGGATGGAACAAAATTATATGGAGGTCTTTTCAATGGCAGGATGCTCAAGCATTACTTTTTTTGAAGTTCTTAGTCTAAAGCTATATTCATTGTACATAACACTGCTTGAATAAAAGATCATAAAAATGAAACACAAAAACAAAGAAAATAAGAAAAGAGGGCAGATAAAAAGAAGAGGAAAAGCCCCTTACCAAAAAAAAGAATATTTCTGAAAGTGTGCAAGTCCAAATGCCACTACTTTTGAGAAAGGAAAGGCTTGTTCAGTCATACAGCCTAATCATGATTGAACATGTTTTAAATTTCTGTTGATAAGTTATCAAATGAAGATTTTCCAAACCATTTAAACTTGGCTTATCCGTAGACTAGGTTAGGAAAATATATTGGTTCCCAAAGCTCAAATCTGAACAAAAGAGAAAAGAGAGGGATAAATGACAAATTCCAAATTATAACCCTTAGTTTTAGTCTTACTTTTTGCAAAAATAAAATATGTGTGTAGCTTGTACAAAATGCCACATCTCATGACAAATCAAATTGCTTAACCTTGATTTGGTCATGTTTTAAATTTTATGATGATAGATTAGAGAATGAGAATCTGTCAAACTGTTTAATCCTGACGGATAAGTAGATTAGGTAGAGAATAAAAGAGCTCATAAGTATAATCTGAGGCTTTGGATGTTATAAGGGTAGAAGTAGGTAGTTTGTGCTTTCAAAAGAAAAAAAAATGATGTCCAATGTTTGCCAATCCAAATGCACCCAAATGAAGAAAAAAAGTTAGGAAAGATGTGATGGGTAGGTAGAATTGATATTGAAGCAATCATGTTTTTCAGATTTTAAGATCACAAGCTTCAAAGAATAGGAGTAAATCAACAATTGAAGAAGGAGGAAACCTGCCAAGCCCAAACAAGGCACTGATTTACAAATTCTAGAGATCTGAACTCTGAGGTTCTTGACACCTCTTGAAGGAGCTGCCCTCCCCAAGTGGAGCCACTATTAGTCATCAATATTTTTCACTATATTTGGATGAATATAGAATGGTTTTATAGTTTTCTGAAAACTATTCCTTGAATATCTTAAGTTTCAGAAATCTCACTACCTTCATTACCCTCATAAAACCTTTTTTCCCTATCTATAAGTTTTCCATCTCAAGGTCACCCTATTGCTATTTAAAGACTCATTATGGCCTTATACCTTTCATTTTCATCCTTCTTTCCTGCCTAAGACCTCATTTCCCCATTTTCCCCTGTCAATGAACTCCATCCTCCCTCTAAGATTTCTTATTGCTGACTCATTCTCATGTCCCTTTGGGCATAATAACCTATAACAATGCTATGTTTTCACTTGAAAATCTCTACGTCAAATTTCATTCAGAAACAGGTCAAAAAACACTCCCATTAGGTCATTAGGGTTTTACATGTTTCAAGATCATCCTTGGATGTTTCAGGCACTGCTTTTCCTTTGCTAGAATATGGCTCAGATGTAATAGAATGTAAAGACATGGTTGTTCAAGAAGGACCTGAAATTTCCAAAGAGGATTATCTTCTCAGTTCAAAACCTACAAGTGAGGAAAATGGACAAAGTTTGGCACTTTTGCAGAGGTGTTGGAAGATTTATTAACAGAAAGAACTGATGATGTAGACTGTCTACTCCTGAATGAAAATAATGTACAGCAAGGTAAATGGGAACAACCTGGTCTTGTAGATGACTAGGGTTATGAACTGGTTAGTCCATTTGAGTGCCAAAGTAGTGATTACTTGCAAGAAAATGACATGGAGGAAGCACACAAGGCCAAACATGAAGAAAGTTTATCAGGAAATGTTGATGGAATATGGAAAAAGGTAAGGTGAATTGAACACAAATGAATGAACTTGAAATGGCTATAGAAAACTTAGAAGACAACACTGATGATTACTGTAAAGAGCTGCAGACACTTAGGGTTTTGAAAATGTGGCCAGAGAAGGTGGATAGATAATATTTCGGTGGAAACTACAGAAGATTTTGAAGATGCTACTATGTGATCAAATCCCAAAGTTATCAAAGTGAACATTTCAAGCCCCAAATGAGCAAAATAAAAGCCAACTTCATGACTTCAACAACCTGCAAGGCAAAGGTGTCAAAGAGTGTTAGTGAGAAAAGAAAAAAGACTTCAAACATTAGAAAGTGGGTTTTTCAAATTAAATCAAAATTCCATTTTCCTAGAAATCCCATTAAACATTTCAAAAGAGCCATTTTTCCCTTGCAGAGCATTATAAGTTTCAAGAAGAGAAGAATTTATGAGTTTTCTGAGAAAAATCGGGTTAAGTTCCTTGGTGTTACGCGCCTAGGAGTTGGCGCTGCGCCCTTGCCTGATTTTTTCAACATGCTTTACACTGGCGCTACACACTTGGAAGTTGGCGTTGCGCCCTTGCCAGAAAGGACCTCGTGAATATTTCCTTGGCGCTGCGCTCTGAGAGACTGGTGCTACACACTTGGGTTGGCGCTGCGCCCTCAACCATTGGCGCTACGCTCTTAGACAGAAAGGGTTTCTGAGTCTTCTATAAACTCAAATCACTTTAAATCGATTTCAAATCTTTGCCAAAGTCCTCCAAGCACTCTTGAGGGGTAAGTACATGAGATGAACCTTGCTTTGAAGCTATGTGATCACTTTTAATTGAATGGAAATGAAACCCTAAAGGAAACCCTAAGTTTTAGCTTGAAATCACTATTTCATTCCTATTTAATCCTCCTTAAAGAAAATCGGTCATAAACAAGGGTAATTACATTGCTTGAAGGTTGTCATTCATCTAGTTTGTCACCACACCCATTCCCTTCATTCACACTTATTCCCTACATTTTTCCAAAGTTTCCATCCCATCTCCTTCCCCTCCTTCATTTCACCTACACTCTAGTGTTTCACAAAATAGAGTTTAAAAATGTTAGAGGAAGAAAATAGTGGCAGTGATGTTGAGGCACAAATGCCAAGGAGACATGATCACAAGGGAGGGAAGATAAACATATTTGAACCTATCACCAAAAAGGAACTCATGGCCTCTCCTCTCACTGTATCTTGTTTTAAACATGTGGGTTGCTTTGAGTTTTGTGAGAAGGTGCAGCAAGTCAAAAATCACCCAGAGCTAACAAGACTACTCATCATCGATCTACATGACAAGCAGGTCAATATTGCCGGGGTTACATTTGAGATGTCCACTGATGCCATTGCAGCTGCTACAGGGATACCTAGTGTGGGAGAAAAGTGGTTCAAACAAGAAAACCTGGACATGAGTTATTTTCAACCATACCTCAAACCTAGGTATAAAGATCACCACAAGTCCATATTCCCTTTTTCTCATCTTCTTGATAGATATGCACCCATGATGAGGATAATAATGAAGTATTTCACTTGTGAGGGAAGGTTTTCCCGCCTCTACTCATACCATATCCTTCTTCTTATGCATTTCACTAGAGTTAGGATGCTGCATATACCATATTATCTTTTCCGTAGCATTGACAAGATGGCTTACATTGTGCAAAAGATAGATTACAATCAGCAGATGCAAAGCCTATTTCATCATTGGCTCATCAAGATGGTGGTCATGCATCAGCTCCAGCAGAAAAACATTCCATGAGATACCTTCATTGCCAATGAGGTTTTCACTACTCCACATGGCCATCATCAGCAGGATATTCTTTCATCTTCTCATCCTCCCATATCCACTTCTCCATCACATCCTGCTATTCATACATCACCATTCACTCACATCCATTCACCTCAGGATGATCCTTCCTCATCACCTTTCCACCACCCTTCACCATTATCATGATACCGAAGCATCAAGTAAGGAAAGAAACATTGAGAAAATTGACACTAAAGTCATTGACATTGAGCCATTTGTAGAAATTTGCTGAACAATGATTAATTATTCACCGAGACTATCCTGATCACATACAATTCGAATTTATATGCAACACATAATCTCTTCCACTCAGATCATCAAACATGCGGAAATAAAATCAAGCGATAACACATCAAATCATCATACACATTAACACAGTATGTATGGGGAAAGCTTATAGCTTAAAACCCCGCAGCTATTGTGTATATTATAATGGAGAAATCATGTAACAAACTCAGTACAGTACTCCTCACAAGTACTCAGTACTATCTCATGAAGTTACACACAAACTAGCTCAGTTTTGAACAGGTTACTGGTTCAAAACTCACCGCCAATTGCCTTGCCTCTATTGCGCAATCATGGCCTTTCTATATAGAGATCCAAGGTTCGAATCTCCTTGGCTTGACTGCGCAATTTTCATGGACAAATCCTCCAAGTGTGGTGCAAATCTCATGCACAACTGATGTCGCCACTGATAGCTAACTCCACCCTTTCATCTACCTCTTTCACTGGTCTCCACTGAACCGATCATGCACTGTAGTGAACTGATGTGTTCTTGAGTTGAATAATGAGTTACTAATTAATGAATTAAATAATATTTAATTCACTCCACTCATAACTAATTGATTAGCTAGTTAAACTAATCTCAACTAGTTCAACTAAAAATAAACAGAACACAACTCCACTAGCTGTCTCATTAACTCCACCAAACTTCTGCCACTGAAGTCCTAACTGAAGTCAACCATGCATGATGCCATCAAACCCTTGGGAATAGCGTAATTCCTCCCGTCTTCGATGCATGAGCCACTGTATTCTCCGAACCGAAGTGCTCCAAGAGAGTAAACTAAGTTTATAGTCTAAATATTATTAAGGGTAAATAATATTTGACTTCCCTATTTTTAGGAGAGGCAGCCTAAAAATAGCCTTGACCTCTTCGACCTAAAAAATAGAGTCTCATCTATTTTACCAACATGACCAATGCTCAAGAATCTCAAACCGGAATCCCCCAACCATGCCCTAGTATGTCTAAAATGCATATAGTCTGCACAGACTTTCGCGCGTACCTGTTCTGGCGGCCCACTTAGTTGAAGCACTTCATTCTCGCCCAAGCTCCATCATCTTGCCGCATTTTCAACACTCTCCTCTAAGATATGGATTATCTCGCAACCCCTATCCCGCTCTCCGTGGAATTCGAACTTGCTCCCGGTGAGCGCCTTCATCAGATGTCGCATTCCGATCCTCCGTGGGAACATATGAAAGCATCATGATTCCCCTCCGCTCGAACACAACCCCGATATGATGGTAACCTCGTATACGATGTGTTTGGACCTATCATGAAATACCGGGATTGGCCGAGAGTTTAATGCAACTCTCGTTATCACAGAGATCACTCGTAGGCTCCAAAATGCAAATTTAACACCTTGTATATCATCCAAATAGCTCGCATGCACGGTTAGCCGCCATGTACCGCCCGCTGAACCGAGTGCCACAGATTCGCTTCCCCGCCGTACCAGAAACCGTCATTTACCCGAATGCCGAAAACTCCTCCGTGGCGTTTCATTCTATACCCCGCCCAATTCGCATCGCTGAAGCCGTAAAGCTTCACTCCATCCTCCGTCCGTACCATAGACCATATCCCGATGTGCCTCCGATATAAACACAACACATGCTCGCCCGCTCCAAAGAGCTTGGTAGGCTTAACCATGTCATGGTGTGTCGGTTAATCGCATAGCATATATCGGGTCGTGTATCGACTCGCATACATAAGCGACCCCACCAACCTGCCGATGCATAGCAGCAACCACTACCTCCGCGCCGAAGTAGCATCCTCCTTCCTCCAACCACCAGAAGAGGAGTGTCAACGGTGCTCGTGCCTTGCATGTTGAACCTCTCCGTAACTTCCTGGGCATACTTGCCCCGAGAAACAAATCTCCGCCGCCGCCAAATCTCCAATCCTGTGAAATAATGAAGGATGCCCGTGTCCTTCATCTCAAACTCTCGTGCAAGATCCTCCTTTGCATGAAAGTATTAATCGCTCATCGCCAACAAATCGTGGACGATCTACATACAAGACGATGATCAACAGCCTTCCCCTCCACCAACTGCACAAAGTTTGATCCGCCTCACTCTTGGAGAATCCAAGCCCGTGTGTCGTCTATCCGAGTGTACCAAGCACGAGGTGCTGTCACCCCGTACAAAGGTTTCTCTTCTTGAGCTCCGCACACATGCGACTAATCGCTAAAGATCTCGAAACCTTCAGTCGCTCTATGTACACCTTCCTCAATAACTCCATTGAGGAACACAGCCTTTCACATCCATCCGATGAATGTGCCACCCCATCCGCGCCCGAGAGAGCAAGGATCGTCCGTATGGAAGAGTACTCATGGCTGTGTGCAAAGGCCCCCGCACGATCCCTCGATCTCCGTGAGTGCTCACGGCGACAAATCTCACCTTATACTTCCACACTCCCGCCGCCCGCCCGTTTCCACCAGATCCATCGCGAACCCACCACCGAGCCCCCACCTATCGGGGACACCCCATGCATCGTTCCCGACGATCGAATCATATTCTTCGATCATGGCATCACCCAGTGTTCCTCCACAAACTCTTCCTCAAAAGAGGATGGCTCCGTCACGACACATTGACCCACAAGAGCCATGTATCCAAGCAGCCTGTATCGATCCGGCGTGACCTGCCTCTCGTTCGCGCTCGTGTCAGAGGTAGTCCCACAACCTTCTCCCCGCATCCCGAGCCGCCGCCGCCCTTCTCGTAGTGCGCATGCGCCCTCTCGATGGCCGCGCCGCCCGGGTGGTTTCTTCCACCTCTCCCCCGAACCTCCTCTGTGGCTGATCCACATCCCAGGCTCCTCCTTAGGAACTATCAGCTTCTCATCTCATGCAAGTGTAGCTCCCTCTCAAGCGAACACCGCATGGCTTTCTCCTCCGAAATTTTACATCCCTTGCTGTATGGCCAGCCTTTCGACTATCTCGACAAATATAAATTCTGCAGTTGTGAGGTGTATCAAGCAGGCCCCACAAATATTCCAACCTCAAAGAATTGGATCTAGCTTCCTTCTTGCATCCTTCGTCACATGCATGTGTATTGGGGAGAAACAAAAATCGCAAATGGGAAATATCGTGCCTCTTGCTGCACAAGCCTCCTCCTGTACTCATGCCAAGAACCTTGTGAGGACAACAGCCCCATTACACCGGGACAGGCGTCTGCCCCCACAAGAAGGGTAGGCCCCGAATATGCAACACGCCCGTGCGCACCCACGACGTTCGTTCTTCCGCCCGCCCACCCCGTTCGCCGTGGGTTATGGGGTGCGATGAGCTCTCTCCCATCCTTTCTGCGTCGTTAACCTCTTGAATTCAGCCGAGATGAATTCACCACCGTTATCACTCCTTAGAGCAATCACCTTCTTCCTCACTCTTCCTCACCAAAGGCTTTAAACTCACAGAACTTCTGCTAATGTATCGCTCTTCTTCATGAAGAAGATCCAAAAGACTTTCTAGAGAAATCATCAACAAAGATCACATAATACTTGTGCTTTGGCTGCCGGCTAACCGAGAAAGGACCACACATCTGTGGACCCCTTCAAGGATCGTCGTGGCACGACTATCCTTCGTGAAAGGTGGCTTTCACATACTTCCAAAGTACACCCTCGCACCGATCCGACCGCGCAAGAGTGCCCTTAGGAAGCCCCACAGAGATATCCGCCGTGTAATCTTCAAAGCTCCATGGTGAAGGCCCAATCTCCGTGCCACCCGCCCTCATCATCCCGCTCACCACTTTCCCGCCTTGCATGCCATAGCCGCGCGTTTCATCTACCTCGCAACTGACATAAAGGCCTGGTTCGAACCTCTATCTTCCGGTCTCTCCAAGAGTCTCTACCGCGCAAAGGCTTTTCCTTCGCCGAAGACCACATCATACCCCTTATCCTCCAACATCGCCACAGATCAAGTTCTTCTTCAATCCGTGCAGATGCATGACATCCCTCACTAAAGGGTTTGCCGTACCCCTCCGAAAGGATATGGTACCGACAATGGCCGGTGACGCAGACTGTTTCCCCATCATCGCCCATCTCGATGTGCACACCCAATCTTTGTCCTCCAGATTCAAGAACAACTCCCGATCTCCCGTCATATGAAATGACGTACCGCTATCCAAGAACCATACCAATCCCATCACACTTGAAACCAAGCATGCGACGTTGAAAAGTCAAGCTCGAATCAAGAAGCCAAAGCTTCTCCATCTCAGATCTTCCCGCTCGTTTGTTCTTCTCTTCTTTGGACAATTGGCAAGATAATGTCCGTGATCATGGCGTGAAAACACTTCACTTTCGCCATATCCCCGCTTTCTCTTGCCCTTTCATTCTAATGAGAGGTTTTCATCTCTTCCCTTTCTTTGCTTTGGCCACCAAAGCGTGCCTTTCTTCATCGCCCTTCGATGAAGATCCATCACGAGTAGTCCTCCTTATCTCCTCCTACATGAGATCCGCCCAAAGGCGCTCCCATCCCGAGAAGCCCCGACCATCGACACTATCTGCATATGAGTGCCAAGCCTTTCCAAGACCAAGGAGAGCCGTGTCGACCATGTCCTCGTTCTTCACAGCCACCCCCACACTTCCCACCATCTCCGCACCGAGTGAACTTCGTGCGTATTTGGCGACACGAAGCCGCCTTTCTCCATCTGCTCCAGCTTATCTTTGAGCGCCTGGGCCTCTGGTCGCTTTCCTACCCGGAATAGATCCGTCAAAGCTCTACACAAATATGGAGTAGCTCTCTCCATGCAGTCGGATACAATATGATCCTTGACGCCCTCCAACAGATCCTTCGACACTTCGCCATCTTCTTTTGCCATGCATCGACTTCACAGATCGCTGGGCTTTGAAATCCGTATCTACGAACTCCTTAAGACCATTATCTTTCTAATACTCTCCTCCATGCGATCCTTCCATGCAACATAATCTCAAACCGCTCTCTCAAGAGCATATTCGGTCACAAACCGCTGAAAGGACATTTTCAACACCTGCACCAAGAAAACAAAACCGCCGCAAAATTTTGAATTCCACCTTAAAGCCTCGCCCGCTCTAGATCGTGAGAACAAATTATTTCTAGCACGTAGATCGACCGCAAGGCATTTACCGCACCTTTCACTTTCCGAAGAAAGATGAATCCGGAGGCGACGGCCCGCATGCAATTGCCTACCGAAATAAGTTTGTAATCACCGTGATGATCAATAATTACTTCAATAGCTCCGAGCACATGTAGAAATTTGTTTAGTAATGATTAATTATTCAATATCCCGATCACATACAATTCACCGTATGTGATCGTATAGGTCTTAATAATTAATCATTATTCGAAGAATTTCTACACCATTTTCTTTCATGATATCATAGAGGCCACGCAGCATGTGTTTGATTCACTGAGAAAGGGGCCATGCTCTTTCATCGCAAACAAGTTGATAAGGGTAAGGAAAAGGTTACAGAAAGCATATCATTGTCGAGGAAGAAGACAAACACAAATTGAGCAGAGTTTCATTGATCGTACCCTGATGATGAGGATGATGAGAGTGATTACCAATATGTTGATAAAAAGGATGCCAATATATAGCCTGGTTAATTCGTAGGGCAAATAATGTGATTAAATTTTTTTGAGCTAGAGAATCAGTCAGCTGAAGACAAAGGTGCCATCACGAGGTTAGGGCACCAGCGTAGCTCGGGGAAGAGGTTGAACAAGGTTTTGCTAGATGACATCTTGGGAAGTTTTGATTACAACAGGATGAGGAAGATCAGCTTCCTAGACAAAGGCCAAAGAGCATTGGGTCAAGAGGGCTTTAGCCCGTGAAAGGCAAAAGAGGCAATTACAAGAGTGTACCACTCTAAGTGAGATGCTTGCCATAGAAATTAGAAAGGATAGAGAGTCTTGGCTAGAGAGAGCCAATTTTCACCTATAGGTTCAATTATAGAAGGCCAAGAGAGACACTAACATGTGTAGAGGAAGATGGCAAGACATTATGCCATGAGAAACAAGATTGCAAGGCCAAGCTCAAACGAGCCCATGCAAAGGTTCGAGTTGATCAAGGCAAAGGAGAAACAGAGCTCAACACATTCCTTGCTATTCGTCCTACCGGGTTTCCCACCTAAATCGTTAGTTTCACCCAATTTCACCTTTTGCACATTTAAATTTTTGACAAGCTGACTTGCGTAAATCGGGGCCAAACGCACAAGGCGGCCAAGGCCGTGTTCTTTTGGGGCAATAAATGAAAATGGTCAAAATATTCATGTTCCTAATGGAAATTACATTAACCTCGTAAACTTTCATAGGATTTGAGCAAAATTGTCCTCAAAAACCGAAAATACCAAAAAATCACCTTTCTGCCTTTCTTGGCACTATGTCAGGCGTTTAGTAGTATTGGGAGAAGTGGTTTTGAGAAAAGGAAAATGGGAAAAATTCTTGAAAGTAGAAGCATATTTGGAAAATAGACTCATAGGCCTTTCCAATGAGCCATCATAGCTCATTTGGACACCTAGTGCCTCCAAAAGTTAGCCGCAATACAAGCCATTTTCTCGTCTTCTGCACCATACAGCACCGGCGCCGCACCCCGTACCTTGGAGTCGGCGCCTCTCATTTTCGCAGTTATTGCAAGATATTTTATGGCCTGAAAGTCGAAACTTATTCAAAAATCAGCTCATTAGTTATGTTAGAAGTTATTATTGCAATGAATGAGTTTTAGATATTTTTGCTTTAAATTTATGCATGGTATCAAAGGTCAAAGTAAATTAACTATGTAATAAATGACATTTGAAACCCTAGCTAGGGTTCACCTCTCATTTTGTAGATAAATACCATAATGCTTCATATTTTTTGTTGGTTGATTGTTGAGCCGAATATTACATAGATTTTGTGTTGTGAAATTGGGCTTTGAGCTATATAACTATTTGGACTGAGTCAGAGGAAGCAAATTCACAAGATTCATGAACTTTGTTAAATGGTGATGTTGTTCTGATCTTAAATTTGTTTCTATGTTTTCCATATTGTTCATCTCTGTACCGCAGCATAAAATTTAGGTTATGATATGTCATAGGAGGCACCGAATTTCATCATTTCGTTGTTTAAATGTTTTCCTTCGTGGTCCATTTATAATTCCTTAATTGCTTTCTAATTTCACCTAGTTTCTTTTTTTTTTTGAAAAATGATTTAATAGGAGTCAAACCGAAGAAGTTTATGGTATGCCCTCATTCTTTGGTGTAGCTTGAAACATTTTTAAGGCCTTTTCTTGAAGTTTACTCATTAGTTTGGCTAAAGAAATTATGGTCACTTGTCCTTTCGTCCATCTTTATCAATCACTTTTGAAGGTCTTTTAAAGTCCGATTGAAGAATTTAGAGTCTCCTGCCTTCTTTAACTGCTCACTTTATATGTTACTTTTAAATGTTTTGTTTCTCTCGAAAGTGAATAGCGAAGAATTTAGGGAGTTCCCTCGCTCACTAGGTTTGGCTGATTGTTGTCTCAAAGTTTACTTGGTAAAATTTAGGCCAAAGAAGTTTATGGTGTGCCCTCGTCCTTTGGTTCTTTCTTTAAGCATAGTGATCTTAAAGACTCTTATTGTTTGTGTATAATGTTAAAGGATTCTTAATTTCCCTTTAGAACCTACTAAACTCACAACTTAATAAATTCATTTCACACCCACATAAGCCTGCTAAGATCCATTTGGTTTTTTTAACTTGCCCTATGAAACACCCTTTATTCCATTGTTTTACTTTTCAAGCCTTTCAGTGACTCCATAGCCCAATGGCTTGAATTTCTTACTCTATTTGTTCTTCTTAACAAGCAACCCAACCAAATAAAAAAAACAAAAAACAAAAACCCTATCGTAGATGGAAGGAAGTACCCAGAGGTGTTGGAAAAATACTGAGAGGGGGTGAATCAGAATTTAGTGCGTACCTAAATTTTTTTACTTTTTTCTTTCTCTAAACCCATACGCTACTTTACTCTAAGCCAACTCACGTATACACGCTGATATCCTCAATAAAAATGTGTATTACCGTAGATCTCATTATGCGTATAATTCTTTACTTAGATCATTGCATCATTCATTCATTAGATGTTAGTAGTAGTAAATTGTGCAGTAGTTGCACGTAACAAATCATCACACATAAGCAACACACATGAACACTAGGATTTAAGGAGGAAACCTAATTCGGGAGAAAGCCAATCATTGCCGTATTTGTCTTCAATATTTATTATAAAGAAAACTTCTCTACAACCCATGTACTCACACCACATACCAAAGACGTGCACCCACCGCAAGGCGCAACCTTCTCTCGTTTACCGGGCCCTCTCCCCGGAAGGGAGCTACAACCCCCACTCGCTTACCGTCTCTCTCCCGGAAGGGAGCTACTACCCCCGCTCTCGTTTACCAAACCCTCTCCCGAAGGGAGCGTCACCCCCTCGCTCTCGCTACTCGCCCACCACCGGAAGGAGCCCAATCCTCACCGAAGGCTTCGACCCTCGCCACCACCATGGACCACATTTCATCAATTTTCATAATCGGGATCCATCATCTTTCATAAAACATACCTTGTGGCCACTTTTCATCATATTTTAGACCGGACCCACTCCACACATTTAAGCTCAATCATACATCAAATCGAAACTTATAACCCCATCAATTCATTCATTGAATCATCAACCAATCAACCAACAACTTGATCTTTAATCAACATAACTGCAAAGATAATCATATTCAAAAACAACCATGATCCGTATGAATAGACTGTCGACAAATAGCAAGAAAATAGTAGAACAGACGTAATTTCATGCTACATACTTCAACAAAACCCCAGATTTCATACGCGCTTTTTCACCGAACTCGTGTATATACGCACTTTCATAGAAACAAACCTCGTAGACTTCATATGATATTTAATCGATTCATACTCCATACGCGCGTTAAAGCCAACTCGCGTATATACGCGCTTTATCTCGCCACTGAATCTACGTATAGATCTTCAAACATTGTAGGGTTGTAAGTTCTTCGGTAACGTACAAATAACTCGTATCTTATCCTTCACTTCAGAAATATTTGCCTCATCTCGTATCTAAACATTCCATAAATGTATCTAGACAATACATAGTCATTTCTGGATCTAGATATCCCTTCATGATTTTCTTCAGGCATTAATAATTCCATCAATCAATAAAATGTTACCCTTTCATGCAGACATAAGCCTAAAGTGAAGTATTCATTAAAACCCAGACTTATGCACCCTTTGCACTTATTATCTTCTTCTCCTTATATAGATTTAGCCTTTGTCAATACCATGAGTCAAAAACACTCAACTCGCTAATGGTATTCCTGGGGACGATCAAATAGATAATCCGCCGTCAATACTATGGGCCAATACCATCGTAATGTCCCCCCGGTTTTATAAAAATAGAGCGCAAATAAGCATACGCTTACTGGTACGTCTTCACTATATACGCTACTCGCCTTTTTACAAACCCGCGTATGCTTTGTGACATACCATTTTAATCATCGTCTCTCCTGCCCTTACAGAATTCCTTCTCCATTTCATCCGCACTTCTCTCGTAGATACATCGATTACATCATTAACAAATAGGACAAGTCGGGCCTTCCATCAAGGACAACTTCATCAAGTAGGTTGCCATCAACTTATCAAGTAGGTTGCCATCAAGGACAACACTCGCAGATCATATTGCCAACAAGAGGTTGAAAGATTATTGCCGGATGCGAGAGATAATGTGATCACCCACATCACAACACGAGTAGAGAAGGTCCCTAGAGTTAAGACACTCCGGATACATAAATCTTATGAGCAAAAGGTAATGAGATAGAGCCATCCTCTTCAAGGAAGCAAGAACAAACATAATGTGGGTTGTGTTAGCCACCTATGAAATTTTTGTGCTAAGAAAACAAAATGACTAAATTGTTTTATGAGACTTCAAGAGATACATTTCCTAGGAAAATCTCTCATCCTTGAAGCCTTCCGTGTGTTCATTGCATTTAAAAGGATCCTCACTATCGTTCTATCCAAAGCTTCTACTATTTGTGAAAAATCGTGCTTAAAGAGCCTTCATCTCGCCCTTGTATCTCTCGCAAAGTACCCCCATCTTGGCCTTTTTTATTTTGGTAAAATTTCCCCTTTTAGCCCCAAAAAGTCCCTCCTACGTTTCCCAAACCATCAAGTTCTTCCTTTCAAAAACTAAGTGAAATCTCTTTGATTTCAGGTTCAGATCCCGTTTTCCTTACCGAAAGCCTCTTCAGCCTTAAAAAACATCACTTTTGGGCCTAAGACCCACGTTCATATGATACCAGGCCAAACCCCTTTCTACCCAACCCCTAACCACTTCCCCGCCGTAAGCCCAGTGCTAAAACCAAGCGCTAGCCCATAAAGCGCTAATCGGACGGAGAGTTAGAGCTTGACATGCCTATTTTCTTTATAAAACAAAAATTCCGGGCGCGACAGTGTATAGGGTCCGTCAGCTTTTAAATAGTTCCCGCTATTGATCCGAATAGATCCGATGGCCCGCACCTATGCCATCACGCCCCGATCATGCCCGTTGCAATCCTCCGATGACCTTCTTCGTCGATTCAACCCTAATCCGATGGTCTCCTTGTTCCTCAGCTTCCGATCGCACCGTAAAGTTTAGACCCTACCACCTCCGTCCTTCCCGATTGTGATCCTCCGATGCAATCCCGGCTGTTGAATCCACAAGAACCATACGTCGCATCCACCCTCATTCTCATACTTGTTCCCATTTTGGCTCTTCCGATTCGATCGTTGTACTGCCGATCTCCTCATGAGATCCAAATACCGTATTGGACTGGCTTCTTCGCCCACAACTAAAGTCCCACCATATCCGCCCATTTCATATGTTTTCCATGCATTTTCTCGTGCGATTCATTCAAAGGCCTAAACCGTGGGTTTTACATTAAAACATCATGTATCATCCCGCCAAGCATTTAATTTTAATGTTTTGCATGAAAGTCTTTCATTTCGCCCGACTTTCATCGCCCGATTTTCACTATTTCACCGCATGCCCCACCGCTTTCCATTTCATCCACGCATTCCCTCAACCATCCTTCCCCATGCATGGATTTCTTAACGGTTTGTGTGTTTCGTGCATGTATGGGCGTGAGAATCGCCAACGTTCACCGTCACCGTTGTAGGCAACACAGAGCGCAAGGATATTTTCTTCGAGCCTAATATTGCGTTAAGATTGTATGGAAAGGTTTCTACGAGAAATATTTCTATTAGAGTAAAGTGTTCAAACCGATTTAACCCCTCCAAGATCATTAAAGATCGATTTCATACGTAGATAGTCATGGAAGTACAAAGGTATCGCTGGATAATCAAAGAGTTTAATGCTTGTAATCGAAGAATTTTAGCTATAATTATTTTGTTTAAAGAGAAATGTACCGCATTGAAGACCTCACGATTAAAGAAGAGGGCCTAAGGAGGTCTAACGCACCAAAGAAAATATCGTTGTTTCAAATCTACAGGTTTCTCCTCGGGAAAGGACACAAGACTCATACCGTCTTTATTATACATCAGAACCCCCAAGAAGATCTTGCCCCTAACGTTACCCTAATGCTACGAACATTTGTTACACAATATGGCAGCCTCATAGTCATTTATCTACCTTTGTTTATTCACTCGCAGTACTACGAGTACCGCAGCCGAAATCACATCAAGGACATACCCTCGCTAAAATTGGTACTGTCAAGACCTCTTTCAGCTCCAAAGAGTACCGGACATTAATGCTCAAATATTAAAATGTAATGGGCCTCGCCCCCCCTTATTACTCTATTTTGATGTTACATTTAGTGTCTCACTGACTCCTCTCGCTCTATTTCGACTATAAAACTCAAGGAAGAAACTCATTAAAAGGGGTTGTTGATCGACATTCCGTGGAATTGTAAGTTGTTTCCCTTGGGATAGAGTTCTCTCGTGTAAAGTTGTAAGATAGGCCGATATGTTCTGATCGAATATCAGCCGTTGGAAATGTTGTACATGATCGGTGTTGCTCTTTAATATGACAAGCACATTTCTTGATCCCCCATTTACATCACGTGCGATGTTTCTCTATCTTTGTCTTTGTTTTCTTGTAATCCATCATATTTATTTTTCTGCATGCATCAGAAATTTGGCATAGATTTTACCTCGCATGGTACCCTATGTTTATGCTCTCCTACCTTTTGATGTTTTCTCGTCAGATAAGCATTCGAAAGGTGTAAGTTAATTTAACCAAAGGTAGTGGCTATAATTTACTCGCTAGCCGATGTATGAATTAATAAGTCCGTCCTCAAATGTTCTTGTTGGGTTTTAATTGAAATAATTGATTACTTGGAGTCTAGAAAGTTGTTTATGTCTTACTAGGTGCCCTTGATCAATTGAACCCTCTAAGTTCCTTAAGCCGGATGCCGAAGCATTGAGAGTTCAAAGTCTCTCTCTCGATCTCGGTCTTCGCCTTTGCGTTTAAGTCTTAAATGTTCCCTTTGTCCGAAGACTTTACCCTTTAAGAGTGGGGTCACTGTGTCCAACGCGCATGTCCCGTCCCCGAATCCGATCCCCCGAACAAATAATTCTCGTGAGGTTTCCTTGCATTCACTTTCTTTCTCACCAAATTTCACGCCACACTATCATATTTAAGATCCAATGTTTAGATGACTAGCCCAACCGAAAGCCTCGCACATTGAATAAAGAAGTAAACCCTTTCCCCGACTCCATTTGGCTCAATGGTCTCAAGCGTTCCCTAAAATCATGCCTTCTTTGTCTAGAATCCTTTTATCCACTCTCTTGTCCCATGTCGAACCTTTTCGATTCCCAACAACCCAAACAAATCGTTAAACAAACAAACCCGTGCCTAGAACTAGCTCAAACCCAAAAACATAGCTTCAAAGACATATACCTTTGCCTATCATAGAGATATCCCTCTCCGGACCTAGGAGGGCTAGATCCTAAGGTCTCGAAAATGGTTCGATGTTGTCTCATCTTTGGTATCGCCAAACTTGCCAAAACATGGGAACCCCAACATACTCACAGACTCCGTTGGGGAAAAATCTCGAGAGTCCTTAACCACCGACGTTGGTCCGTGTCCCATTGCATTCCCCAACATAATGGCGACTCCACCGGGAACAACTTAGACCAATGCCTTTAGATTGGTTTCTATGCCGATGGTGGACAACAAACTCTATTCAAAGATCCAAATTCATCCACCGGGCGTACTCCACACCCTACAATCCAAAAAAAGATCCAACACTCCACCGGTGGAGAACTCGAACCGGTTGAGAAGTCAGCATTCCCTTGCGAAACATGGATCCGTACATGAATACAAGGCAAAGCTCGGGACGTCATGCATCAATCAATAGTGATCATTTTTGGTAAAGTGTCGGAAATGTATATGGCTAACCCGAATTCAAATGATGATTATTCGTAGCAAACATTTCATGCATTTTTCCCGCGCATGAGCCAACTCCGTACCCGGACGATGAGAAATACATCTATGATGATCTTGGTCTAGAGTTTTCTCTTGCTCTAGAAAAATTCTCAAGATGAGGCTCACGAGGATATCCCGCCTCGTGATCGCCTCGTACGAGAAGTAGAGGATCGCGCCTTCTATTTGTGTTAAAAAAGAAATTCCTATGCTGGCGAAGAAGAGATAGGCCGAACATCAAACACGCAACACTGGGCAGCCTTCTACGTAACCGATACAAATCTAGAAAACTCCTCGAGGATCAAGACGAAGAAGGACTCCGTCGAGAATCCGACAAGTTTGATTGGTGACATTGCTTATGATCAGGAATTTCCTAGCTATGATATATTCGATGATGATTGTTTCCGTAGAAAAAGATGATTTTTCAAACCATCACCGCAGACCCATGGGATGAAAGCCAGAGCGTAAACTCCGTAGAAGCAATGAACCTGGGCCCGTATCTATGACACTGATGGTGAAAGTTATGAAAGCATCAAGATGAGTGTCATGAGATCGGAGAGGTCGCTACTCTTTCCTTTCAATAAATGTGGGAGGAGGAAAGAAAAGAAGAGATTCGTGAGTAGGATGAGTTAAAGAGCCTTCCCTTGAAAAGAGGAGGTAATGGAAATACCCCGCTCACGAATAACCAAATCTTTCACGGAGCCTCGCCTTAAAGATAGTACTAGTGATTTCATCTCCAAGAGGACTCCTCAGATCAATGTCCGGATGAGTCCTCCCGCCCGAAGATGAAGGAGACACTCTACCCCAAGAGAGTCTTTTTCTCAATCCAGGGGAAGAAGAAGAAACTCGCTTGAAGCCACTCGCGAGATATTCATAACCAGTATTGTTTCATGATCCGTGTTCATTTCCCGCAAACATTTGAAGAAGGATCAAAGGTCTTTTGGAGCAACATGTTGCGTACAACAAGAAATTTTTTGAAGCCGCTCGTTGAGGAACAAATGGGAGTGGCCCTACCTATCCAAATTTTCTCAAAGAGATGAGGAAAGAAAGACCTACTGGGATCACATATCACCGTTGTAGTTGTAGGATTCATTTTTGACCGTTAGAAACAGCTTGGGAAAGAGTAGCTGAGTAGTCCGTAATTAAAGAGGCGGAGGACAGTGTTGGGACCTCAGAATCACCTATCGAGTCTGCATGTGACTGCTTTTGCATCAATTAATCGAAGGAAATTTCACAAGATCCCGGTCTATTACTACGGTGATGTTTTCCTTAGCATTGCTTTAATACATTTTTTCATGCCGTTCATTTCTTCCTCGTATGCATCGGCAACTGCATAGGATTTTCCTCACATGGCACCGTGTTTTTCTTTCCCCACCTCAATGTTTTCTCGCCGATAGTGAAATCGAGGGCATATTCGTGGTTTAACCGTTGTAGTAATTGTTATTCACTCAATAGCCGATGTGTGAACCGCAGTTTGTCGCTCAATTGTTCTTGTTTGGGTTCAATTTAGAGGATTTGGGATACCTAGGATTTAGCATAAGCCGTCCATTGGGGTCCTTGTATGACAGACAATCTTCCAAGATCCCGTGTCGACGCATTAGCGGTATCCAAAGTCCTTCGATCTCTGTGCCCGTTCGTGTTTAAATCTTTTTTGTTTCTCCTTCGAGAGTAAGGGCTCGCGTATCCGGAGTTAGATGACCTTTGGTCCGATCTCGTGCTGCCCTTTGTATTTCACCCTTCTTCGTTCCATTCCATCATATATCTCAAAGATCCTTTAAGATAGATGACATGCCCCGTGAAAGCCTTGGCTAGTTATTACAAGTAATATCCTTTCATGAATCCATAGCAGCCCAATGGATGGCACGCTCTGACCCACCCTCTTTTTGCCGAAACGTCCTACTTACTCCGCCTCCCTTTTTTCCCATTACCCTCTCGCATAGATCTCAGCAACCCAACCGATAGCCGACCCAATCATCTTAAACCCCCCTCAGGCTTCCACATAGCCTAACATCCCGCTTGAGCTTCAAAACCATTCTTTGCTCTTATTTGGAGAGGATCCCTCCGTAGTCCAGAGGGCTAGATCCTAGGCCCCAAAGGTTGTGATGTTGTCCGTTCTTTGGTCTTGCTAACTGGCCAAAATATGGAGCCTACAGTTGATGCCATGGTTGGAGGAGTATGAAACTTATTATCAGAAATAGTGCATGGGAAGTTGTCCCAAGACCACTGGGAAGCCTGGGTTGTAGGATCCAAGATGGGTCTACAAGGTGAAGCAGGCAAAGAAATGGGAGGTGGAGAAGCACAAGGATATATTTGTGGCTAGGAGGCTCTCTAGTGGAGGGGATCGACTATGATGGGACTTTTGTACTATTCACAAGGTAATCATCTATTAGACTCCATCCTTTCACTTAGTGCGTATGGGATGGTAGATAACCGCATGGATGCAAAGACAACCTTTCTCAATGGAGTTATTAAGGAAGAAGTGTACATTTACAACCGAAATATTTTGAGACCTTACACAGGAGTCGCATGTGTGCAGACTCAAGAGAGCATCGATGGGGCTGAAGCAAGCACCTTGTGCTTTTGTACACCGGGATTAGCAACTATTTCACCAAAGCTGGATTCACCAAGAGGAAGCTGATGCAAACCTATATCATATTGTGGTTGATGGTAAGCTTTTGATTATTGTACTTTATGTCGATGATCCTGATAATCGATAGGTGATGAGAAACTCATCAAGTCTTACAAAGAAGATCTTGCAAGATAATTTGAGATGAAGGACATGGGGCTCTTACACCGTTTCCTTGAATTGGAAATATGGCAAAGAGATGTGAGATATTTGTATCTTAAAGGTATGTTATTATGACTTGGGAGAAGTTCTATATGAGGGTAGAAAACCCAAGGTAGACTCCTCTAGTAGGAAATTGGAGGAATGAAGATACTTTGGGAAAAGTAGTGGATAATACTGCTATTAAAAGGTGTTGTGGGTTGACTAGTGTATTTTGTGAACACACAACCCGACATATGATATATAAGCAACTGCATGAGCCAAGTTATGGTTAATTCCGCCAAGCTATTTTGGAAGGTGGGGAAGCATGTTGAGATATCTTAGAGGCACTACAAAGTATGGATTATGGTACAAACATGCGCAGGGAGTGAAGCTTCAAGGCTTCACCGATGCAGACAAGGAGTCCATCCGATGAAAGAGCACATCAGAGGCATATTCAAAGATAGGATCAACAATAGTTTCTCGGGTACAAGAGGAAAAAAAATACTTCATTGCAATCATTTCAATAGAGTGGGGTAGGCACATGGTTACCAACAAAAATTGGCGCAGGGCTATCCGGATGAGAAAGATACTTGTTGGTTTGTTTGGTTAACAAATGGATCCGACGATGATACATTGTGATAACCAGAGTTGCATCAAACTCTTGGTTAATCCAAGATTCCATGACAGGTCCAAGTATATCGATATCCTCGATATCACCATCTCGAGGATTGTGTTTAGAGGCGTATTGGTATCATTAGAGTACATTGCCACGAAGAAGCCGGGATGTGCATACATCTTGACGAAGGCACTGGAAAGAAGAAAATTTAATTCATGCAGATAGGATTGGGGTAGCGTATAATCCCTTTTCTGTTGAGAGGTGAGTGTTGAAATGGTACCCAAAGGGGGCTTGTGATTTAATTTTCCCTAATTAAATTGGAAGAGTACTTCATCTCATGACAACTTGTATTGAAGAACTAAGTCGTAATGATTGAGTTAGCTTAGAATTCACGTTGAGGGTGAGAGAGGAGGCACAGTTATCCCATGTTTTAAGGGGGTCCAATTACAATTATTTGTGAGTTGTAATTATTAACTCAATTAATTTAGGTTAAAATAAATTTAACTAGTTCTAACTAAGAGATGAGCTAGTGAGAGGTCCATCAATTAAATCTAATTTAATTCACAAGTAGTGTGATCAATCATTAACCGATAATACACTATAAATAGTTGTTGCATGTCAGCTCTAAGGAAGGCCCAATTGATACCGAGGTGAAAGGGATGATAACTATCATTGTATAATTAGAAAATTATATAGGCTCTATTATAGAGTCATGTGGAGGCTAAGGATGCATTGCATAATAAATTCAAGGGGATTTCTATTTAATAGGGCAAAATTCCTCCAAGAATGCATGAGCAAGGCAAGCTGAGCAGAGGTTGAGAATTGGTTAAGTATTTGATCGTTTTTCCTAGATCAGAGTGAGACAAGCAGCAAAGTGTAGTAGTTCTTACTGAGAGAGAAAAGCATTGTGTTGTTTCATGATTCGACTTTATACAATATATAGATATCGAGGTGTTATAGGTCAATTTTGGCATCATCCCCTAAGACTCCGGTCAAACCGGACATCATCCCTAGACTAAATGAAATAGGGTCTATCATCCCCTTATATTTTAGCTAAGACATGCCCTAAGAGAAGAACATTTCATTCATGACTTCTATCAGATATTTCAAAGGTTTGAAGTATCCGTTATATCAATTTCTATTGACTCACCTGCAACGTTCTCCTAAAGGGAATAAATGTGTTGCAATGCCAAATCCTCCATTCAAGGGTAAAATGTTAGTACTTCTCGACACTCAAGAGTGTATTGGTCACTCCGGAGCGAATTCTCATTGTTCTGGGAATCTCCAGATGGCCGCGTCTTATAGAAGAGTCCATATGTGTCAAAATTTGTATCCAAGTGTCCATTTAACACCTCTCAACTTGGAAACATGTCTTGCCTATTATTAGAAAGTAATTCAGTCAAAAACTACCATCATTTTCCTCGTAAATTGAGCACTCATCCTAGTGCTAGTGAAGGAATAATTTTGGTAAAGTTATGTTGTTGGATTCTCATGTGAGAAAGAGAGTGAAAGTACACATGTTGGCTGTATGATGTTAGATGTGACGAGGCCGGAATGAAGTTGGAGCAAGTTGGACAACAACCTGGGTCTACTGGTTGTACCTCCCCTTCTACCGTTTAAATAAAGATTGATGTTCATTTTCCCATACATATGTCTCTATTTTCTATAATGCATTCTGAATGATGTGTACATATTTCATATCTAATCAATTTGATTTGAGTAAGATAAGTAGATATCTTGTATATTGCATGTTGTTTGTTGTTCTCTCGTTTGTGTTTGCAAAGAATCGATCTAGCGACTGGGTTGGATTGTGAGCGACGACAACAACGACATAAGGAGAAGGAGAAGTGATTTAATCTGCAAGTGTGGGCTCCTTTACCATTATGTATATCTTCATGGTTAGAGAAAGTGATAGTTATTCTTTCCTCTTTTGCTCTAAGTGACAAACACCACACTTAGGAGATTTGGTTTATCCGTAGATCACAATTCCACAAAAATTGACGACTCCACTGGGAGTATCCTATCATTCCAGGTGTTTTTTTCCTCTATTTATCCTCATAAGTAGCATCTACTTTCTAGTTTATCATTCATTTGAATGAAAAAATTTCATTAGAAGTGTGTCTAGATGCTTGATTTTCAATCCTTTTCGTGCCTCCAATGCACCGTTGGTCAAGACACATGCTGCACTATCTCCCACTCACGAGTGCTCAAACGCATCAATTTCCCCTTAGAGACTGCGTTGCCCCCTTAGCCAACCAAATTCCACTTAAAATTTTCATTTCTATCATTCTCAACCACTTTTTGTCAGATTCTCAAATGTTTGCCACTTTCGTAGACCAAGAACTTTCCCGTTCTTCCTCCGGAAAGTAACATGTTCAATGTCTCTTTAGTGTTTTTATTTATCATTGGAAAATCAAATTCAAAGTATTTCATTTTTTGCATTAGATCAATTTTTTTTCGAAAAGGAAATTCTTGTTTCATTCCTCGTTTCCAGCAGAAAATTAAATTGCATTCTTCATTTTCTTAAAAAGAGAAATTGTTGTTTCATTCCTCATTTCTTAAAGAAGAAAACACTTGTTTGATTGATTTATGCATAGTTTCCTTCTTGCATTCACATTAAGGGAACTAAAAAGAAAAACATGCATGTGCATACAAGGAATTTGTGCTGTATATGAAACGTTTAGAAAGCCGCATTTAGTTTGTGCTCTTTGTTGTTTGCTCAAAAAATTGATCGTTCTTCTTTAGTAGCTAGGATTTTCATTGAAAAAAGCTAAATTGAAAAGTTTTCTTTATCATTTAGTTTCTCTTTCTATTTTTAGGAATTTCCATCACATCACGTGGTGAATCCCCAAAGACAAACTTTTAAACAAGATCAACATAAAATTTACATCAATTTACCTAAGAAAGCATTGGAACATTAACGATAACATTCAAGGTTCAGGCTAGAGATGTGTTCCGGGTCACGTTAAACATAGCATCTATCGCTAACTTTGCTTTGTGATAAATTCCCGAGTGTGATACCTCACTTCACGTATGTAAGTATATCGTAGCTTGTCCATGTACCTTCGGGTATATGCGTTGTTCTAGTACCAGAAAGTATAAGGGGTGCTCTCATCGTGTTATTTCGCATTAGAAAATGCTAATACAAACTTTGGGCCTCTACGTACCTTCTGGCATATTTCTGAGATAAATTTAAGTTGCTATCCATCCATAGGTAATGAGCTTCCATACCCCGTAACTTGTGATGCACCGAACACAACATTCAGGGAGATTGTCTCACGTACTCTTAGTTTTCCAGAGGTATTCCGCAAGCTCACAATTACTTGGTAAACCTTTTGCTTAGAATTATCTCTTTTATCTTTTTGTTATTTTTTTTTTGTCATAAAATAAATCGCTCATCATGGAATAAGAACATCCTTTTCCCCGTTGTTCATGAATAACACTTAAACCACCTATACCACCTAAGCCATTTCGTCTAAGAAGGCAAATATCATTCCTACCAAAACTAGTAATATTAGTACCTGGTGCAACATCATCATCACAAATACCAGAAATGCCCCGAGTTGTTTCTACAAACATCCCGGTTCATCTACTATTGTTGAGATGGAGTCCTCACAACATACCTATGGTCAGCCGCATCCATCCAATCGTTGAGACCATACCTTTCGAACCCGACATTGTTCAACCGGAAGTTGATCCGATCCCATCATTCTTTTTTTACGAGAACATATATATCCGGTCGAATAACCAGAAGTTGTTCCTCAGATTTCGTCGCCCCACAAGTGATTGTAGCCATTGAGTCTCCCATATTGTGCGCTCAACCACCCGAAATATACTTCGGGCTTCGACGAAGAAACTTTTCCAATTGTTTGATTTCCGATCAAGAAATACCACAAGACGAAGTACCTTGAACTCCAACTCATTTTGGATCGGATCTTTATCTTTATGAGACTTTTCCTCAATCACCCTCACACTTCTCTTTCTTTGATCATGTGTCAATTCGAGTTCCCGTAGATCCCGTAGGGTATGATTGGGTCGTATGACCATGGATGACACAACATCTTCGACTGCACCATCTATTCCGCTTGCAATAGCACCTACTCTTGTTACCTCTTTGGCCGATGTTCACCACATCACCAAAGACATTTATGTGGTGGCCCTTCCATTCCACCTCAAGTTACCAATATTTATCTAGAACCTTCTTTAGTGTATCCTCAAATACATCGAATTCACCAATGTCATCATCTGGTATTCTATCTCGGGTACATCCCTAATTATTACCGAATGACTTGATCCTTCATATACATCTTCAATGCAATATCAAGTCAAGTCCATCTAGGTATATTCCATCCAAAGATAATCTCAACCGGACTCCCGCATTTGGAGAAAATATGGCTCCATCTTATTACACTCCTCATACTCGGGAGGCAACCTATGGTCACTCATTTTGACAAGAATTTGTCGTTATATGGTCATCCTAATGTCGAATGATTGTTTGTCACACAACCCACTCTACCCATCAAACCACAAATAGTTGTGCAATCATATCAACTCGGGTTAAACCTATTGCACCCACATCTAATCGCTTTTTAATACATCCTTACCCTTGTTACAGTTCAAAATGTTGTACCTCGTCCTGCCTCGTGGGTCTTTCCACCCAATACCCTCAAGTATTGGGCCTCGTACTCCAACCTCAAAATGTTTACAACAACCTCCCGTATCCGAAATTATTTATTCATAAGCCGGATTAACCTATTATGGGATGTCAGCAGCACAACCGAGTTTTACCTATTCACCACCGAATCCAAGCTATTCTAGTTTGGGTTATAATTCAGGGATATTGCACCTCATACCACAAGCACAAATGAAACAACCTCATTTCAAATAAGTATCTTACCTGTGGTTTTGGTCAATGTAATCCTCAAGTTTTTTCTTATAAAAACTTGTTCAAGCACAAAGAAATACCCTTATGCCGGTGCTCAAAGGCCTATGCTCAATCCACTTAAATCGACAATTTCCCTTTGTTTCAAACTTAGAATTACTCACGAAACCGGCTTACGAACAACTTAACCGCCTATGCTCCTCGTGCCTATGATACCACATAAATTTCCTCGTATATTCCCAAGTTCACGGGAAACCGTGGGGAAGACCCGTCGATACTATGACTTATCATTTGTGGTGTTCATATAACTCTTAAATGATGACTTTGCTCGACCGCGTCTTTTCCTACCGTACACCACCGGTCCGACCGTTTAAGTGGTACATTGAGTTACCAATTTTAGCTTTTATAATTTCATCGCCTTAGCTTACTACTTTTTTGACCCGGGCCCAGCTACCCATACTATATGAAATTGTTCAGGAATTCGACTACCTGTCGTACTAATGCTAATCACATTTACATCATATTCATGAGTGTACGCCTATTGCCAGAGAATGGTCAAGGCATTTGTTCCCGATCACCCTGTTGAGTGGTTCATCAAGTCCCTATTACCATCTATAATTGAGGATGTGGCTAAGGGTGGCGTCGTCACTAAAAGAGCACATTTCCCCGTGCCCGCACTTATATTTGATTTACACTCGCTTAAGTACGTCAAGAAAATTCTAATGCGCCACGACCTAATTTACCGTTCTCCTCCATCTAAGGACTTTACGTTTTATCACCATATGACGTTGCATTTGACAAGCACACAATACCTACCGCATTTTATCCTTCCGCACCTTCTTCGAAATTCATGCCGGTCATCTCGTAAAGAAAAAGGACAAGCAACCCGGGAGTAAGAAAAAGGAGAAAACAAAGAAAAGTAAAAATTTACCCCGCAGAACGATCATCCGATCAACAACCGAAACTGAACTTTATATGCATTCTCAATAATATGTAATGAGGAGCAATTTTCTGAAATAATTCTCACCATGCCAAAGTCCTCAAAATTGATTAATACCCGGCATGCATCCTCTATACATAGATTCATTTTTGAATCCAGACACAAATTTGGTTGCTACGATCCAACTTCTAGTTCCCAAGTGCTTATGCCATTCATTTTCAGTGAAGTCAAAAACCGATGTTTTGGTGTCAAAGAATAGTAAATATTATGGTAGTCAAGCACGGACTAACCTACTACCTCGACCACAAATCCTTCTACAAAATCGTTCCACCAACTTCTATTCTTGAGTTAACAATAAATCCACCGAGAGAGTCACCCATAAATCGACATTCAACTGCAGAGCCCGAGCTGCTCAAAATTATAATATAGTTGAAGATTTGGCTCATCCCCTCGCAGCTATGTCTACGCTTGAGGCTTCAAAATTCTCTCCCTGGTATGTGCTTTGTTGTCAAGAATTGGTGGATTCATCCAACGATTCCACCCATAGGTTCACCATAAGGGCTAGGTGCCGGGTGAATACGTTTAATTGGCATTCTCCATCCAAGTAAATGTTCTCAATCACTCGTTCATCGTACTATTATCGATGAGGGATCATCTACCGCATTATGCCCAACCATTGAAGTCACTGCCTCACTCGCTTATCTCACCCCGCCTACGATGTTGAAATATTTTTATAGTCGTAGATATATAAGCCTTGCGTATCATCAATAACTCAAGATGTCGAACTAGGGAAAAAAAGGTTAATGTTTAAGTTGATGTTTGATGGACCTCTTGAACAACAAATTTTACTCGAAGGCCATGGGTATATGCTGACCGCGATCGTCTTTACATATTTTAGAATGATCGCCTTTCACATAAAGGTGCTATCACAAATTGCCATCAATCAACTTCTTCTTTGCCTGTGTTCCAAGTAACTGTAGCCAAGCATGCTAGTTCACACACCCCAATCTAAAATTTCAAACATTGGTGTAGGACTCATAAATTTTCCCACTAAAAATTTACATTACCACCGACTCCAACGCCCAGATAAATTGCAAATATAGACTTACAAGACACATATTCCACGTATTTTATTTGTTGTTTATTATAGGTGAATATGAAGTTGTTACGTTGGATGAATTTCTATCGCCCAACCCAATTGAGGATGGCATTAGAAATCGAATCTACATGGCTTTGTGGCAAATCTCAAATCATCGCTCACACAAGCCAAGGATCTTTCATTAGATTCTTTGGGTACTCCATCCGATCCTTTTTCATCCACGTTCTTTAATGATGAGAGCATTGTGGAATCCATGATGCCAAAAGGAGAACCATGGGAAGATCATCATCATCATTCCCATCTTCAAGATTACGAAGAAGACAATCTTATTGAACTATATCACTCATCTATCAAAACTTTCTTTGAATTCTTTTCCCATTAATGCAATCGAATCCGAGCAAAACTTATCAAATAGTCAAGAAACCATTTCTATCGATATTTTGACCAAACCCATTTGTAGAAAAATATTCATGTCGTGTCTTGTTCTCCATCATAACTCAAAACTTATCGCTCTCTTTCATGAATTTCGTGATATATTTGCTTGTTCTTACGAGGAAATTTCTGTACAGATACTAGTATCATTGAACACACCATTGAAATGTACCCCGATGTCAAACCAAGACATCAACGCCTTCGTCCTGCTCATCCGAAGAAGGTTTTCATTAAAGTATTAAAATTTTTTTCGTGCTTGTTTCATTTACCCCGTTCCACTAACTGATTTGGGTTTCAACATTGTCTTATCATGAAGATACAAGGGATAATTAAAGGTAATAATTATCTAAGTTGATGTCAATCTTTTGTCATTCAAAATAAAATTATCCTACTCCTTTATCGACCATATTATTGACGATTGTGTTGATGTGAAATATTTTTGTTCATGGATGGATTTTCATACAATCAAATCAATATCCGCCCGCAGGACCAATATAAGACATCATTCATTCATCCTCGGGGCACTTTCGCTTATCTGAAACTCCCATTTAATTAAATAACATCAAACATTTCAAAAGAGAATGGATTATGCTTTCAATGACATCAAGCACATTGTTCAATCTTATCTAGGCAATTTACCTGCGCATTCACGAAATTAGATTGATCACCCAATGCATTTGAGAGCTATCTTTCTACGCGCCCGCCGACACTAAAAAATATGCCTCAATCCACATAAATGTGTGTTTTGTGCTTTCCGTCTCGGTCATTTTCAGGGATTCATCGTCTCAAAAGAAGGAATTCAATCGGCCCATTGAGTTCTGTGCCATTCTTGATTTTCTCCACGCCATCAAATTTGATTTAGTTACGTAAGCTTCAAGGAAAGGCTAACTTCCTAAGGAGGTTCATAACCAACTACGACTCCCGAATGGCCAAAGGATTTAGTCGTCTCTTGAAAATGGGATTCCCTTCCATTGGGATTGATCCGAAAGGACCGTATTAGTTTTCTATGCTAAGTGTATTTTCAGTTAAAAACATGTACATATTTATCCCCATTTGTTTACTTAAGGATTGAGGAATTTAACCATGAAACATAGATGAAATCGTGAATTTTAAGCATGAAAAAATAAACCTAAATAACACTAAAAAATAGTGTATAATAGAATGAAACCACACATAAGATTTACACAAGCAGGCATGACAAGAAATTACACCTCTCCTAGGCTACATCTATTGGTACAGCCTTCCAATGGCATGTCCATCTTTCATTATTCTCAAAATTTTGCAAACACATGTGTTTACAAGCCTCCAATGACTATTTTATATGCAACAATGGCCCTAATGCTTAAATTAGTCTAGGTAGACTCTCGTTTCACCCAAATTGGTCAAAAATTGACCCTACTAGGATTTTTCCCAATATCTCCTACAAAACCTCCACTAAAATGAGGACCGCAATTAACTACGCTAAAAATGGCATAACCTATGAAATTGGAGGGCACGCTAAAATCTTGCGAGTCAAATTAACCGTCGTCACATTTAATTTCAAATTTAGGGGAGTGGGTGGCCACATGCCAACCCCCCCCTTAATCCTCGCAGCTCACATTTGAACTAGAGTGGAACTCCACCCGCATGTTATGGTAACCGCACATGTGATAGGGTTGTTTTAAATGTCGCCGAGTGTGATGTGGTTACATAAATCGAAAGAATATTACAATAGATGTCATGGGTTTGAACGTAGCATGTGATCAATCGGATTAGCTCTGGCGAAGGGCTGGGACCGCCGCGGTCCTCCCCCCCGCCTCCGGTGTTGGGATCGCTCGCGTCCTCCCCCCGCCCCCCCATATACATACTTTGTAATAATATGGGTGTGGCACCCTTAGATGGTAAGAACTACATGGTATTCCGATGGTAAAGAGCTCAGTGCAGTATCGAAGGTCACGGGTCGAACCCCCCCCGACCTTCAATAAAATTTTATACCACCAAACAAGGGACACGTGGAAGCCCCGAGGGCGCTACGTGTCACCTAACCATCGACCTCAAATATATGTACAACCACATCAAATCAACTAGAATGCCACTTGGGAAAATATTATAGGCTTGGGAAAACAAAATATTCTCTTAGAATATTCCCCTTTTTGCCGACCGTACACCCGCATGCCGATTGGGCATCCCAACAAACTTGTCACAATTTTAACTATTTGGGAAATCAATCGTAATCTTAGATATATCCCTCATACAAAATCATTTTTTTCGAACCATTCACGCGTTGGAATCGTAATGATGAGATCGACCGGTCGCTTAGGTTCGTTACGCTCAAGCACTTTCACCTTTGAGAAAAATTCATGAACTCCCGATCACACCTCCCCATCGGGGAAGCTTTTGATCCCAAAAGACTTCGATTAATTGCTCAATAAGATGAGGGTACAACTCATCACCTTTCCAAGTTCCATCCACTTTTCCTTGCTTGGCTTATCGGCTTGAGCCCAACTCGAAGGTAGTCAACACTTTCCTCTTAGATGCTCTTGTCCTCTTATCAAGAATTGTATCTTCTTTGAGCTCATTTAGAAATTCCCCGGTGAGAAATCTTCAATAAAAGGCAATTGGAATTTCCATCACTTTGATCATCAATCAAAGGTGGCTCATACAAATCTAAGTTTTCAACGCAACACCGAATACATTTTCATATATGAAGGAAATTCAAGTTGAAATGCATTGTTACCAACTTTCTTTATGATCTGGAATTTGACCATAGCGAATGGGTTTGAGATTTTACCTTCTCCTCGCATCCTTTCTTTGCTTTATGCAACCATACCTCATCTCCTCTTGAAACTTGTGATCAACTCTATGTTTGTCATGCCTCTCCTTGTATTTTCTTTGACTCTTATCAAGATGTTCTTGAACTTGTTGATAAATAATCTGAATTTATCAATGAAATTGAGCCTTGTCAATACCACTATGCCCATCAATCGTTAACATCCTTCTCAAAGATGAAGTTCAATGGTGATTTTGGAAAATACCCCATGCATTCTTCAAAAGGTGATGTATTTGTAGAAGAGTGATTTGCCCGGTTGTAAGCGTGCCGAATGTAATGCGCTTATTCATCCCACAACTTGGGATGTTTGCTGCAATATCCTCTCAATAGATGCACAATGGTTCGTTCACCACCTTAGTTTGGCCATCAAACTTAAGTGATGAAAAGTAATACTCTTTTCAACTTTGTGTCCATCATACTCCAAATATTTGACCAAAAATTCCCAATGAACCCGGAATCCATGTCACTAGTAATTATAACCGGAAATTCATAATGAACCCATACATGTTGAAAATAAAGTTCAAAAATTTGTTCAGTTAGCTTATGGTTTTCACATGGCATAAGTATACAAATTTTACTAAAATCTATCCACTAATACATAAAGATAATCATGATGTTTTATTGACATAGGTAGACTCAACAAAGTCCATGTGGAGACACTCTCCCATGGCCTTGATGGTAAATGTAGTGGCGACAACCCAAGCTTCCTATTGCTCACCTTGCTTTGTCAGACACATAGAAAAACCTCTTATAAAACACGACACACTATCTATCATGCGAGGCCAATAGCAATACCTCTCAGAGATGCACCACTTTTTCTTACCCGAAAGTGTCCAAGAATAAGAGATGAATGGGCCTCTCTCATGAAACTTACTTCTCCTTGTGGTATACAAAGCTGCCCAAATGAAACAACAAATTGTTATGTATGTGATAATCATTTTCTCAACTTGATTCCCTTCACTCAAACTAGTATACACAACTTGATAATCAACATCATGCATATTGTTCATGTAACTCTCATGTACAATAGAATCATTTTTAAGTAAAGAAGCACTTATGATTGGCCTTGAAAGCATATCAACAACTTTATTGAAAATACCTTTCGTACCTTTATAACCATGTGAAACCGTTGAAGGAAACCCATCCACCCGAAATGTCGTGATTGTCAATTTACTTGCGACCGTAAGTACCGTAATGTTGGTGATTGGTATGTATACTCATCTCTTTACCCATCAAGTATTTTTCCACTTTTTGACGCTTTGTACCAACACATACAGCCTCTTTGTCTTATGTAGGATAATTAGTTACAACACCATTGGAATGTTTCAGAATGAAAAGCGATAGGCTTATCATGATGTAAAAGAACCGCACCCATGGAAGATAATCACTAGCATCGGCTCAGATCTTGAATGGTCAGCTCTCAAATTTGCAATGCAAGGACTAGAGCTCGAACTGAGACAGATTTAAAGCTTTAAATATTTGCGATTGCTTTGCCTCCCCATTCAAGCCTTCTTCACACTCGTCATCGCATGCATAGGAGCTGCTATGGCGTAAAAGTTAGCAATAAACTTTCTCCAATACTAAGCCGCACGTAAGAAACTTCTTACCTTGGTTACTATTTTTGGAGTGGGCCAATCCACAATGTTTCCACTTTAGAATGATCAATTCTCAACTCGCCTCCTCCTACAATGTGTCCCAAATAAACCAAAGAAGTCTTTCCAAACTCACACTTTGACATATTAAGAAATAATTTCTCTTTCTTCAAAACATCAAGCACCCTATTTACATGCAAGACATGTTCTTCTCTTGTTTTGTCAAAATCAATATATCATCCTAAATACACAATCACAAATTCATTCGTAAATGGACGCAAAAAATTATCCATAACAATGAATAAAGTTTGGGCATTGCCAATAAACCAATGGCATAACCAACCACTCAAAGAGTCCTGTTTGGTTTTGAATGTAGTCTTCCATATATCACTTTTCTACAATTCTTACTTGATGATATCCATTTCTAGAATAAAACTTAGTGAAAACTTTTTTATTTCAACATCAAGCAAATCATCTATCCTTGGGAGGTATCGATTCTTTACCGTTATCTTATTCAAAGCTCAAGTCTACGCACATGCACCAAGTCCCATATTTCTTTGGAATCAAGACTAAGGGTGAACCGCATGGCGAAGTTCTCGTCTTAAGAGAGTTCCTTGTCCAACATGTCCTTGATCTGCTTCTTTATTTAAAGATTTTCATATCGACATGTGATACATGCCGATGTTTGGAAGAGGAAAATCTACAACCGAATCTCATGTTGAATCTCCTTTTTGGAGGCAATCCCGTTGGCTCCTTTCGAAACGTCTCATGATGTGCATCAACTACATCATATAAATTTGATTTCAACTTAGGATAATAATCCTCAAATGATTCATGATTAACATTAGCTTTAGTTTAACTGAAGAACAAATTTCTACTTAAATTCACCAACCTTTTTACCTCGTCCAACATTTACCATAGAAATATTTGTCTTCATGTGCTCTAACAATATACTCTCCTTGCTACCGAAATGGTATTTGTTCTCATACATGGAAGATCACTTTCCTCATTATTCATACACTGTGTGTACGAAATCACACAAGCTTAGAGAGTGTGGTCTACTCTCTAAACTATAAAGTAACAGGTAGTATCCGGGGAGCTCAAGTTAATAAAACTTTAAATGAAGTAAATAATGAAAGTATTCTATGGTTAAAAACTAAAACTAAAAAACAAAAAAATAAGCTATATATAGAGAGTTCCAAACAAGAATAAGGTAAACAATGGCTTGATGACCTCTTCTTATTGAATGCTTGGAATGAAAACAAATCTACCCACTTGCCAAAGGGCCGCAGCAAGGGTCGAACTCGATGCAAGGATGTTTGTCCTTCAAGTTATACCTTCGACAGCCTAACTCTCTAATGTATGACTAAGATTATTGGTACTACCAATGGAGTCCTATTCTGCCTAGCCCCTGGGTCACACAAACTCGGTGTTGCTTGGGAAACTTTGGCTGGGCAGCAATCCTGTGATCACGCATTGTTCATCTCTTTCGTGGGTTTATATAGGTGAGATTTCAAACTCTCCTTCCTCCCTCGTACATGATGGATGGTGACCCAAGGGAGGGTGTGTGATCTACTCTGTGCCGAAATATGCTTTTAAGGGGCAGCTCACACAATGCCTAAGGAGGTGCTGAAGCCATTCTAAAATTTTCTCATATGGAGAAATTGTCATTTATTAGTTGTGTCCCCAGTGTGACTTTTTCCACTTCCAGAATGTAATACTCAGTCTATCGTATGTAAGGTACTCTTTTTGAAGGAAAATGCGCATTTGGAGCATTTATGACTAGTTCAAATTTGATGTTCTCAAACCTTGATTTTAAATATTTTTTATCATAATGTATCCTACCCTACAACTTAGGCTCGACATTAACTCGATGTCGTTTTCTGCTGTATGATTTTCCAAAGTGTTACCGTAAGCCCCTAATGTGTGAGGTCTAGGAAGAACTATATAGCCGAAATATATTATAGTTTCTTTCGTATCGCATGCAAGAGAGAGAGAGAGAGAGAGAGAGAGAGAGAGAGAGTGAGGCTTGCGTGTGTAACATACCCCGTACCTATTCCGAGATAACCATGGCCTAAGGGACTTCAAGAAGACACAAAATATACAACATATTTGCAAAAATTGAATGAGGCTGGGCATGTCCCATGTTCGTGATGCTATGGCTAGTTAAACAAAATCGATGATACATGTGTTATTCGTGTCACTACCGTGGTAGTGATGTTGGTGGTTGCCGACGATGATCACGACGCCCTGCGGGGCATTTTTTCTTTGAAGATAGGTGGAATGTGGTACCCATATGCGTAAGCTTGGTATGGCATATCAATCGTGCAATGCACACATGTACCGAATCGGGACCTTCCAAGAATTGTTGTCAGAGCTTATAAAGGCACGGTCTTCGACGGATCTTGATTAGCAATGGTTGTAAGGTACGATATCATCGTATATGAAATATTTGCTAGTCAATACAAGAGGATCAGATATCATGGACAATGATGTCTCCCATAGTGCTACTCCCGAGGATACCCCTTCACATGTGGGAGGGGCCATCCAAGGTAATCGCTTTTCTTTTCGGGAAGTGGTGCGTTGATGTCGACAAAAGGAATCCTTAATCGAACCATAATGGGTTTAACATGGCATGTTAAGGAGTGGGATGAGGTAAAACGATGGTGGGGATTCAAAGGGCTCCGAGGTTTAAGTATATTTGAGCAGCTTGGCAAGAACATGTGCATTGAGAGGTCCCCGGAGCTCCTTAGGACTTCCGTGTGGTAATAGTCCCAAGCAGTGATTATAATATATGCATGGGGGTATGAAATAATCTTCGACCAAGGAGTATGGGGACTACGCGGAGAGGAAAAAAGTGCAATATGAGGGTGAAGAGGCGAAGGGCGTTGTTTGTGATCTTTGTATACTTACCAAAAGAATAAAATAGTGGGGTTTGGTTTGTACAAAAACATAGAGATGGGTACCCAAACATGAAAGATGAGGTCATCACCGATGGTGTGAGGACGATGTTTTTCCAGTTAGGGTCCAATTTGGTTGGTCTCATGCGAAGGATGAAGCAGATGCGCGAGATGGGTTAATGTTGATGGAGGGAGCAGGCTTAAATGTAGTGTGCGGAGGGTGCACTTTCATTTTTCTTGTACAACCCGATCGTCCGAGAAGGGGGTGGTTTAAATGGTGAAATTTATCTGCACAAAGGGATGGGCATGAGGTGATTCCTACTGGGGTAATGGCATGGCCATGGCGTCACTTGTGGGGTGATGTATGCAGACATTTGGGGATGACGATCGCCATGGAGGGAGGTCGATTGACCACTCTGCATGTTTATCATATGCAGGGTGAGGTGATGATGTAAAGCTGTATTCGAGATGAGGACCCTATGGTTTATTTCCTCTGGCGGAGAAATGATGTCAGGATATGCAAGTTTGGACTCGACGGTGATGGAGGGTAGAATGATACTCGTCCGAACTTTCATTGGGCGTGCCGTGAATGGTTTGCGTCTTTCCAATAAAAACAACTACCTCAAGTGAAAGTATCTTCTTTTCATCCAATATTATTGAAAAACATGAATTTGGAAAGGAATATGGAGGTGCATATTCACATGAAAAAAATATTTCTTCAGAGTGTGAATGTGTGGCATCACCTCTCGTTTGTTGAGAGTCGTTACTTGGCTTCTAGTTTTGATTTCATTGTGGTTTCCCTAGACTAAGATCATGGGGGAGGGGTTGCCTAAGTTAGTGCTCTCCAATCCAGGGGACTTCGAATACAAATTACCATCGCTTCCTGTGACCTTAGGTCAAAAGACTCACACCAAGCCGTCTACAAGAATCACCGTGCCTACCCCAAGAAGATGAGGCAACTAGGTTTCCTTTTCCTGCTGTATGGTGGCTTTGGTGGAGGAGGACAAATGGTTGTCGCATTTCCAGACCTTCATTCCTCCGTAGGTACTCTGATGGTACGCGTTCATTTCCAGATGTTTGGATGGAGAGATCCTTTTGAGGGACTTCAACCGAACGTAAGGCATCCCTATACTCGGCGAGAGATCTCCGGGAAACGACAGTGCAAAGGTCCGCAGGCGCGTCGCATAGTGCATACGTGATCGGGAACGCACCTGCCTTCCCCGTACTTTTGGTGGCAAGTTCCTTTTATGGGAATGTCGTTTCGAGGTGCCTCGCCGCAACCCAAGGAGTGGTTTGAACCCCGTCTGTTCCGGCATATGTGAGTAGGTGTCCCGTGACATCACATATAGTGCAAATGCAGCGACTTCCTCCTCAGATGGGGTCACCACTTTCTTCCATTCTTGGCGATTTTCTTTATCGTGGTTTCCTGGGCCCGTAGTGGGGATTTCTATGGGGGCTGCTTGGCCACTACTTGGATAGGTTTGGCCCTCGAGATTGGGGATGTAACCCAAATGCGTAACGTTGGCATTGGCGTTCTCGATGGGGACAAGATACCACAAAGGGGAATGCCAATGATATGTTGGGTAGTACTGGGTGAGCAAGACTCTGGAGGAGAAGCCAGGAGGTGGGTATAGAAAGGAGCTGGGGAGGCTGGATAGACCATGGAGGTTGCGCAGCTAATGCCTCGTTGTCTTTATTGCTTGAGTCTGTTCCGACTAACCTCGATGCTTGATGTGGACATCATGCACACCGAGGCCCCTATGGCACGTGATACTTCGAGGATAATAGAGGATCTCCTGTGAATGAGCCTAGAGGGATGATGGTTTGAATTGGTCAGGGCCATATTCTTGATACCGTAAAAGACTATATATGGCTATGTCTACATAGCAGAACCATTCCGTGTCCGTCAAAGGATCCTTTCTGTGCGTCAAACTTGGTATACCGTAATGATTCGATCCTCGTGGGGGAACATCATGATGTGAAAATGGAGGATGCGATATGTACATGGCGATACGTAACTTTTTCCTGGGCGATATTGTAATCCAAGTGAGCGTCCAAGACTTGGATGTCTATGTGGACTGCTTTCTTCCTGGCTGCTGCACTTAAGATGTTTTGTAAGAGATCAATCTGGGGTCGAGGGACAATTCTGCTTCGTATGTTTAAGAGTGATGACAGTGGCTCTTGGAGTTTTGGGGCTCCTAACTTCGCCATACCTCTTTTGACATGATGCACGTGGATGTTCCCGCCAATGACACACCTGTATAGTGATATCTATACCGATACCGGTATCCGGAAGGTGACCATGGAGGAAGCCTCTTCCAAAGGGTTTCGTCTAAATCAAAAGCCATCATGCACGGTGTACTCTGGTGGTCAACGGTTTGAAGGCTGAAGCAGGGCTTCCGCCGTTCTCGGCATGACTACGTACCTGTAGGCTTTATTACAAGAACAGTGACCGGGCTAAATCGTCTATGATGCTATAATCGTGGGCCGCTTTAGAGGTTAATCGCCGCCTATTGTGCCCTTTAACCATTTTTGGAAATTGTTCCAAAGGAATCTTTGGAATGGTCAAAGGTGTAGTCGTGATGGGATGTAATAGCCCCTTGACGTGGCCGCGTTTGGTGGGGTGTCGTAGTTGCAATTATGGGTTTCGTAAAACATTTCTTCCTGCACGATGTAAATTTCATGGCCGTATTTCTCGTAATCGTTGGGGTTTTTCACCGAGGCCGACTGCCTCGATGGGGGAAGGGTTCTCGCAGACCGTAGTTGTCCGGGAAGATCCTCCTGTCCTCGCTACTCCGTCGGCTCTGGAGTTCGGACAAGCAGGGAGTATAGTGCCCGTACTCACCACATATCGAACAAGAATGGTTTGTTCGTAGAGGTGGCCACGTGCTATTTGCTTTTTGACATTTTCGCAATAATTGGTTGCTACTCCATATCCAAGGTTCCCTTTGAGTTTGTTTTTTACCTTTATTTTGACCACGTTAGGAGGGTAATTCTCCGATCATACCGGTGTGGATGATTTTGGGATGGCGATGACAAAGTCTGGCCCCAGGTATCATGGCGTTGGTGGGTTATGTGCTTGGGACTGAGACACGTCGGCCCTATGTCGACCTCCGGCCACGGGGGGAGTTCTTCGTCGCTTATTCCCGCGACTGGTCCCCCCGTCGGGAGGGTAAGGTCCTCCTTGGTGATACGATGGTGCCCTATTAGTAAAATTTTATTGCTGCATATGAATATTGACTCTAGAACCGGTTGAGACATGTTCCTCCGGGGTAGACCCATGTGTGTAACCAAGATTCGACCGCTCGCCGCCTAGGTACCCTTGGGTCATCGACCTAATAAGTCCGTCTGGCCGCAGTTCGACGTGCTTGGAAATTCTTGATAAGATCGTAGGCGCGAGGCATTAGGCAAGGCGTAATATTGTATATGTATCCCTTTATTGCATATAGACTGCCTGCCGTTCGTCTATTGATCGCATCCTCTCTCGCATGTGGGGTTATGTTGCGCCACATCCTTGAAATATCCACCGTCGCATTTTTTTCAAGAATAAATCTAAAAGGACCCGTCGTCGAGTTGTGCTTGCATAAGTCGTTACGCTCATCTCCACTGCGGAGATGTTCAGGAATGTGGGCAGAGGGAGATTGTCCGAAATTAGTTAGTAACTCCATTCTCGAATCGTGGTGAATGGGTAGTCGAAAGTATGTGAGGAACGAAGCATCAAGAGTGCTAAAGGTTCCATGTGCAAAGGTGGGGGTTGCTCGACGTACCATTTCGTAGCCACTCCCCGTGAGAGTGCGTTTAACAACCTCAACTGGGGGCCGCATCGTCAATGATGCTATTCGATGAGCACCACAAGTGAAAGGCCATTATATGATTCCCCGGGTCTTCCGTTTGCTTGCCCTAAAAAATTGGTATGTCTAAAGGGAGCTTCGTGGGCATGGGAGGCCAATTGGGGTTATGTGCGATGGGTTCATTGGTGAGCTTGAAGCAACTGCAGATTTAACGCCGCTAAGAAGGGTGACCGAGAGGTCGACGCCATGTCACGGTGAAGACATGAAGTTCCTCGGGTTAGAATGAGGGTTAGTCCGTGACGTACCCTATTGTGAATTTAGTCAGTTTCCCGTATGGGAGGTGACTTTTCTACCCCCTAGGGGACGAGGGGTGTGATGTGTGGTGTGGTGTTGGGAGACTCACTCAGGGTTCCCAACGAAGGTTTCTCCCAATAAAGGAGGAACCAAATCCACTGGCAACGTTCGTCTTTGACACCTAAACAACTAAAGACCCGGGAACCCTCCTCGATAATGGGGGAGGTCCAAAAGACGCCCGGATCGACGAGGTTCCGTTGGAACCGGCGAGACCGGCCTAGGTTGAGTTTTGGAATTTTTTTTTGAGGAGATTGAGTCTATGATCATGAAAATTTTATGGCCACATACATATAAGACAAAGCGAAATTAAATGAATTTTCCCTTTAACTTATTCCTATGTGAGCAATCACAAAAAATGGTTTTGTTTGTTTGCGCGTGATACTCAAAAAAATCCTAGAAGACCTAATAACGTCCTCACACCCTCAAAATTAACTCGGCCTTGAGAGGATTTCGCGAGTGGCCGGCACAACGTCCCATAAGAGTCGGCGACGCCCGAGTCACCAAGAGAATCAACCAAGGTAAGGGTAGAGGACTGGCGCTCGCATGCACCGTCACCTATAAGGTAAAGGATGCCCTAGTTTTTGGCCATCAAGAACCACCATCCCACGTGAGCATTCGAGTCTTGGGCTTCTTGGTAGTCGCCTAACAAGACCGAGTATTAGTCGGCCGTAGCCCCAACTGATACCGCACACACCGCGCCTAAGCCTAACTTCCTCTCGAACCGGTCTCTTCCGCGCTGCTTTTTTCATGGGCTAATAGGTGGATTTTAAAGCTCCCTAAAACACAACTTATGTTTCAATGTGAAGCGTGATCAAGGCGGCTTATTTGATGCCTACCCCTTGATCCTAACTTAAACTATAATTTCCTTCAGGGCCCCGTGGGGAGAGTTTAGTGAGTTGGTTTAAGTTATTTTTAGGTGGCTTTCTTTTCTTAGTGGGTGAATGTGTGAGCGCATGGTGAACGATCTCATAATTTGAACATATGGATATTGGTGATCCTTTAAAAATTCCCCTAGTTAAAAATATGTGACGTTGTTCCTTGTTCAAATAAAATCATTTGCGGATAATGGGCCGCTTTCCCAAAACCTCCTAATTATGCCCATATGAGTGACTAAAGGGAGATGGTGAATCACAAATGTAGAGTGTTCATATGCTTGTCTAGGGTCACCCAATGGCGAAAGACAATGATATTACTGCTCTAATCATGCATTCAATCCTAGTCCCGTAATTTCCTAAATGCAAAAATTGAAATTTAAACTAAACAATTTCTACATTGGCTTATGCATGTGTGGTCATGAGCCATCACATTTGACTAGTTAAACTAAGTGTGCATACTAGAATTTGCAAAACATAAATTGTTCTAAAAGCAATGGTTAATTCGCCCCTACTTAAACTATGTGAACACTTTTTACAAAACCAATTTAAATGAAAAACTAATTAAATGCCTACAAAAAGCAAACAAAATTAGTTCTTAGAAGTTGTGGTGTATCAACACAGTGTTAAGTGCATACATTAGGGGATTCCCAACACACTTACAAGGCATAAAAAATGTAGAAGATAGGAGAAAAATTATCTCCGCAAATTGCACGCAAAAACCTCTCCCCGATTGTGTGCACTTTCTCTCGCACGCAGTCACCTCCGAACGCGCGCCCCGTACTCCGTGTGAAAAAAACACGCAAAATTCCGCAAGTAAAAAAATTAGGAGCCGCCTTCTTCGGTACCGTCACCTCAAAGGAGTCTAGGACTAGAAGATGGGTCGAGGACTCGCCGCCCTCCACTCCACATAACAAGGGTCTCCCGCCAAAAGATGGCACAACCACATAAACTTGAAACACGCAAGGAGTCGCCAATCCCGTTGTAGGATTCGACACATGGGTGTGTGAAATCGCACGAGTTTAGAGAGTGTGGTCTACTCTAAACAATAGGTAACAGGATATATCCGGGGGAGCCTTAAGTATAAAACTTAAATGAAGTAATACACTAAAGTATGCTCCGTTAAAAAAATAAAACTAAAAACAAAAAAAGAAGCTATATATAGAGAGTTCCAACAAGAATAAGGCAAATTTACCGCATCGATGGCCCGTTCTTATTGAATTCTTGGAATGAAAACAAATCTACCCACTTGCCAAAGGGCCTGTGCAAAGGGCTCTTAGGACCCGATGCAAGGATGTTAGTTCTTCAAGTTTTGCCTTCGACGCAAGCCTAACTCTCTTCATTGACTAAGATCATGGCTCTAACAATCGAGTCCTCTTCTACTTCAGCCTGGTCACAAATCGGTGTTGCTTAGGAAACTTTGGCCAAGATAACCTTGTGATCACACATTGTTCATCTCTTCGTGGGTTTATATAGGTGATCTTTCAAACTCCCTTCCCCTCCCTTGGTACATGATGGATGGTGACTCAAGGGAAGGGTATGGATTCCATTGTGTGCTGAAATATGCTTTGTGTGCTCACACAATGCCTAAGGGCACCGATGCTGTCCTTAGGCGACTTTCTCACATAAGAATAAACCGTCCTTGCTTGCTTGTGGTCCTGAAGAGACTTTTTTCCACTCTTTGTGAATGGGCACTTATCTAGCTCCATCAAGCGCAAAAGGCGCTCTTTTCGAAGGAAAAAGCTGCATTTGAGCATTTATGACTAGTTCAAATTTGATGTTCTCAAAACCTTAGAGATTTTATATACTTTGATTCCATAATGTATCCTACCAGAATCCTTAGGCTCGACATTAACTGATGTCGTTTTATTCCGTACGATTTTCCAAAGGTTAACAATGTGCATCAAATACATCATATAAATCTGATTTCAACTTAGGATCACAATCCTCAAATGATTCAAGGACATCAACTTTAGGCTTAATCATTAGAAGAACAAAATTCTTACTTGAATTCACCAACCTTTTACTCCGTCCAACATTTACTCATAGAAATATTTGTCTTGTTGCGATGTGCTCTAATAATATACCTTGCCATCTTTGAATAAATGATGTTCTCATGGCGATGGAAGATCGCTTTCCGTCATACAAGTAAGGACTTCCCAACGCAATACCTATTATGTCAAGTGGGTTCACATCTAATTCAACCGTGTCAACAAAATGTGCGTTTATTGCAAACTGAAATATACACCTCCGTGAAACCCGTAAATTTGCATGCTTACAAATCCAAATCCGTGGATATGGTTTTGGATGTGGTATGGTCTCAAGATTATGTTTCGAACAAGTCTTCAAAGATTAAGTTTTCTTGTGACCCACCGTCAAACAATGTGTCAATCTTGGTATGTTTAATATGAAACTTCACATGAAACAATTCAATTCTATCTTCTTCATTTGGAGCTGTATGACAATTTGATGTACTAGTACCGGGTTTAGTTTCAATTTATTTCCCCTTCATGTTCATCAATCCCATGGTTGTAATTTTAGATTCATCACCGAATCCTCTCCTAAATCATGTTGAGTTGTAGTCGCAATTTTTGTTTCCCTTTGTTTTTATGATGTTTGGGCCTCTTTTCAGATGTAATTTCCAAAATGATTTTCATCAAGTGGCCTTCACTTGAACAATGTTTACGTAATTAATTTTCTCCCTCTTTTCGATACATGTATCTCTTTTTTCCTTTACCTTTTTAGGTCTTCTCTTTTTTTTTCCCTTAAAAGGTTTGTTTCTACCCTCATTAGAAATGCCTAGCTTCTAGATGTGTGGCCTCGGACACATACTCTCATCTAGACTTGTGGGGTTAAACATGAGGTCAATATGTCTTAGGTAGCTATAACCCTCCTATGTACTTGAGAAAAGTATCTTGGCTCAAGTAAATGCTACCCCTAGTAAGAGAGCTCTTCTCCTAAATTCTTGGGTGTAAACTTGTACATTCTATCCTTTCAATTGTCTAAAGTGTCGTCAGCTTCATTATGGATTTCTGAATATGAGCTAATGGATAAAACTCGTTGTTTTATCAAGTAGCACGAAATCAAAGGGTAATATAGGTAGATAATCTTACCATGCTTCTTGATCTCCTCCTTGTCTTGGCTTCCCACCAAACAAGTGTTGCACCTTCCATTCTCAATGAAGCTAATTGATTTTGGTATGATCATCATGAAGGTTGCGAATTTCCTCAAATAGACCTCCAATTAAGTCAATCCAATTATCAAGATTTTTTGCATTGACTTCACCATTAAACATTAGCAATTCAAACTTAACACCAAGTTTTAGAAAAGGATTCTTTTACTGTGTTGTCTTTGACTTGTGGGATGATAAAATTTTAAGATGAAGTAGAGGATGATGATGATGAGGGTGAGGATGGTGACTTTCCACCGCCTCCATTTCCTCCCATTGCCCTTCTTTGATTTATCTTCATCATTTTGACTCCTCGATGATCCCTCGTCCTTCCTCAGGTAGTTTGGATCCTTCCCCTCTTGTTTCTCATTCCTTTCTTGATAAAGGATTCTCACTATCTCAATCATGTCAAGGAATGCTTTCCCCGGACACTCTTTATTCTTCTTTGGGATCCACTTCTTCATGGAATTCCTCCTTCCTTCCTGAGTCACGAAGCTCCTTCTACTTCTTTAGGAGGTGAACTAGGTGGTGGAGAATGTGGAAATCTTTTCTCCTTTTTTGCGGCTCACTTTGAGACCCTCTTGCTTCCACCAATTTTTCCTTCTCCTCTCTTGAGCTTGGAGCCTAATAAGCATGTGAAACTTGCAAACAATTAAAAAATCTTTCGTACACAACAACACCGAAAATAAATCCTAGCTCACAATTAACCGATGTAAAAGGATTATATTAGTTTGTTGTGCTAAGTGTATTTTTAGTTACAAAACATGTACATATTGTTAGTATGAATCTTAATTCCAAGTGTACGAAAAAGACCACTTTAGCTGCACATAACAAACAAACTCATAACAACAAAGATGGCCGCCAATATCCCTCGATCGACAAGAGGGATCAAGATAAATGTCATATAAATCTAGATCTATGCATTAGAAGACATTGGGCTAAAAGAGAAAAAAACAAGATTTACTCCATGCATCCAATAGATAAGACAAGCAATATGTTAAATGATTTTTGTATTAAAGGCACTGGAGGAAACACAAGAGGGTGTTCCTTGTTCTCCTCAATGGGATGGGTTCTTGTATGTCCTCGCACTTTTAGATCTAAAGATTCCTCTTTCGATGGTGTAGAACCTGTGAAAAATGGAACTCAAAGAGAGCTCACAAGAAAAATGGTAGCAAAATATGACGATAGATGTGAGGATCAACAGTCGTACCAAAAGTATAGATCTAGCGTGATTCAGCAAACAAAAGGTAGTAAAGTGAATGGAAAAACCTTTCTATTTATAACAAAACATGGAGTTAGTCTAGATATTGGTGCATAATTAAAATATTATTAACCAAATTCAAGATCCAACTTTTATGGAATATTTTATTATATTTGTCAGAGGGAAAAGAAATATGACTTCTGTCAAATCCCTATTTATTTGTAAATAATAAATAGATAAAATGATTTATTTATCATTTTGAAGGATGTGGATGAGTGATAATTATAAATAATGATGTAGTATTTAAGCGATTTAGTCATATTCAACAAAGGACTATTATTTACAAGGTTTAAATAATTAGTACTGAGAAAATAACAAGATAAAGCACGATTTATCTAATTAATTTTCCTCGTTTTGGGTTACATGACCAGTGAATATTAATTAAACTCGTCTGTTTAACTAATCTATTCCTCGAGGCAGAATAAAACAAATATGTAGATTTATTTCAATATTTCCTCATGGGGTTTTCTGTTTAGGACCACGCACAACTTAATAAAGTGTGGATTCCTATTTCGTTATTTATTTCATAGTGAAAGCAATTTGCACTTTAGGGTAAAAATTGTTCTTACATGGTGTACTCGGTCCATGCTAACAATAGGTGTTAGATGACCAAAAAATGATGTAACACATATTTGTCTCCATTTGTTTTCTTAAGGATCGAGGAATTTAACCATGAAACATAAGAGGATGAAATTGTGAATTTTAAGCATGAAATAGGCCTAAATAACATTGAACAAAGTGTATAATAGAGAAATAAAACCACACATAAGATTTACATAGCAGCAAATACAGCTGGGGCTTACCCCTCCCGGGCTACATCTCGCCGGTGTATTCCCAATGGCATGTCCATCTTTCATTATGCGAAAATTTTTTGCAAATAGATGTGTTTAAAAAAGCCTCCAATGGTTGTTTTATCTACACCAATGGCTCCATAATGCTCAAATTAGTTTAGGTAGACTCTTGTTTCACCCAAATTGGTCGAAAATTGATTGCTAGGCTTTTTCCCTATATCTCTTACAAAAACTCCACTAAATATGGAGGACCGGCAGTTTAATTGTAGTTAAAAATGGCATAACCTCCGAAATTGGAGGGCACACTAAAATCCTACCACTAAACTAACCGTCACATTTAATTTCAAAGTTAGGTGAGGAGGTGGCCACATGCCAATGCCCTTAATCCCCACTCTGACACATTTAAATCAATGGTTTTAACCCTCTCTCGCATGTTATGGTAAACACACATGTGATAAAAGGTTTTAAATGCCACCAGTGTGATGGTTACATAATTGATGAAATAATACAATAGATGTCATGGGTTTGAACGAGCACAGATTAATCGATTTGGGGCCGCCGTGGCTGGGACCCGCTCGAAGTCCCCCCCCCCATATACATACTTTGTAAATAATATAAGGGTGGAGCCTTATATGGTAAGAACTACATGGTAGCCTATATGGTAAATAACTCATGTATTGCACTGAGGTCGCCAGGTCGAACCTCCTAGACCTCAACAAAATTTAATACCACCAAACAGTGGGGACACGTGGGTTTCGTATTGGCCATGTGTCACCTCCAACCATTGGCCCCCAAATATAATGCATAACCACATCAAACGAACCAATGTGCCACTGGAGAAATATTATAAGCTTTTTGAAACAAAAATACTGTGAATATTCCGCTTTTGCCGATTGTACACCCGCATGTCGTACCGGGCATCCCGCCCAAACTTGTCGCAATTTTAACCGTTTGGGAAATCGATCGAACATGATATCTCCCTCATACACCATCGATTTTTCGAACTGCTCAACTCCGTAACGTAACGATGAGATCTACCCAAATACTTAGGTTCGGTACAATTTTGATCACTCTCAATTCTTGAGCAAAATTCATGAACTCCCGATCACTGATAAGGTCATGGCAAGATTATTTTGATGCTATCAAGGATACACTTGTTCTAAGGCCATTAATGTATTCCCCCCAATTATCGTAGTGATTATTTCTTATATATCATCGTATTTCATACGACCATTACTATGTGGATTGGTCCAAGAAGAAGTTAGATAACACATGATATATGATTTGGGTCATAATATCAATGATACGAAGTGAAGTATTCATACATTGAAAATCTCGCCTTGGTGGTCATTCAAGTTGTCCAAATATTTCACCACTATATCTTCCGTTCGGGAAGACCATTGTCATTTTGAATTGCAACCCCACGACTTACATTTTTCATGCCAATCACGGGGGGGGGAAATATTCAAAATGGATTGTCATTTTTAGGAATTTGATTTGGAATTCATCAACCCAAGTCAAAGAAGTCTTTAGTTTTGGATGAGCTTATTTGCGACCTTTCCCTTCCGATAAAGACTGCTACTACATTGGAACCATCAATTCCCGATGAGTCTTGTTTATGATCAGACTATCCGATCCTTGGTATGGAGATTTTATCATTTATCTCCAAAGCCTAAAATTTTCTCGCCCGATACCTCTCGCTCTCAATGCGTATTCGATACAAATCCAAAAGATTATCGATCGTCGACGATCCACTTTATCGTAGTGGCGTCAATACAATTTTAAGGAGGTGCCTCACTTCATGAGGAGGCCGAGAAGGTCTTAAATTATTGTCATGCTAGGGCTTGTGGTGGACACTTGTATGGATATTCTACCACGTTGTACATCTATCACGGCTACTTTTGGCCTACATATTTCGTGATCGCATCCGTGGTCATAAGTTGTCATGCATGATATTTGATCAGAATACACAAATCGCCAATGCCGATTCATCATGTTATCATGCAGGGGACCATTTGCAAATGGGCCATCGACTTCATGACCCGCAACCCTCGTTCGTCCGGGGGGCATGGTTATATTATTGTCGCAGCATAATACTTTACCAAGTGGGCCAAAGCGATGCCTACATTAAATAACATTGTGCGAAACAACCGCATTATTATTTTTCAATCATGTCATCTCACTACTGTGTTCCACATGCTATAGTCATAGATCATGGTAAGCATTTTTTGCAATCACATGATGAATGAGTTGACCTCCAAATTAGGATTGTCCCATGATAGTTTTTCTCCTTATTATCCACAATCCAATGGACAAGTTGGAGGCTATTAACAAGATTATTAAACGAATGCTTGAACGAATGATGTGAGTTCATAAATGAAATTGGAATTTGATCCCCGTACTCTACTTTGTGGGCATACCAAACCTTTGGTGAGAAATCCAACTAGATTTACCCCTTCAATTGGTGTATGGTCTAGAAGCGTTACCTTGCCTATCCAATGTGAAAAGCCGTTGTTAAAACTTGTTGTTGACTTGTTACTCGACACCTCTTCCGAAGAAGCGTGTCTTTTTAACCTCATCCATCTTGATTAAATGCGTCGTGAACTCGACATTGGCCAATGAAGCGCATAAGAGATGTATAAACGCGCAATATGACAAGAATGTCTAGCCTCACATCTTCTCGCAGGATGACCCGTCTTACTTTATGATCATGAAATATGTAATAGGCATTGTGGAAATTTGAGCCATTATGGCATGACTCTTATATCACGTAAAGAGTTGTTGCTAAGGGCGCCTACAAGTTGGTAGATTATTATGGAATTCCATCGCGCAACCCCCGAAATGGGTCGTATCTCAAACATTACTATGCTTAAACATGAGCGTAGTAAATTAATTTTATTATATTGTATATATGATTTTGATTTGCATTTAATGTCTTAGTTTTTTTTCTAGAGTTTTCTTGAAGTTAGTAATCCGCTTTATATGTCCGAATCTTTGGAACCATTAGTTGGGTATGCCGATGGTGCTAGTCATAGTATGCGTAATCTATCCTCTGGCAGCGCCGTTGGCCATTTTCGCTCCAAACTATGAGTTAGTGAGTTTTCAAGGGATTTGTATCAATGATGTAGAAATAATATTGTTGAGTATAGCGTGTTGATCGAAATTTTCCGATTCCATTTAATTTGGTATTAACCGCATCATCATTAGGTTAGACTCACAACTTGTGATATCAAGAATTCATTAGTATTTATATCATTTAAATCCAACACTTCATCGTATGTTCCTAAGAGTTCTATTTTTGGAAAGACATTTTAATTTCATTCAATATCAACACATTTCCAAAAACTTGAACACATTAACTGATTCCTTGGAAAATTATGTTATAAATAGAGATTTGCAACACATGTAAAGATGCATCACATAATTGAATAGGATTGCGCAATAAACATAGGAAAATACCGAAACAACATAGATAGTTATAGGTTTTTACAAAATTTGTGCGCAAGACACATTGGTCATATGACCTCAAAATGTATTCAAAATGTCAAAATTAAATTAGTGATGCTCATGATAACAAGCTACCGATCTAGCTTTCCTACGCAATAACCGCATCCAATGGTTAGGTCCTTTCAATAGTATGGCACCGTAGTCTCATGGGTTACTCTTCGATCTAGAAATCCGAATCCCGAGAGTCAATCCCTCTATATGATGTTGTAGTCACGAGAGTCTTGGTGATATCCAAATCCCGAAGGATCGCTCTCTCAACAACCCCCTTGATGGCTCATTCCGCTCTCTACTCTACCGACCCACTCGGTCGAACTCGACCTACATCCGCATACATAAAAATTAGTTTATTCTTGGGAAACATCAAAATAAAAAAACATGTATAAACCTTAGAAAAAAAAAAAAAGTGGTCAAAACATTCTTACCAATTGCACCCCATTAAGCGCCTGCCCAGAAGCAAGTATGGATCTCCTTGAAGTCTATGCATGCATATGCATAATCATCGATGGTCGATCGACCGCATGTATAGCCATAAATCTACCCATCTCCGCATCCTTGTATCTATAGGGCTAGATATACCCAATGAAACAAGTTGGGGCTACATCAATGGAATACACTCTAAGGTGAAGGAAATCAAGATCGAGCCATAGTTGAAATTATTTGTCCTTCCCCTCCCTTTTCCTTGGTCAACTCGTTCTTTCATATGAAAGAGGAAAGCTTCAACCCAAGTAACATCGTTTCGTTACAAGCACTCTGAGTGCATATTGCTATGATCTATTTGCCACATGTAGTGTAGCGGTACTGAAGCTTTGTGATGTTGAATAGATGGTCCTCAAAGGAAAATCACGTACATAATAGGTGTTTATTTTCCCATCCTTACTAGGTTCGGCCCCCTGATCGCAATACTAAAATATGTAATCTCTCATTGACCTCCTCCAAGAGTATACCCGAAATAGAAATGGGCGGACCTCGTCTTGATAATCCCGTGAGAAAAGAAATTCCCTCCACTAATATTGGGACCACTTTTTCCCCAATGTGATAAGCTCGTATCGCCGGATCCCATGAACGAAAAAGAACTCCAATAGTTCCCTTTTTGCTTCATACCCAAAAAATCATACTTTAGCAACCCAGCGCCTCTCCGAGGGCTTTTACCGTACATCCAAATCGTTTTAGGAAATCATGTTATGTTCTTCATGTTATTCCCTCGATGTAATCATCATTTTGGTCGATGAATACCTCGAAACAAAACTACAAGAATCATTAGGATCCTTTTCATGCAAAAACTAGGAAATTTTGGGCACACAACAAGAAACAAAAATGGAAATTTCACCCAACGCACCCCAAGTCAAGGGACAAAGGCGTTGCATATGCACTGCCTTCAATTCCAAAGGCACCGCAAATGTACCTTTCGACATTCATGGGTGTGTTTCCTTATGAGTGAAGTATATTCACCCTAAGTGGATAAAAACCCTAAAAAATTGTAAGAAATGTGGAACATAAATGCTACTAAAGGAAAGAGAAGGTTCGTAGCTCCAACTTGATCAAACGACGAGGAACTACTATCCATTAAAATCACGCAATCAATTGTCAAGTTCGGCAAACCGGGTTTAGAGCTCCAAATTTCAAATGGTAAAAACTTTTTAATCAAGTAATTTGATTATTTAAAATCATATTTAATGCCGTTACTATGGTTTTTATTCATTTTTTGCTATGAAATAGGTATTTTTAATCCATCTAATGGTGTTCTAAAAATGTGCTCTTATTAACCGATATAGTAGATTAAGTACACTTATTCAATAATGATTTGACCACAAAGCATACTTTTATCCTTATTTTCCGAGCTTTGATAGAAATGAAAAGGACTGAAGCGCACTTCTTTATCTCTTTTTTGAGCTCGACAACGACAAAAAAGGAACCTCGAGTCTTCTCTTTTAAACTTTTCAAACTCCGATAATATGAAAATTTTGCCAAGCACTTCTGTCTTCTTTTCGAGCTTCAACGGAAAAAAATTTAACCTCTGGAGTTCTCTTTAGCTCTTTCGACGTCGATAATGTGAAAATATTTTCGAGCACTTGTCTTTTCGAGCTCGTAAAAGTAAATGAAATGATATCTACCGTATAAGTTTAACCCTTTCCGTACCGAGATGGGGACTATTTAGGGAAAAAGGAAATCCTTAATCTCAACATGGCTAGGTTTTAAGGTATGATTTTACACTTTTTCAGACCTAAGCGACAAATTTATGAAAAAATACTCATTGATTTTCTTTCTTTTGTCCTTTTTTTCAAATGCTCAAACATGGAAAAGAACTAGATTGTCACTCATTAAGCTCGTTAAAACATAAAATAGTGATGTGTGGGCTTGTTGATCAAAAAAAAGAATCGGTTTACTATCGCTTTTTTTTTAGATGGACGCCACCATATATAGATCACATATGTTATCCTCCTTAAGCTTGTTAAAAAATAAAGAGGTACCGATCGACAAATGTATGGGAAAATTTAGGAAAGAAAACATACACTTTATAAAGGTGTCGTCTTGAAGATGACACTTTCACTCCATCATCATGACTTTGGGTTGGGTAATCTTCTTGACGTTCATTCATACCTATGATTCATCATAATCATGGGTCAATCATCGTTGCAAATTAACACAATTATTTATTGATTTAACTGCAGAACTTGTAGCATCCTCTAAAGTATATGGGTTTCAATTATAGTCAAATTTAGAAGATGAATTATTGATGGTTAAAGAAATGCATATTACAAATATAAAAATTAACTTAATTAACTTCTAACAATGGATCAAGATATATGAAATAATAATCAAGAGGTTCTATGTTCAGAGGTCCCGGTTGTCCTTCATTACCGATTTTCATTCTATCATCAATACCAGTGTGAAAATATGAGAGCAGAAAATGATAAATCTAACTTCTAAACAATATATTTAAGATATATGAAATAATAATCAAGAGGCTCTATGTTTAGAGGTCCTGGTTGTCCTTAATTACTGATTTCATTCTATCCTTAATAGTATTGTGAAAACATGAAAGAAGGAAATGATAAATCTAACTTCTAAACAATAGATTAAGATTTATGAAATAATAATCAAGAGGCTCTATGTTTAGAGGTCTTGGTTGTCCTTCATTACTGATTTCATTCTATCCTTAATACTATTGTGAAAATATGAAAGTAGGAAATGATAAATCTAACTTCTAAACAATAGATTAATATATATGAAATAATAATCAAGAGGCTCTATGTTCATAGGTCTTGGTTGTCCTTCATTACTGATTTCATTCTATCATTAATTCTATTTTGAAAACAGGAAAGCATGAAATGATAAATATAACATAAGAAAACTAATTCATAAATTACAACTATGAAAACTAATAAGTGCACTTAGCTCGGTGTGGGGGCCCTTCCACCCTTTCCTCGCACACTAAAGGTAAAATTAGCTACTCAAGGTTCAATCAATCAATAAACATGTAACATCATCAAAGTATGATAGAAAAAATCTTCTATTATGTCTTCAAGTCTCAGAAATAATAATAATAAGTCATACAAGTTCCAATGTCAAAGCCTTCAAAGTGTGAGGCTTAACTAGATGAAATATCTAACAAACTGATCTAAAATATCTCAAGTAATCATAAATATCATTATCCTATAATATCAGGTCGAATTCATCTATGATGTCCATCATAATCTGTAAATCCCATAAAATAAGAGTTTTGACCTAGTTTCTAGGGATCCTCCATAAAGACTGGTCTTGTTTGACCGCCTTTGACTGAACCTATTAAAGCTCAATCTGACTGTGCCAATAGGTGTAATCTTACTCATAGTTCCTGAGATTTCTAGAAACATATCTAGCTTGAGCCCAAGTGTCCTGCACATATGCAAACCATCATGATATTACGAGAATTTCTACTGTTGTCCAAAATTGCACTTAAATTCCAATCTTTACAAAAACATATAATAATTGAGAAACATAAATTAAATACCTATATATTCATATTTGGTTCAGTGCAAGGTGATTATGATGGTAGATGGATGGATAATGTGGAAAAATAAAGTGTATTTCTTAAGCAAAAAGAGATAAAAAACAAGGCCCAACATCTCCCCCAAATTGAAGATCAAGCATGTCCTCATGCTTGTTGTTTCCTCTTTGACCTTTGGAGACGTGATGCTAATCCTATCCTTGATCCTGTAACCTCATGCTGTGCTATGTGCGAAAGAGAATCCATGTCCTTATCCTACTCTTCTTTGTAAATGCAATTTTTTACTTTCTGTTTTTGATACTTAGCTTTCCAGGAGTTTTTCTCCTGAAGCCACTTGAAAGCCTATGTGTAGAGAAGATTGTTTTTGTTTATCATCTTCTCCATCTCCTCACTGATCTTCTCATTCTCTTTAACCAATTTTTCATTGGTTCTTTTATAATTTTCATTCTCCTCTTTCAAGTGTCTCTCCATGATTTTGCTTATTTCTAACCTATCAATAAGCTCTTTAACCCTGAAAAGATTATGATCTTCCACTTTTGAATCTCTAGAAACTGAAGCAACTTATACTTCATTGTTCTCAAAGTAGGAATATTTATATAAAAGATCCTCATACAATTTTTGTTCCAATCTTTTGAGAATTTCATTGGCCTGTTTTCTAATAGGAGAATTTTCCATGATTTGTATCTCTGGTTCTACTGAATGTTTCCCTTTTTTCCTCCTGGGAATAGTCAAGAAAGATGTTTCTTTTTCTAACACCATTGGTCCCTGTTGTTTCTTTGATATAGTTGATGGATAGAGAGATGTATGCATGATGTTCCTTGTTTCTTCTATGGGTTTAAGTTTTTTTTCCACAATATGTTCTATAAACCCATTTTCAGCTAGGAAATTCTGCCGAACCATCCCTTTGATTTTCAATTGATGATCTACAAGAATTTTAATGAGTCCTTGGTGAATTGAACTTCCTTTTGTTTAGCTTCTGATTTTATGCATTCTATCATTCTCATCAAACTTCGGTAGAAGAAATATGGCAAATTTATCCTTATATCTCCCTTTATGTGTTGTAGTATCTTCGCATGTTAAAGATATACTACAGTAAATATAGTATCACAAGTGAAATATTTCTGAATTATCAACACCAATTCTATGCATGGTTCATTAAACCATTCCCTTGTAATACCTTTTGATCTATCAAAGGAGCCTTTCCTATTTTTATCTAGGAAAAATTTCCAACCTTTGTCTCTAAAATGTAAGCCTTTGTGATATAATTCTCCTGAAAATGATAAATCTAATGCTTCAGAGATATACTCAGGAGTTAAAGGAATATGCATGTTTCCTACCATAGTTTGATTATGTGTGAATTTATTTACAAAATATTTTGTGACCCTCTCATTATGACCTCTGAATTTCTATAGAAAACCTACCAACCCTGACTGATAAAGTTTTTCCACAGTCTCCCTACTCCAGTGTTCTATTTGAAAGTCCTTTAGCTCTACTCTGGAGGCCATTTGTTCTAAAAACCATTTTATGTGACCATCTCTTGTCATTAACTTCATTTTGAAAAAATAAAAATTTAAGCACTAAGTGTAACCATGGTACTAGGCTTACCATTCTTCTTTACTACTTTTGTTAACCAACCAATTCTCTGTCTCTTTTCTTTTGAAGAATATACTCTTATTGTAAGTAAAAAAAATAATTTGATATAAAAGGTTTCAAGAAAACATAAATTTATGTTTCTAATGTTACACCTTCTATTATTTCTCTGTTTTCCTTTTAAAATCAAAATCTGTTTTGCAAAAGAATGGAAGATATTCTCTTAAAAACAACCTCTGTTTTGCAAAAGAATTGGACTGTGTGTAAAAAAAAATGAATTTTTTTCTATACACAATAGTATTTTTCACTCCTTATTTCATACAAATTTTTTCCAAAACACTGCATCCAAATTCAATGTATATTCATCAAAAGAAACTTCAATCATTTGCATAAAAAATTCATGGTAAACTATCTTACTTCATTGCTCCCCAACTTCGTCTTTTGTCAAAAACACATCCATCTATCCTCCATTTGCTTCATAAGTTGTGTTATAAATTTGTAGACTGAGTGTGTTGTTAAAAAAAATCTATAACTGAACTAACAATTTTCTCATGCATTCGAATTGCAATTCCACTTCTCTGTTTTCTGTTTGAATTAAAACACTGTGGAGGAGGACATGTCGACCTTACCTTCTCTGTGCACTTGCTCTTTATGAATTTTGTCTGATTTTGTGGTCTTCTTTATTTGAACTGGAGTTTTAAATCCATAACAAAGCCATTAATATCTCCTTTTTATGAACTCATTCAAAGAAAATTTTTGTGATTGACTGATGGCACAGTATTTTTAAAATTTGTCAACACGTTTTTAAATAGTTTGAATGCAGAATTTGTTGCATGACAGACTTCCATATTGAAATAAATTCACTCCTTCTTTAAATCAGAGCTTGATTAATTGATACAATCCTGAAATTCATTAAAACAATAAAATCTTACCTCACTTCAGAGAATTTCTCTTTCTATTGGATGACTTATTCAAATTTTATAGATTCGTGGCCGTGAATACTTCTTATCACTCCAATTTCTCCTTTGCTCACTATATCTTTTGCTAATCCTTTTGTGTTTTCTCCTCTCAACCTTCTCTCAACTTATCTTTCATTTGCGTTTTCACAGTGGTCACAGATACCAGGACGTGCTTGAATACACACTCCTTTCCCTCACTGAGCCTTCTAATGGTGATGATGGTGACAATCTTTCTCCAGTAATGAATTTTTGTTTTTAAATGGCAGAAATGGCTTTCTACAGGAGTGAAAATGGCTTACAACATAGCAGAAATGGTTTAATAGAGATAGAAATGAGTTTGTTTTTTTTTACACAGTGATTTGTTTTGAATCTTCTACCCATTCACTACCTCTTTGACCGACCATGCATGTCCCTCTCTTTGACTGTCGTGGCCGTCCTTCTCCATCGTGTTCATGTTTTTCATTCATGGCATGCACATCTGATTGCTTGTAATGTCATCGTGCTCCATCATTAGACTTCGCCTCCATACTTTGCAGTTCTCCAGAGTCCATACCTCTTATGCGCCATCATACTTGTTCACTGCATGTATCCGTATTACATGATAACTTGTTTTTCATTACATGCATACCATCATAGCCATTCATTCATAGGCTACATTCATTTCTTTGTATTGCTTTCCATTGTTCATATATTTGCATAATTGTGTTCACCATTTCATTTTGAATTGCGCCATATAGTTTTGAACTTTGGTATTTAAACTCTATTTTTATTATTTATTTTAAAAATTGACTAATGCAATAGTCAAGTTTTTAAAATTAATTACTTATGAAGAATGCTAGCCTTTGTTTTATTGTTTTCTTTTTAGGTCTCTCAAAATTCTTCTTATGGGTTCAACTTGTGACCTCTTGTTCAAAATATTTTTTGTTAAGAAATACATGGGGTGTGATATAGATAATGATATGAAATATTTCAAATGGTAGTATATGGATAGGATTAAATTAAAATGGTGGCATGAAGAGGGTTATAAAATGTGGGTGAGTGTAGGGAATGTAGGTAATATTAGTGATGAAATGTGATGTAATGTATGTAAAATATGCATTAACTAGTATTAAATTAGTTTATCAAATTCTAGAATATTTTGAAAAGAATGAAAATTTAAGAGAATTTTTTTTTACTTACTGTACAGATGTACTCCCTTTTTGACATTTGATGATGATCGACATTTTGTGTTTTTTACGACGGCTCTTGTAGACTTGATATAGACTTTATTTCTTCTTGCATTTGATTTGATTTTGAATAATGATTGTTCAGATCCCTTTTTGCAGGTTAAACTTTTACATCTGCTATGATCTTCTCAGGTCCCCTCTGAGATTTAAATTTTCAGGTCCCTTTCTAGCGTAATTTTCAAAATTATGTTCAGGTCCCTTTCTCGCATATTTTCACAATGATGTTCAAGTCCCTTTCTGCTGTAATTTCACAATGATGTTCCATATTTGAAAATTTCTTCTGTTGTATTCAGGTCCCATTCTGAATAATTTTTCAACAATAATTCAAGTCCCTTCTGCAAATGTCAAATAATATTCCAGGTCCCTTTATAACTATAGTTCATATTATATCTTCAATTCAACTGCTGAAAACTATTTTCATAGTTTTTTTATTTCACACCTTCCCCCAAACTGATATTCTGACTTGTCCTCAAGTCTGAAAAATGATTTTGAGGGTAAATCTACAAAAAAAAAAATAAAGTAAAGTAAACGGAAAATGAAAATAGAATTCAAATTTGCCAAACAATTTGGTTTTCCAATAGGAATTCGAGTTTGTATTGTGCCAATTTCCTAGATGTTCACAACCAAACTTTTTTATTATGTTTTTTTTTTAATATTATTATTATGAATATTCTTCTGGAGTTTTGGAAAGCATATTGCTATGTTGTCCTAGTATTTCCAGATCAGAATCCATTGAAAATTTTCTCTGAAAATCTTCTTTGTCTATAGGCTTATGATAAATTTTAGCCTATGTCCATTTACTACAAATGAAACAAATGCTTCATCAATTGTTTTTATCTTTACCGCTCCATTATCAAAGATTTCCTCAATCTCATATGGCCCAAGCCTTCTTAAATATTTGAATTTGGAGTCGAACAAGAGTGCCTAATCTCCTTTCTGAAAAAATTTATTCCTTATAAATCGATCATGCCATTTGATTCATTGTTCTTGGACTAGAGTAGTATGTTCAACTACTTTTGTCGAATCTCATCGAGTTTTTTTAACTACATAATCCTTTCTTGTTGTGCTTGCGACAATTCCATCCCTAATTTTGCTTGCTAGCTTGTATGTTTGTATTTGAAATTCAATTGGTAATAGAACTTATTTTCCATATACTAACTAATAAGGATTGAAACTAGTAGTATTTTTCCAAGTTATTCTATATGCCCATAATGCATCTTTCAACTTTCATGACCAGTCTTTAATGTTCATGTTCACAGTTTTTTTCATAATAATTTCTAGAACTTTGTTTGTAGATTCAACTTGTCCATTTTCTTGAGGATGATATGTAGTGGATTTTCTGTGTTTTATTTTGAAAGTCTTTGTAATATCATGAAAAAATTTTGATGTAAAATATTCACCTTGGTCAGTCACTATCTGTCTAGGAACTCCATATTTGACAAATATTTATAGAAAAGACATAACAGTTTCTTCTATTTCTTGTACTACTGCCTTGGCCTCCATCCATTTAGTCACATAATATGTACATACAAGAATGTATTTCCTTCGATGGGATGGAGGGTTGATTGGTCCCACAAAATCTAAAGCCCACAGTTCAAATGTTCAATAAGTACTTGTGGCTTTAATTGCATTTGATCTGATGCCACTGGTCTACCAATTCTTTGGCAGCTGTCACATCTTTTGACATAATTCCTGGAGTCCTTGCAGATGGATGGCCAGTAGTAGCCAAGCTTCAGCACTTTGTATGTTGTCCTTTTATGTACAAAATGGCCACCACTTGGTTCATTAGGACAAGCTTTCAAAATTTCAATTATTTTATCCTCCCTTATACATTTTCTAATGATTAAATCAGCACTAGCGTAAAATAGATCTCCATTGACCCAACTATATCTGGCACTATCTCTAATTATTCTTCATTTTTGTTTGATTATGTAATGAGGTTTTAAGATATCATATGATAAATAATTTTCTATATCTGCAAACCAAGGGGTTTTGAAATTTATAGTGAATAAATGTTCATATGGGAAATTGTTTGATATAGGATTTGGATCACCAGGTAAATTTAATCTTGACAAAAAGTCAGCAACTTGGTTATCTTTTCCTAGTCGATCTTTCATAGTGATATTTAACTCTTGCATCAATAATAGCTATCGAGTTATTCTGTTATTTGTAATGGATTTATTCATTAAATATTTTATAGCAGAATGATCCGTATGAATATAAACTTGATAACCTATTATATAATGTCAAAATTTATTTACTGCATGTACAATAGCTAACATTTCTTTCTCTGTAATAGTATAACTCAATTCTGCTAGTATTAATTTTTTACTGATGAAATATATATCATAATTGAATTGATTCTCTTTTTGTCCAAGTGATGCTCTGATAGTTGTATCGGATGCATTAGTTGAAATGTGAAATGGAAAATACCAATTACGTCCTCGAAGAATAGGTGCAATTGATAGATTGTGTTTTAATTTTTCAAATGCATGTTGACATTTATCAGTCCATTGGAATTCTATATCTTTCGAAAGTAACTTGAATAATGGTAAAGCTATTTTACTAAAATTTTGAATAAATCTTCAATAATAGCCTGCATAACCCAAGAAACTCTGAACCTCTTTTTGTGTTGTAGGTGGTGTTAAACCCACAATGACCTAAATTTTTGCTGGATCCACCTTAATCCCTAAAGAAGAGATATGGTGTCCCAACACTATCCCCTTATTTAACATCATAAAACATTTTTCATTACTGAGTGATAGGTTTGTCTCAATGAATATTTTTAATAATTTTTCAAGATTATTTAAACAATCATCATATGTTGTACCATACACAGTGAAATCATCCATGTAAACTTCCACACACTCATGAATCAAATCAACAAAAATAGCAAGAACTGCTCTTTGAAAAGTAGCAGGTGCATTACATAAACCGAAGGGTAATACATTGTATGCATATGTTCCCCAAGGGCATGTGAAAGTTGTCTTACCTTGATCTTCTAATGATATTTTTATCTGATTATATCCGCTAAATCCATCCAAAAATGAGAAAAATTTATTTTCCAGCTAATGAATCCAACGCTTGATCAATAAGTGGTAAATGGAAATGATATTTTAATGTAGCTTTGTTAATTTCTCTATAATCGACACAAATTCTCAATTTCCCATTTTTCTTAGGCACGACAACTAAGGGTGAGACCCATTGAATATCTGAAATAGGATAGATAAATCTGACTTGTAATAGTTTTTGTAATTCTTCTTTCACTATTTCCTTCATCATGGGATTCAAACGTATTTTTGGTTGCCTAACAGGTTTGATTTCATTATAAGTATAAATGTGATGGAGGCATGTTTTTGGATGAATTCTGGGCATGTCTTTATAATCCCAAGAAAAATATTTTGAATATTTTTGCAATAATGTTATTAGATTTTCCTCTTGTGACGATTTTAAGTTGTTATCAATATTCAAATGTATTTCAGGACTAATTTCAATAATTTTTCTATTTGAATTGGTAATTGAATTTATAGGGGAAATTCTTTTGAATGTATTTTACAATTATTGTATTGTGAAATTTTCCTGAAAAAATTCATTTAAAAGATAACTAGCAGCTTCATATTGAGTCATCCTAAGCTACTCTAAAAGATTTGGTTATGAGATGAATAGATCTAATAAATCCTCATTTTCTTCCTCCTCTCTTAAATTATAAACTTGTTTAAGTCTAAGAACAAGTTTAATTGTTTGTTGTTCATCTTCCTCAAGTAATGATAATAGATAAAGAGATTGAGCAGGGGGATATAATGTGATATGCTTTCTTTCATCTCCATGTGCAATAATCATACTTCCTGACCTACATCCAATATAATGTAATGGCCAACCATGGTCGACCTAAAATTAAGGGATGCCCTCCCAAGTTTTTTTTTGGCTGCAGAATCAATCAGTCTATAGGATATTCCCAAGAATCCAGTGAGACAATGATATCTTCTAGTATACCATCTGGAACAAATTTAGATCTTTCTGCAAGTTCTAAGACTGTAGTAGTAGGTCTAATGTTGTTCAGATTCAAATGTTTCATAGTCTTGTTGTCATAATATTGATAGCTGCTCCCAAGTCTATTAAAGTGTTTGGCACTGAAAATTTGTTAATCGAAATAGTAACCATAGGAATTCCTAGATCAACATATTTTTCAATGGTCGTATTCCTATACATGAGATTTGAAAGACTTCCAATTACCTGGATTGTTGGTGGATCCTTCTTTCTTCGGCCATATTTCTTAATGCATAATTCCTTTATTTTTTTTGCATATATTAGAATGTATTTAATTTCTTGCAATAAAGGAATTTTAGCACATGTGTTTTTCAATTCATCCATAATACTAAATTCAGGGAGAGATAGTGGAATATTATGTTGTATTAGTCTCTCAGGATATGGTGGAGTTTGTGTCATGATAGCTTTACCTTTTTCTAGTTGAGATTGCTCACTTTGTTCTCCTTGTTCTATTTGTTCTTCAATTATCATAGGATAATATTTTTGTAACACCTTACCAGACTTGAGGTGGACATCCTGTACTAGAAGAATTGAATAAGTTGGATAATATGTTGCCTCTTCCACATGATATGCTGGTCTATCCACCTTGTTGCTTGGATTAGCTACTGGCTGAGCTGGTAGTTGTGTTGGTCTAGGAGGTTGTTGGTTAGTTGGAAACTGAAGTTGCTGTGGTTGAGTTAGCATTGGTGGGTTCTGAGTTGGATATGGCATGGGTTGTTGTTGTTGGGATTTTTGATATTGAGGAAACTATTGTGGAGGATATGGTTGTTGATATTGATACTGCTGGTTATACATTTGTTGTGGTGGTTGGTTTCCATAACCATATCCTCTCCAACCTTGGGAAGGTTGGTTTTGATACTGTTGTGGTGGCCAAGCTTGCCATGGCATTGGTGTATTCCATGTGTTTTAAGGATATTGAAAATTTTGGGGATTTTGTTGAGGGAACTGTTGAGGAATTCTTGGCTGCCAAGGTCTTCTTGGTGCCATATAGTAGAGAGAATATACTCCTTGTATTTCTTCCCCTTGCAATTTCTTTAACTTTGGACATTTTTTGGTGTCATGATTTTCTGTAAATAGTCCACATACTTGTATATTTTTCAAAGGACATTCATTGAGAGGATGTTTTTGTTTACACTTTGGACAGAAAATTTCTAAGACTTCATCTTGCTCTTCTTTTCTCTTTCTAGCTTTTAAAACATCTACCTATGTACCCAAAGTGCTCAAGAGATCCTTCTTAAGATTTTCTAGCATGCTTCCTATCTCTGCTCTTGTTACTGCACTTGCTACAAATTTGGAAGCTTTTGATGAAATATCTCTTTTTCCACTCTTATTTCTTCCCCTAGAGTATTTTTGACATAACTCAACAATTTATTCAAATGATAAATTAGAAATATCTCCTTTTCCCATTACATTAAGAATATTTAAATACTCATCTCTAATACCCTTTAGAAAAATAGTGCGGATGGTATCTTGACTGAGAGAATGTTGTTTGGATTTTTGTAAATTATTCAGGAACCTTTCCAAATACTCCTTCAAACTTTCATCTTCCTGTTGGGACATCCTAAAAATGTCTTCTTTCGAGTCTCTAGCCTTGCAGTAAGCTTGATACCTTTTAAGAAATATTTTCTTCATGTCTTCCAAAGAAGCTATAGTGTGTTCTCCTAATCCCATAAACCATTTTAAGGTTGCAGATTTTAAAGTAGCAAGAAAAAGTCAAAGTTTATGAGTATCATCAGTATATCCATATGTTCTACACAAGATATTAAACTCAAACATAAATGCATCAAGATTTTCTGTTGACATTCCATAGAAATTTGGCAATACTGAAGGTGGAATATTTTTCATTTTTATTTCTTCTCCTAGTATTTCTCTTGCATATAAAATAGGAAGGCCAAAAGTGGTTTCCTGATCAATATTATCTTCTTGTTCATTTTCTTGTGTTCTTAAATTTTGGTTTTCTCTTCTTGCTTCTTCTTCTATTCTTCGAAGTGCTTCTGCTCTTCTATCTTCTGCAGCTTTTCTTTCCGCTTCAATTCTTCTTTATTCTTCTTGTTGTCTTCTCCATTTCCTTTCCTGTCTTTCATATTATATTCTTTGTTCAGGAGTCATTTTTATTCTATTTGATCCTTCTCCTTCTTCAGCCATTGTATTTTCAGACTTGTAGTGTTTCAATAGGTTGACTTTGTATTTCTTCTACTACTTTGTTTTCTTTAAGGACAGGTTGTTCTAGTTGTTAAACATTTGGTTTTATTTTTTATTTTTGTTTCCAAATAGAAAGAGGTTCTTTAGGTGATTGATTTTTCTTTACCTCAAAGGCTAATAATACTTTTCGTTCAACTAAGGTCAATCTCTAGCTTGATCTCTGTTTTTCCTCTAACTCTTCTATAGTAGGTTTTCCAGCAACTTGTGTTGTTAATCCTATGGATGAATCTGTTATTGGGGGATTTTGTTTCACAAATATACCTTTTTGATCTCTAGCTCTAGGCATAAGAAAACATTACTTGAAATAAAAACTATATTTTTGCTCTTTTTGGTGATTTTATGTTGTTTTTATATTTCAATATTTTTGTCTTCCAATTTTGACTGTTTTGGAAATATTCTTCCCCAGCAACGATGCCAAAATGTTGGCTCAATTTACTGTTGCAAATTAATGCACGTGTTTATTATCAATCCGGGTTGTTTAACTTAGAAGCATCCCCAAAGTATATGGGTTTCAATTATAGTCAAATTTAGAAGACAAATTATTGATGGTTAAAGAAATTCATATTACAAATATAAAACCAACAATGGATCAAGATGTATGAAATAATAAGAAAGAGGCTCTATGTTTAGAGGTTCTAGTTGTCCTTCATTACTAATTTCATTCTATCATCAATGCCATTATGAAAATATGAAAGCAGGAAATGATAAATCTAACTTCTAAACAATAGATTTAAGATATATGAAATAATAATCAAGAGGCTCTATGTTCAGAGGTCCTAGTTGTCCTTCATTACTGATTTCATTCTATCCTTAATACTATTGTGAAAACATGAAAGCAAGAAATGATAAATCTAACTTCTAAACAATAAATTAAGATATATGAAATAATAATCAAGAGGCTCTATGTTCAGAGGTCCTGGTTGTCCTTTATTACTGATTTCATTCTATCCTTAATACTATTATGAAAACATGAAAGCAGGAAATGATAAATGTAACTTCTAAAAAATAGATTAAGATATATGAAATAATAATCAAGAGGCTCTATGTTCAGAGGTCCTGGTTTTCCTTCATTACTATTTTCATTCTATCCTTAATACTATTGTGAAAACATGAAAGCAGGAAATGATAAATCTAACTTCTAAAAAATAGATTAAGATATATGAAATAATAATCAATAGGTTCTATGTTCAGAGGTCTTGGTTGTCCTTCATTACTGATTTCATTCTATCATTAATGCTATTGTGAAAACAGGAAAGCATGAAATGATAAATATAACATAAGCAAACTAATTAATAAATTACAACTATGAAAACTAAGAAGTGCACTTAGCTTGGTGTGGGGGCCCTTCCACCCTTGCCTCGCACACTGAACGTAAACTCAGCTACTCAAGACTTCAATCAATCAATCAACATGTAACAACATAAAAAATGATAGAACAGATCTTCTATTATGTCTTCAAGTCTCAGAAATAATAATAATAATTCATACAAGTTCCAGTGTCAAAGCATTTAAAGTGTGAGGCTTAAATAGATGAAATATATAACAAAATGATCTAAAATATATCAAGTAATCATAAATATCCTTATCCTATCATATCCAATCAAATTCATCTATCATATATCGATCATAATCTGGAAAATCCCACAATATAAGAGTTTTGACCTAATTTCTAGGGATCCTCCATAAAGACTGGTTTTGTTTGGCCGCGTTTGACTGAACCTATTAAAGCTCAATATGACTCTTCCAACAAGTGTAATATTACTCCTAGCTCCTGAGATTTTTAGGAACATATCCAGCTCGAGCCCAAGTGTCCTACACATATGAAAACCATCATGCTATTACAGGAATTTCTGTTGTTGTCCAAAATGTTGGGTCAATTTACTGTTGCAAATTAATGCAAGTATTTATTATCAATCTGGGTTGGTTAACTTAGAAGCATCCCCAAAGTATATGGGTTTCAATTATAGTCAAATTTAGAATATTAATTATAGATGGTTAAATAAATGCGTATTACAAATATAAAACTAACAATGGATCAAGATATATGAAATAATAATCAAGAGGCTCTATGTTGAGAGGTCCTGGTTGTCCTTCATTACTGATTTCATTCTATCATCAATGCCATTGTGAAAATATGAAAGCAAGAAATGATAAACCTAACTTCTAAACAATAGATTTAAGATATATGAAATAATAATCAAGAGGCTCGATGTCCAGAGGTCCTAGTTGTCCTTCATTATTGATTTCATTCTATCCTTAATACTATTGTGAAAACATGAAAGCAAGAAATGATAAATCTAACTTCTAAACAATAGATTAAGATATATGAAATAATAATCAAGAGGCTCTATGTTCAGAGGTCCTGGTTGGCCTTCATTACTGTTTTCATTCTATCCTTAATACTATCGTGAAAACATGAAAGCAGGAAATGATAAATCTAAATTCTAAACAATAGATTAAGATATATGAAATAATAATCAAAAGGCTCTATTTTTAGAGGTCCTGGTTGTCCTTCATTACTGATTTCATTCTATCCTTAATACTATTGTGAAAACATGAAAGTAGGAAATGATAAATCTAACTTCTAAATAATAGATTAAGATATATTAAATAATAATCAAGAGGCTCTATGTTCAGAGGTCTTGGTTTTCCTTCATTACTGATTTCATTCGATCATTAATGCTATTGTGAAAACAAGAAAGCATGAAATGATAAATCTAACATAAGCAAATTAATTCATAAATTACAATTATGAAATCTAAGAAGTGCACTTAGTTCGGTGTGGGGGCCCTTCCACCCTTCCCTCCCTCACTGAAGGAAAAATTAGCTACTCAAGACTTCAAGCAATCAATCAGCATGTTACAAAATCAAATTATGATAGAACGGATCTTCTATTATGTCTTCAAGTCTTAGAAATAATAATAATAATAAGTCATACAAGTTCCAATGTCAAAGCCTTCAAAGTGTGAGGCTTAAATAAATGAAATATCTAACAAACTGATCTAAAATATCTCAAGTAATCATAAATATCCTTACCCTATCATATCAAGTAGAATTCATCTCTCATATCCATCATAATCTGGAAAATCCCACAAAATAAGAGTTTTGACCTAGTTTCTAGGGAACCTCCATAAAGACTGGTCATGTTTGACCCCCTTTGACTGAACCTATTAAAGCTCAATCTAACTGTGCCAACAGGTGTAATATTACTCCTAGTTCTCAAGCTTTAGAGAAAAATATCCAACTAGAGCCCAAGTGTCCTACACATATGCAAACCATCATGCTATTACGGGAATTGTTGCTGCTGTCCAAAATTGCACTTAAATTCCAATTTTTACAAAAACATCTAATAATTGAAAAAAATAAATTAAATACCTGTATATGCATGTTTGGGTCAATTTAAGTTGAATATCATGGTAGATAGATGGATAATGTGGCAAAATAAAGTGTATTTATTAAGTAAAAAGAGATAAAAAACAAGGCCCAACAATGGTTATGATCTGATAATCCACTATGTAATCTTAAACTCTTTTTGTAAACTTATGTATACATTTTGGATCCAATTTATACTTGATCAATGGACATGCTTTACTATCTCTGAGCATGGGTATGACATACTCAAACATGAGTCTTCTTTCTAACTCCTTCCACAATTATTCAGTGAGTTGGAATCTGGTGATCTCCTCTCTGGTTCTCAAATGACTCCTCTCTCTATACTTAATACATTTTGGAAATCATGTACCCCTTCCAACCTCATATATTAGTGGGCATATGTTATAGAATCATTCAACACTCCTGTAGATCTGATGCTCTTCTATGGCCTTAGGCAACCTTTTCCCATGCAGACTTGATATTATATTAAAAAAAATATTTTAATCTCCATACATGACTCTTCCCGCACAAAAGTATGTACACATGTAGGTACCATAATATTAAACCCTCATATACTCATAAAATTGAATAAAATAAAATAATATCCTATTTCGGGAGGGGTTTATGGCTTTCACTGAAAGCCCACCTACAGGAGCCCGTGGCCTAATGGAATTAACAAATTTCAGGTGGTATTTATACACCTCATGGGTAGGCATAATCACAAAAAGAGATAGGATATCGACATTATTCCCATTTTGATCCCCATATCAAGTCTAATTTTTCCATGTGCCTCTTATGCTCCCAATTTATAGGAAATTATTGTTTCCTTGCAAAGATTCTCATTCATCCTTATATGGCATCCTTTTGCACTTTCTAGAGAGGTGGTCTTTGAGGCTTGGGATAGACGGATCTGGAGGAAGGTTTCGTTGGTGCCATGGATTGGATCAGGTTGTATATTTCCACTACCATTTTTTGTTAATGAATAAACAAGCTCTGTATTGTTTCCGATATTTTATGGTCTCCTAATTCATAACTTATATCTTTATATGTAATCATCTAACATATCTATTATGTATGCCCATTTAATTAATTGATATGTATATCCTTATCCAATTTGAATTTCATGCCTTCTAGTTCAAACATAAGACCTTCGGGTACTCCTATAAACCCAACTTTAGTAGTTTACATGTTTGCAATCCTTGTATGAGTGCTTCTTGTTGATTTTATTATTTCTATATGTTAAGGTTGTTAACCCTTACCTTAGGGAAATTTTCTAGCCAACACACCAATTTAGGATCCACCTATATATAATATATCATGTCAGTATCTTCTTGTATATATTGGGACTTTTACCTAATACCACTGCAATTATACAATAATTTTGATTGAAACAACATCTTCTAATATATAACAATTGGCGAGATAGGTAAAGCCATAAGAGAGAATATTTAAGTGTATACTTTTCAAATCCTCGTTTGTTGTTGTAGTGGTGTCACTAGAGAAGAAAAAAATGACATTTTAATCAAATGAATCCATATCCATATTTTCATAGCACAAAATCATCATCATTATTGTTATAATCACTTCATGTTTCCTCCTCCTATGTTCCCTGCACACACAGAATCTTCTACTTTATACTCTTATAGGCATATGGTATTTCATAGAAGCTATTTTGTTCACTTGTATTACTCAATTATCATACAGTATTAGTGTTGGGGCCTTTGTTAAAGGAGGGAAAACTAAAACAAGAGAAGAGAAAGATGTAAACATTAGAGGGAACTATGCCAGCACCAGAAGCCGATAGACAACCAGGGACCAGTTCAGAAGGGAAATATTGACTTGGGATGAGTCAATAGCATGTGGTCGGGGCCTATTGTGGCCTTTGTTTTGATAAGACAATTTTGAGTTGCAGAAGGATAGGAGCGAAAGGAATAGGTGGCAAAGCACATTCAATATAGGAAAGGAGTCATTGCGGTTGCAGAAAACCTGAAGACAGGTGGTGGAGCACAGGCACGTGATGACACAAATTGCAGAAACAGGAGACAATGAACATGCATTAGAACTCCCAGAAATAGAGCCAGTGACAGAAAGGAGAGAAGAGGCAGTGGAGAGCAAGGGAACAACTGAGCAGAAAAGGGGAAAATACTGACAATATTAGTTGGAAAGAGAAGATAAGCAAGGAAGGAATTACTCCGAGGGTAGACAGAGGTGGATAGTGGGTAAAAGTTTAGAAATATCTCTGTGGAGCTATATGTACTAAATTGAGATGTATTGAACTCTGTGGAGTATGTTTGTAATGTTTTGAGCTAAGTTAATAGAACCATACTGATGTTGTGTTGTGTGCTATGGAATAGTTGATAGTTGTTGATTATTATATGTGTGGCTATTTTAAAATTTTAATTCGATGCTCAGAATGTGTATGAATGAATGATAACTTCTCTCTTAATTGATATATGATGAATGTGATTTGTATGAAATGATGAATGACTTGCTATTAGTAATATCTCCTCGATGTTTATGGTCTATTTTCTAATCCCAGTAAGGTCACGACATGCCTCGGGTGACACTCCTTGCTATCTTGAGCAAGGTAAAAATGCCGGTGTTGTCCTAGAATACAGTGAAATCTTGTTGGCTCTAAGTCTAAAACTGGGTCTTGCCCAAAGACCTCCTTTTTTGTCAACAAATGGTTTCGATGCTGGGACCTGAAAACTTATCTATAAGCTAGATCATGGTATCGAGGATCTATGAGAGAGAATTTTTTAGTTGGTGGGACAATCATGTAAATCAGGTCATATCACAACAAGCAGAGCTTCGACAGCAGAGGGAAAATTCTGTCAAGGATCAAGTTCTGTTTTCTGATTTGACGAGCGATTTGTATGAAATTTTCTAGGAAAATTTCCTAATGAGATCCATAACTGGTTGTGAAGACTCCATATCAAGTCACTTCCTGGAGGATTGCGTCAAGCCCATCGCAATTGGACGCATATATATTTAATAGCACTACATCGGTTAGATATAGATCTAACCCGAGAAGTAGATTTTTGGGTACAAACTACCTTGGAGGGGTACATTGTGGAGTTTGTCGTTGAGTGCTACCAATATTTTACAAAATTAGAAGATATATTTAAATCTGGGTTGTGGGGAAGGTTGTTGAAGGAAGTCCCGTTGTGGATTAAAGCTTTGATGGTGGACGAAGGCCTAATGCTATTCCAAAGCCCCGAGATGGAGACTTAAACCTCTAGTACTTGGGGAAGGAGTGGGGGGGAAGATGATATGAACAAGGAAAAAGGGGGAATAGAGATATGGACGTCGGAAGCTCCAGTAGGTTGAGTGATCGAAGAGCACATAGGAGGGCGCAGATTGCTCAAAAGTGGCGGGAAAGGGCGATACGAGAGTTTGAAAAGTGAGAGAGGAATCGACAGAGTAAGGAAGAGGTGACATAGATGATAGAAGAAAGAGAAGGTTAGGTTGGACCCAAAAAAATGGTAGGGTCCGTCAAGGAAGTTAGGTAAATTTATAGGATCCCAACCCGAAGAGAGAAAGGAATGAAGTCTGGTAAGGAGGAGGACATGTGCCCTGAGGAAGAGTCTGATGTGGAGCTGAATGTTGCAATGGAGAAACTATTCCGAGAGAGGCCGACAACCATAACACAAGGTAATCCTATTCCCCAAGTTTCAAGTAGCACTAGTCCTAACCTTCCCTTGGTACTCTACCATCCACCTGATAAGTTCTTGATCAAGTTACGGGAGTCTAGAAAGTTGTGTAGTATTCAGTCCAGAGTATAAATAACTGCTAGTAATAGTGCTAGCATCAAAATCTCTCAGCCAGGAAGAAGAGGTTTCATATTGGTAGCACCAACGCAAGCAAAGATGGCAGGATGATTTACCTGATACCCAAAATTTTTCGGAAAAGGTAATGATGACGTAGAACAACATTGGTATCTAAGTGAACAAATTTTGAGAGCTCGACGAAGATCAGATGTAGTCAAATTAATTAAATTTCAAGCTAAATTAAGATAAAAGATTTAAGATGGTTCATCAAATGGTAAAAATTACATGAGAAACCAACAATAGATGATGTTAGAGGGAATTCATCCGAGAATTCAAGTGACCTCGAGCCAATTAGCAAGGTTTGTACGAAATATGATAAATTAAATGAGGGAAGGAGAAACAACTTGGGAACTAATGAAGGTTTAAAGATGCAATTGGAAAGATAAGTTACCCAATTGATCCAAACCACGGCGATATTGGTTCATTAAAGATCTACCATTGAAAAGGACACCTTTGACCCAACAAAATATTGATACCCTTCAAGATGCCTTTGGAGAAAGAAATGAAAATAGAAGGCATTATATCACTCAAGTAATTCTCTAATTGTGAGGTTTTTGGTTTAGTTGAGAAAAATAGAGGTAACCACAGATCAACTTTTAAACTCTAGGATCTAGCCTTCCTAGGGTTCAGAGAGGGCTCTGTCTATAAATTTTAACTTTGTTTTGTTTTATAAAACATTAGGCTATTTATGTTTGTGCAATTGGTTTTGGTTTTGATTTGTTTGGTGGGAATAATCACTTGAAGAGATGGATAGTGGGAAATATATTTTTCGATTGGGTTGAGGAGTCAAAAGTCAAGCAGACAGAACTAGGATCAAGGTCAAAAAGTCAAATGTTTTCAAGGCAAGATATATGAACCTTGGAGATCTTGGAAAGTTTTTTTGTGAGGTGATATGATCAGGATAAAGAGCAATGAAGGTTTCTTTGATCTGGAAAAGGGAATTAGTAGGCAGAGGTCAAATGAAAGAGGGAGCAATTAAGGGTTCCCTACTCTGGAAATCACCAGAAAACATAGAAATGAAAAATAGTTAAGACATGGTGCTTTTAATAAATCTTGAAGTAATCCTCCTATTCATTCATTCAAATTTAGAACACATAATGGATTGCATGTAAAAAAGAAAGATAACAATGACAAGTAGAAAATACTTCACTCCAAATAGCTCATCACATGAATCCTAAAATATGATGCTAGTTGATCTGATCCAGTCTTTTACTCAAAATTTGAAACACAAAAAGCCTTCAAGTCCACAAAAATGACTATAGAAATCTTCAACAATTTATTCCACAACAATACTTCTAACGATGAAGTATTTATACATAATTGTTTACAAAATATCCTAGAAGGATTCTAGGAATTATCTAAAGGAAATAAAATATCTTTACACAAAATAGAGACAATTGCTCAACAAATCAGCAAGTTGTTCTATTAATTCAAATAAAATAGAAACTAATTATGGATAAGATGCAGTTGGCTGCCTTGCTGTCTTCCTTGTTGGCTTTAGATATTTTAAGTTTGTTTTGAAATCTGATCTGCTTATCTGATACTCTTTAACCATTTGTAAAATATGTTTACTGTTGTAATAAAAATAGATTTTGACTCCAAATCAACAAACTGTTTTCACTGTTTTTCTTTCTACCTTCTTACCTTTCACAATAAATTTGTTAATGACTGCCAATCTTCCTGACTTGGAATTTGTATTTTCTTCAGCCTCCTGAAGTTTTCATCTGCTTCTGTGTACCTAGAAAAAGTTGTTTTAATGACAAACAAATGTTTTATCTCATGCTGCAAGTAAAATAAGTCCTAAAAACTCTGGAGTAAGATTTTTCCTATTGGAATGCCTTGTCCACCACCTGATTTTTCAACTTGGTCCTTGGCATATTCTCTGATATTTTTATTATAATCCTCCTGAGGCATTAATTTGTCATTGATGACCAAAATATTAGGAAAACTTCTTTGCCTCAAGTTCTCAAATTTGACCGTAAACATGGTTATGGTAATGTTCATGTTCTCACACTTTTCCTCTAGCTGCTTCATCAGGTTCTTCTTGGTGATGACTTTCCTTATTTTAAGGATAGTTTTAGTTCTATCAGTAATTTCAAGTTCTTCAAACTCTTGCCTGTTCTTGATGTTGAGAAACTTTATCAGTTCTAAAGCTTGTTCTGGTTTGTTATCTAATTCCTCTTTAGTCTTTTGGATCTCTTCTAATGCTGCTTTGAGTAGATATATTTCTCAAATATCACTTGAATGGAGGGCCATACAACATTTATGGCTTCTATGATCTTGTTCCACAAATAATTTTTCACATAGGAAATCTGTTCCTTCAAGGTCAATTCTTTCTGTAATTTCTTCAATTCTTCATTTAATCTGATGGCCTTTTGCTCATGAGTTTTTGCATTAATTTGAGCTAAATTATTTTAATCTTCAATATTTTCAATCATATGTTTCAACTTGTTAATTTCACTTGTCTTAAGAGACATTTCTTCCATGGACTTTACCAGTTTGTTGGCTTCATCTGTAGGGTGAACTACTATTGTAGATGACTCTATAGCTGATGTTGTGGATGATGTCACTGGCACTGCAGTAGCCAGTGGAACTTTAGGTTCCAACTCTTTAGCTAGAGTTGATGGCACAACTGTAGTAACCATCGGGATGACTGTAGGTGCTTCCTGTATTTTTGGTGTTTCTTTTTCTTGAACAAGCTTTTCCATCTGAATCTCCATTTATTTTATTTGTGGTGTAAGCTGAAATATTATGTTCATCATATCATATTTCTCATTTTTTCCTTCTATTATTTCTTTGGTTTGAGGATGTTCACTTGGAGGAAGTTTGAGCTGTTTCCTCAAAGCTGCGATATCCTCATTATTTTTCTTTATTAATTTTTCTGCTGCCTTGAAATTTGTTGGATAAAATCCAATATGTATGACCAATTCTTCCAAATATTTGATTCTTAGGTCCTTAGCATACAAATATGATTTATCCAATTTCATCTGATCTTTCATATTTGAGATAGTGTTCTGGAGTTTCTGAGCACTCATGGCCTTAGTTGTAACAGTAGAGTACAACATTTCTAAAGTTTGTCTATGGAATTCAATCTGATCAAGAGCATGAATTTTTTCTGTTTGGACTTCCAAATGAACCTTCTTGTAATCTTTCATTATCTTTGGATATTTCACTGTAGGCTGCAATACTGACATGATTATTTTTTTGTTTGAATAATCAAAGGCAGAAAAAATTCTATTTTTCACGCTTGGTGCTTGTTTTAGATATTGGGAATAGATATTGTTTTTGATTTCTTCATTATTTAACTTGATCTATTTATATTTTTCTTTGATATCTAGATCTTTCTCCTGAGCTGCCTATGAGGATGAATCTTCCATGCTCTATTTCTTTTCTAGTAACTATGCACTTTCATTGTCAACTTGTTCTTCACTCTAATTCTCAGTAACTGGCTCATTGATGATGACAGTGGCAACATTTGTGTTGGTATCTATAAGATCTATTTCTTCAACATCAATGGTTACTTTCTCTTTACATACTGAATCTATTTTAGGCCTTTTATTATATCTAATCTTGAACCTTGTTTCAGTGGTAGTTTCAGAAACATAGGTACCTTCTTCTCTTACTCTCTTAGTGGATTTCTCTATTTGATCAACAGTCTCTAAAGTGTGACTAGTATCACTTTTCTTCACTGATTTTATTAAAGTATTCTCAGTCCACTCAGTCTGATTGGCATATTTTTCTATCTCTGGTTTTGTCTCATGAATGAAGGGTGTTAATTTACATTTAGCCCTCATTTTACTTAGAATCCCTTGTGGATCATAATTCCAAGGAAAAATTTCTTCAAACATGCACTCCAATAGCTGCTTAGTTGCTTATGCCTCTGCATCCCTATGATTGCAAATAAATGGTCCTACTTGATTCTTTAATTTGAATTGTATTTTCTTCTATGCTGCTAAAACATTAATAGAATTAGAGTTTAATATTTTCCTGATATACTCCAAGGCAAACACTCTCATTGATACATGTCTAGGCAGCTTATAGGGCAAGAAATTGGATCCAAACACTCTAATATCATTATGTTTTTCATATAGGTATCAATCACTAGCCTTGGTTTGCTCTGAAAACTGTAAAATCTTCTTCATCTCATCACTTATCCTTGACAACTATGTATTTGTTAATATTTTGATCAATGGATGGATGAATGAATCTGAAAACTCTCCATATGTGAACTCTGTGGACTCTTTCCTGATCAAAGAGGCCCAGAAAATAATTGAGAGAGGATTTCCCTCTACATCAAACTTTTGAAGAGAAAATGGAAATTTATCTGCTTGAAAATATAAGAACATGTGGAGGAGGAAGGATGTGTATCTGAACACTCCTTCAATTCGAAATTTTACTAATTGGTCATGGATATTGTCTGCAATATATCCACCATAATAAAAAATAATAGATGGAGGTTGCCCTGGGGAAAATGTAGATAAGAAACCTAAAATGGATTCATCAATGTATTCATTAGTGAAATACCCTAGAATGAATGAAAGCATGGAAATTACATGTTATGAACCCTATGGAAATTTTGAAGTGGAATATGGAGGATCAATTTGAGGAATTTCCACATGTAAAGGCATAAATGTTTGGAATATTAGGAATCTCTTGGGAAACTCTAGGCCAATATATAGCTTGGTAAGGGCCTCTATGGACAAAGGGACTGCTTGAGGATCAAGTTGAAGTTGTAGCATTTGGTTGATGGATTCAACAGTAATAGTGGAAGGAACTTCTTTTTTGGCATTTTCTATGGCTTTCTGCTTAGGAAAATAATACTGTTGACATAATATAATGACCTCTTGACATGGATGAGGTGTTGGAACAACATATTTGGGTAAGTGTGATTCCAAAATATAGACTTCTTCTTCATTATCTAAGGATTTTTCATAGCTCTAGTTATGAATGTCTAGCAAATTAAATTCAACAATTGGGTCTGCTATTTTGTAGTCAACATCATCTAATGGAATGTGCTCAATGTCTATGACAGGGGGTTGTAAAGGATTTACAACAATACCAGTCTTAGAAGTCATGGTTTGAGTTTATTTTGGCACTTTGGAACATTCAAGATTGCTAGAACTCTGCTTTTTAGGCATTTGGGCTACTTCTACAAGATTAGACAGTTTGTAGAAGTATTTTTACTTTAGCAAAGGTTTCTTGGGTAAAAATAGGCAAAGTATGGTCTCTTTCTTGGATGGTTATTCTTCAATTTCAATCTTGATAGGCTTTTACGGACTTTAATTGGTTTAAAACAGAAACAAGGAGTTTCTTGAGTTTTTTCGGTGAATGATTGGACTAAAAAGTATTTTGAGATTGGGAACGGAGGCTTAGGATAAATTCGGAGAAGGTTTCTAGGACAATTTGGTGTTTTGAAGTAAGTAGTAGCAAAACAAGGATTTTTAGAAAATTTGACAGAGTTTGGCACATTTTTTGGACTTTTTGATAGGGTTTTGTGATAAATTTGAACTTATGAATGTAATTTTACTTTTAATAGGGCTTTTCAGATTTAAAACAGGCTTAATTTTCTTGAAGAATACTTGTTATACGTAGGTATTGGGCTTTGAAGATGGTTTCTGAAGGTTTTGAATGGGTTGAATGGATTTTTTTTGATCTCTGGAATAATGTGAAGCTCCTCTGCAATATTTAATGGTAACAATTGTTAGTATGAATCCTTTGTCGAAGTGTACGAAAAAAGACCACTTTAGCTACGCATAACTTATAGCCCTAACATCAAATATGGCTGCCAATATCTTCATATTTGCAGTTAGTTGATCAAGACGAATGCTGCACAAATCCAGATCTATGCATAAAAAGACATTAAGCAGTTAAAAACAAGGTTATGTTCCATGCATCCAATAGACAAGACAAGAATAATATGTTTTAAAGAATTTTATATTAAGGGCACTTGGGAGGAAAACAAGAAAGGTGTTTCCAATTCTCCTCAATGGGATGGGTTCTTGGAAGTCCTCAGCACTTTAGATCTAGAATTTATCTCTCTTGTTGGTGTAGAAAACCCCGAGAAAGATAGAACTCAAGGGAGCTCACCTGACAAATAATGGAAAATATGACAATGATAATGGCTCAGTCAGACCAAGAGTTTAGATCAGGAGTGATCTAATAGGCAGGTGAAAGAATGGTAGGGGAAAACCCTCCTATTTATAACAAAATATTGGGTCATTCTAGATATTGGTGCATAATTAAAATATTATTAACCAAATCAAGATCCAACTTTTATGGAATATTTTATTATATTTGTTGGATGGAAAAGGAATTTGACTGGGGTCAAATCCCTTTATTTGTAAATAATAAATAAATAAAGGATTTATTTATCATTTTAAGAATGCGGTTGAGTAATATTCAAATAAATAATGATTTATTTAATTATTTAAGGCTGATTTAGTCATATTTAACAAAGAATATTATTTAAATAAGGTTTAAATAATTATTATAAGAAAATAATAAGATAAATAATGATTTATCTAATTAATTTCTTTGTTTTTGGGTTAAGCATGACGGGGAATAATAATTAAATTATTGTTTAATTAATTATTCCTTGAGGAAAATCAAACAAATATGGTTTGTTTAATATTTCCTTTTGGGGTTTCCTGTTTAGACCATGAACAACCTAATAAATGTGTTTTATTAAGTTATTTTACATAGTGAAAGAAATTTTACTTAGGGTAAAATTGGTCTTACATAGTGTACTTGGGTCCATCTAATGATAATAGGTTAGATGACCAAAAAATGGTGTA